>JAZAVK010000030.1:0-331569 GCA_037954305.1 Neonectria magnoliae
TGGGACTTTTATCACCATATAAAATAGGTGGGGTTAGAGGTACCTTTGATCTGCTTTACTCTGGTTGGCTGGACCCCCCTGCTCGTGACCCAAGTGTAGTCTTACGACAGTCAAAGGGATACGTCGGGCGCAAAGTGTGGAGAAGCTTGAAGTGGCGGCGGCAGGTAAGTTCGAGACGTGGGGGAATGCCAGGTCGACCAATGAGAAGTGGTTCGTAGCTGTGCAGTGTGTGTGCCGTGTGTGAGGGCGAGATTGATAGTGTAATGAGGGTGACATCGAGAAGTCTGCGGCGGCAGTCAGAAACTTGCGAGTCTACGTGTAGGCGGTGAGACGAGGTGAGTCTTGTTATACCCTAAGAGCTGCTGTACTCTGTAGGTCGGTGGTGTGTTCTCTGTTCTCGTTTCTTCGGCGAGGGCGAGGCCAAAGTGAAGAAGATGAAGAGGAGGGAGTTAAATGATATGGCCGGAAGCTGTTCCGACTAGACTCAAGACGCCACAGGTGGGACAGGCTGGAGGATCGACGTGAATGGTGGAGCTCTGGAGCCGTGGGGCCTCAGAGCCAAGCATTGCCAGTCTACCAATATTCTAGGCCCCAGGGCTGCTTCATTGCGGCTGGGCTGGTGATGAAACCAACAGAGATGTTGTGGGATTGTGGACTGACAATTCACCCAGAAAATAACTTGACCGCTGAATACGCTGGCTGCTGATAATGTTACCAAGGCCTCATTCGATCAATCAATCTCCTCCGTCCGTCCGTTCACGGTAGCAATTGCCGAAGCCGAGAATCGAGATCCCGACCAGGGATGGCAGATGCAACTGGCAGAGAGGTTTCTTTTTCCAAACAGAAAGTCGCATGTTTTGGTGCATTATGTCTCGAGTCCGAGGCGCGTGCACCCGGCGGGAAGCCACAGCGACAGCGCCAACAAATGTACGGCATCCTAGCGGTTGCATGTCCGGAGCGAAGAATGCGGGGGGGGGGGGACACGGAAAGTGACCGAGGAAGGGAGACAGCGAAAGAGGGTGTGAAGGAGTGTGTGTGAATATACGCATAAAGACTTCACTGCATGTTATGTGAGCGGCAAGTAGCAGTTGATAGTCGGTTGCATTTGATGCCGCGGTGAAGATGGACGAGAGAATGGGCGAAGGATCAATCAAAGCGTGACAGATTCTAGTCTAGCGGTGGTGGGTGGCGCCACAAAAGTCCGGGGAACAAGGCCCTTGAGGGGTCCGCTTGTGTCGCTCCTGCTTGCTTGTTGTGCTTTGCTCGTCGTGCTTGCCGCCTGCGATCACTTCCACTTTGACGGTCGGGTGCGGCTTCCTCGTGGTAACTTGGTCCTCGCTCAGACTGTGAGCGTTTGGGGTAGGGCAAATGGTGCAACTGCCCACTTTCCTGTATGAGAACCCTCAAAGACCCCTCAAGTGAGGTCATGGTGGTGAGACTCGCAGACCACGGGCAAGGGAGCACGGGCACCGGCAGGCGCGCCCCGCCGTGGACGCTGGTACCTGCCGCGCACTCCTCCCTCGGCTGTTCATGGATGTCTCGTGCGGTTTGTCCTCTTTTCGAGTGCCGAGTCCAGCCGAAAACAGTGGACTACTTACTAGACTACTTACTACTTTGAGTTACTGCACAGCAGTTTGAGGTGTCTTAGCCCACGGCACAACAAGCCCGCTGAGAATCCCGTCATAAAAAAAGAATAAAAAACAAGTGTGAAGGAATCCGTCAACGAACAGTGCCAGTGTCGGTCAATCCCCAAACGAGTTACCCCCGCCGCCGTGCACATCCCGCCAGTCCCGTCAGTGCCAACCTACCGCACCCGTCTATTCGTATGCACATCCGCCTCCGCACCGAAATCGTGCCACATCCGGAGAGCTCCCCACACCAACCACCAATGCCCTCTCCCTCACGCATCTGCACATCTGCACATCTGCAAAGGCACTCACTGCAACTTCCCAGGTTCCAAACGGGGGCTGAATCTTGGCCGCACTCACATCCCCGCCCCACACTCATGTCATTCCCCCAGCTCTCCCCTTCGCCATCCCCCCATTGTCCATCGCCCAGCGCCGCCCAGTGGTTCGATCAGCCGGGCCACTGTCCATCCATCCCCCCAAGGGTCTGCAGGCTGTATGAAGTATCCTCAGACTTATAATAACCGTCACGCCTGCCCCTTGGGAGTTCCTCCGCTTTATTAATATATTGCATGCTTAACCAAATTCATCCGGATCCGCTTCAGAACCCAAATATCTTTCCACCCTGTCTCAAGAACTCGTCCCTCAACACCATCACCATGATGCAAACTCCTCGACAGCCCTTCTCTACGGCCGCCCGAATCCACCCCAACATCGTCCCTCACCTTCCGCATTTGAATCCCCAGAGAATGCCCCGTGGCTGGTGAGTTCACTACTATACTTCGATGCGCCGTATTGCCAGAGCCTAACCGGAGTCCAAAATAGGATCAAGCCCGTAGCGGCCGTCGTTGTTGTCGCCTACGGTGCCAAAACATACCTCGACATGGCCAACAACCGCCGCATTGCTCAAAATGAGTACATGGAGCGCGAGAGCGCCAGCCGCAAGCAACGCAACGAGATTCTCATGGAGATGTACGGCGATCGCTCCAGCCTCAATGAACTTGAAAAGGCCATCGAGTTCTACGAGAAGCGATAAATGAAGCAAAAGTCCTAAAATAAAGCACAAAAACAGTCGACACAAGAAAACTCGGCATGGGTCCTTTGAAGGGACCCTTTCTTTCTCTGGAGCCAAACGGCGAAACACTACTGGTATTTTACTGAGATGGAAACCACTCACGGCGCTAACAATGATGGCATTGGCACCATTTTTGCATGGATCCACGGCGTTTGATGGGACACCACACTTCGGATGTTGGTGGTTGTTTTGGGTGCGACATTCTGGACATTTACACCAGCGATGATACCTCGACATCAAACATGATCATTCTCAACGACGACATCAACATCAACAGCATTTGCTGACATTGGCCAACGGGCACATACCTACCTCACGGTCAAAATCACCACTATTTCTTTATCCCTCCACTCGATGCCCCGGGATCTTCTCTCACCCGACTCTGTCTCACTGGGCGGCTGAGTAGCTCGGGGCTCCGTCCTGCTCCGTCAGACGTCATGGCGTAGGCCGAGGTCTACCGCCCGATCCTAGGGTCAGCTCGACATTCCGACGCCAAAACCAGCGGGACTCACACCGTTACGCTCATAGCCGGCGTCCGACCCGAAGCCCTGCTCCCACGGTGATTGAAGTCCACCGACGGAAGCATTATTCCGTGTCGTCGGGAAGATGTCCCCGGTTAGGCCATGATTTGCCGCGGAAGTTGTCGGCGTCGGGAACTGTTTTTGATTTGTTACCGCTAGCTGGCTTACACAGTCGGCTGGTGCATCTGCTGTCCAGGTTGTCCTGGTGAAAACCGCGGGTTTGACCTCAGCAGGTGTAGATGAGTATCGGGCGAATTGTAAGCGTAGCAGCTTGAAACCCAGTCCGTAACCATGAATAAACAGTTGGACGATCCAATTATAGCCATTCATGTAAATTCAATCATGTGTATGCCCTAAGACGTAGATACCTGTAAACACAACGATTCTTAGATGCTAGGGAAGGTAGGGTTGTCAAAGCCAATTGCTGCAGAACTCGAGCCAACCGGTCTTCGAGCGTAACATTTCTGTCATTACTTCGACGATACGTGTTAGAAGCAATGATGTCTTTTAGACCGGGTGCTCGCCCATCCTTGCCCAAGCCAAGATCTGACTGAGCCACCGATTAAATATGGCAATGAGCCGACATGCCACCCCAAGCTCCAAACCCAGTTGTCAAAGCTAGATAACCCCGTCCCCCAAGTCTCTAACTGGAGATGCAGAACTAGAACCATAACCCAATGAGCCCACCGCACTTCCTCCTGTCCTCTTGTCAACCTTATGGCCCCTTCAACTCCTTTCTTCGCAGCTTCGTCCCCAACGACCCGAGCTTGGACGCAAAGCCACGCGAAACATGCCCCACGAATCGCGGCCGATCCATGATTTCCTCCATGCACGCGATCCACGCCCGGAAGCTCACGCCTTCGCAGAAATAGTTGACCATGACGGCCCCCAGCTCGGTCTGCTTCACGTGGCCCGGCTGCAGTGCCTCATACGCATCGGCAAAATCTCGCATGAGGGCTTTCTGGATGCCGTTGTCGGTTTCGGTTCGGAAAAGGGCCCGGTGCCCGTCGCCGATGGCCGTCTCGATACACTGCTCGATGAAGCAGGCCATCACGGGGCTGAGGAACCGGTCGCACAGTTTGTAGACCTCGACAAAGTCTCGGAGTGGTGTCTTGGGTGCCGATGCCTCGGGGGCCGGCGAGGGAGGAGGTGGCGTATGGGGAACGATTGACGAGTGGCTGTAGGCAAGGCCGATGTACAACGCCAAGTATCGCGAATCAACATCATCGTCAAACTGGACCACACCTTTGTTGGCCTCTTGAAACTTGCCAGTCAGGCAGCCTTCAAAGTATTCCGAATGCTTGGTCAGGACACTCTTGGAGACCCTGAAGGTTTCGCCCCGTGTCCTGAGCTCGACGATCTGATCATCGCTGCCACACCACACGCAAGTCAGCCAGTCGGATCCTAAGACTAAGGGCCCTGGGGTAGATGAGGGAGACGGAACGGGAGAGGGCAGAGAGAAAAGAGCGAGCACGCGTACTTGACGAGCCATGCGGTGCGGTGATCCGACAGAAGAAGCGATTGGGTCACCTGGTCGTCCGGTGGCGGCACTCGAGAGCTTCGCGCTTTCTTCTTCACGGGAGCCATTTGAGTCGGATTGGCGATGCTTTGTTTTGTTACGAGGTGTTGTCGAAGTTGTGTTGCGGAAGTCGGCATCCGATGTGCTTGGTAACCTGGTATCGAGGGAAACGGATAAGTAGGCAAGTGCTGGCAACTCGCGCTCAGTGGTCAGAGGCATTCACTTCAAGGCAGCGCATTGGCGAGGACAAGTCAAGGGAATGACGGCATCTAGGTAAGCAACGAAGCGAACAGATAGAATCAACTCATCCTTACCGCTTAACAAGTGCAACCTGACTCATTGTAGTTGGCCTGTTCGCATCATCCCATTGTGGGTGTTGTTTACTCCGAAAGGTTGGTAGCCGTTGCTCAACCACAGCCAGTAGTGCAATGTCTAGGTGATGTTTGTTTGCAAATGCGTATTCGCTATCCCATGCCCAGGCGCCGAAACAGAAAACACAGACACGTCTCTATACTGGTAGTTGCAGTTCCCGCTTCCAAATGTAGTCCGCTGGGGTATCAATACACTCACAAACAACGACGTCACCGCGCCTTGACCTTTCGGATCACCACTCGCTCCCCGTCCAGCTCCCATCCCACGCCGTGATTCTCTGTCAAGTCCTTCCAATTGGTATCCGTAGCCATCTCCAAAAAGCCTAAGTCTACTCCCAAATACGTCCTTCCGAAGCACTTGAGGGTATGGAGCCGCATGTCGTCGTCCGCCCACGACATGAGCTTGGCGCGGTGTCGGTCCATGTCGTGCTTGGTCCGTTGGAATAGGATGTAATTGTCGTGTGAGAGTGCGTCTAACGCGGCGTCCAACTTGCTATCCTTGACCTGGAAGTCGTGCCTGATGGAGTAGGCCTCCGCCAGCTCCCTGCGCCGACACGCCGTGTCCAGGATCAGATAGCCCACGACTTCCTGTACTTCGATGGACGTCAGAGGCTGGATGGGGAAGATGTGGCGCAGGAGGTGCAGGATCGCCGGGTGGTACGATTCCGGCTGCTTGGTCAAGACGGAGAGGCGGATGCAGAAGAGGTAGGCCTGGATGGCGAAGTCATCGGCGCGCTTCGAGGCCACGATGCCCTCCCTAAGTTTCCGGAGCGCCATCATAACATCCGAGAGCGCCCTCGTGTTATCGGGGCTCTGGAGCGCTGCCGCCGACGACCCTCGCGACGACCCTGATGACGAACTTGGAAATGGACTAGGCCCGCTGATCTCGAGCGATGTGAACCTCCGGATCAGTTCATCGCGCTCGCCCGCGTCCGAGCAGAAGGTCATGTATCGCTCCATGATCTTTGTGTAGTACTTCTCCTGAGTCTTGAAGTTGAGCAGCCTGCTCTTCTTTGTCAGCCAAGTCTCTCTCTCCAGATCCATCTACACGGCGGTTGCGTACTTGGTGTCGCCCTTGGAGGGGAGGCCCATGGCCTGTAACGGATCCTGATCGAAAGGCATAAGTCTCCCCCAAGGACCCGACGAGGTCCTGCCACCTTTGCTAGGCATTTTCGATGATCACATGCCCTGGGGGCAGTCAATTCGTGTTCACTTAGGGTATTATCGAGGCTGATGCAACTCTCGCGGGTCTTGCGACTGCTGCTGTATAGCGAATGTCAAATAGGGATGGATGTTGAAAGTCGAGAGAGGCGACCTGAAAACGGTCATGGTGGGGTAATGGACCAGGCGAGGCGCCATTGCGTGTACCCCGCCATCCTTCCGTTTATCGCTTTACTTTGGAACCAACCACGCCTTATTGCTGCCACGATCAAGGCGTGAGTTAAGTCCCGTCTCTTTGTGATAATCACAATTCGCCACTGATTAATCATATGCACCCGGAGTTCATTACGAAGAGGCACATAATGGATTATCAGAATCACAGAATGCATCAACTCGACGTCATATTTCCAAATCTCGCTATTCTATCACCCATATGTTCTCGGGTTTGGTATTATTGAAGAAAAGTCCACGCAGTATTACACCTCTTCTCACGGGTATCATCTTCACCTACAGCTACTTCTGCATTCCATTTTTGCCTTAGTTCAACCCCACGTCATGTCATTTCATACCTCACGCCGCACCTCTCAAGATCTCATCGCCCTTAGTTGCAGCTTCAGGCGCAAAGCCGATCAGCAACTGACACCTTCTCCCAGTTGGTAGGCCCTTCAGCCTCATACTTCCCAGCCTTAGAAATGACTCGACCTAAACCCTGGTGGACCTCTGCTTGGAAGGGACCAAATGATAGCTTCTCTCCGTCAATACTGATATAGCCGTCTTTCTGGTTCCGCGGGATGATTCTGTACGCAGTAATCTTCTTATAAGTAACGTGAGAGTTATCAAAGAATTTGCCTCCTTCGACATCCAGGAAGACCTTGAGGGCAGTAAGCGGAGGCAAATCGCCATCAATAGTGACAAGATCCATGCAACCATCAGAGATGAGCGAGGCCGAGAAGAAGTTGGCATCAGGGGACATATATGCCATCTATCAGGAAGGGTAAGTCTTTGTTTGTGTAAACAAAAGTTCATCGGAGGAAACCCACATTGCCTGCATAAAAGGTACCAATCTTGTCATAAGAAACGAGCTCCCAGCCCTCGGGCAGCGGGTCTTGGGCTGTTCCGTACTTGAGTTTTGGGAGGCCATAGTCGTTAGCTGGTGCCCCCTCGGTGCTGCTGGCCAGCTTGGCAAGGCTCGTGCTGCTGGCGTGATGCTTGTAGTGAGCCTTGACCTCGGACTTTTCCTCGACCTCGACCTTCACAGCCAAGTCACAAGGGTAGCATGTTCGTTTGAATAAGCGAGTCAGAATACCGTAGTCAAACCGTGTGCTACCCATCCATCTAAGGTGCTCCGTGGCCAAATCGCTCTCAGCAATGATCCCGAGGGTCTGAGAGAGGAATGATAGTATGCGATCATTGCCCTGGGTAACCGACACTAGGTCCATCGGAGTCACTATACCCTTGATGATGGCTAGGGCTGCAAAGGAGGCGCGATGGGAGCCGTAGAGGTTCAACGAGAAGGCGTTCCCGGAGCCACAGGGGATGTGACTGACTGACATGGAGGCAAGAGCGTGACCCGCGTCGGGGCGTTTGCCCAGTCCGTTAAAGATTTCGTATGGGGTTCCGTCGCCCGAGCATGCCATGATGGTGTCGTACTTGGTCAAATCGACCTTTTCCGCTAGGTCAGTAGCCTCGCCGCCGCGAGTGAGGGTCACCACGTCGAGCTCCATCCTAGCTGCATCAAATAGGGGTTTCACTTCGGTTTTCCATAGGCGCACGGCACCGCCTGGGCCAGAGTTGGGGTTGATCAAAACATAGGCGCGCTTGCGAGGTTTCGCTTCGCCGTAAGCTCGAGCTAGAAGAACCGAGATAAAACTCTCGACGGAGGGCCCAGCGGAGGGGAGCTCCTCCGTGGGTGCAAGAGCAATGGACCACTTGCTAGGCTTGATGGTCGTCTTAGAAGCATGAAGGGCGAACTCGATGGTAATGCGATTGTTGGAGACCTCGGCCCAGAGGACGTTATAGAGAGGGATTGACTGTTTGGATGATCCTAGAGATGGTGAGCTGGGAGTCCTTCGCCCAAGGACTCGACCGGCAAAAAGTCAGAGGCCGCTGCAAGAAAATCTCACCGGAAGCCAGAGGGCCACAGGAATTTCGACCAGATTTCTGGGCAACAGGGTCTGCTCATAATCATTAGGAACCGTTTCGACCCCTAGCATCGCAGACTCCGGAGCTTCCGTACCATTCAGCAACAGGTCATCAACGCCGATAGTGAGCGTCTTCTTGCCCTCAAGGTCAAGTCTCATGCCGACTCCGTCGTCCATGGTCAAATCGCTAGCCATTGGAGCACTGCGCGAGATGTATAAAATGAAAGTCAAAGAGTCCCGCGGATCGTCGCTGTCCTGTGGAAGTGGGTAGTTGCCGTATATATTCAAGAGCTCACGGCCAGCAGCTAGGATGTGAATCTGAGGTAAGCTCAGATGCCAAGCGCAAAGGCCGAGTCCCGGTTGGGTTTGGGAAGCACGTGCGAGACAGAACCAGGGGGTTCTTGAGTGACCAGTGATGCCAGAGGAACGAGCGGCCCTGACAGTCAGAAGCAAAGAAGCAGGATGCGCACCGGTGATAATCGAAATGGGAGAGGGAGAGAGAGAAGGCATGGGGTTGAGGTTTAGTCCAGTTTACCGTTGACGAGTGCAGCAAGCAGGCGTGGCAGGGTACGTACTCCGGAGGGCAGTGGGCCCGAACGGTCCGCGGGTCGCGGGATCCGAGATTGGATCCATCCCCCTAAGTTAAACGTGGCTAAATAGGGCACTTTCAGGCCTGTCAACAACTGTCAGTGGTCGCCTCGTACTCTCGCGGGTCGTTTGTGGGCTGTCAATCACGTACTAGTCTACGGAGGACTCTTTCAAAAGTCATATCCTAAGCAAAATCCACTATTTTCCCTGATCCTTGTCAGTTACTTGAGGTACATGTTATCTTATCTAGGAGCGATAAGCTGCTCGCTATGACCTCTATTGCTTCAGGGGTAATAGGGGCATAAGACTCTCGAGTAGTGGTCGCGGACCTATAAGACTAGTGGCCTTCAGGGGAGGGTAAATAAGGAAAAGTACTCTATGTACCTTATCGTGGATGTAACCATCTGATTGATTATTTGGGATTGGCGTAGGTCATGACTTTTGAAAGAGCCCTGCGTATGTACGAAGACAGCTGCGTCCAGAAGGATTCATACCCAGGTTATCAATCATCCCTGCATCACCAATTCACCAATCCACCGCATCATGTTCACTTAAATACAACCCCTCTCTTCAGTTAATAGTATGTGCTTTTGTTCTAAAGGGTTGTTGACTTTTCACACGCCCTAAAACTCCCAAATCACAATCCCCGGAAGAACTGCATGCACCAGTCTGCTACCCAATCTAGAACCCACACTACTACATGCTTTTGGACCTCCGCGTATAGTCTTAGCCTCAGCCTCATCTAACGTAGACATGTACATACTGCACTATTTTTTCTATTCGTCTGTAACGCCCTGCCATGTTTCTCACTCCGTCGTATTCTACTCAAGCCTCGTAACACCCGGCCACTTCCCTTGGGCGGCCGTCTTGAATGTCTCCACTTGTGACGACTTCCAGCTCTTCAACGTTTCCAATGCCTCAATGGCGTCAGTGAACTCGATTCCAGGAATGTCGAGTGCGTTGACGAGGGCCTCCTCGCTCTGAGCCTTATCCTGACCCAGTAACCTCTTCGTCCTGATGGCAGAAAGGACATGACGAGCGCTGTCCTTGTTGACTGCCTGGAACTCATCATTGTACTTTACTAGATCCGTTGACGGCTCGATGATCTTGAACTCGGCCTTCAGCACTTCCAAAACCTTGGGCGAAATGTCGGATGCCGTGTTCAGTAGTTGCCTGAAAGCCACGGCCTGCTCATGAACCTTGGGTGACTTGGCATCAAGTGCCGAAGCAGCTGTGAGGCATCGGAGGGCAAGAACGTACTTCTCTGCAGGTAAAATATTGGTCAGTTACTCGACTCAACACAAGGGAGCACTCGACTTACTGCGGCGCATGTAGACATCGTAACCGGCGAGCTGTGCCTCGATGTTCTTCGGGCTAAACTGAAGAAGATGGCTGAGAAACTTCATCGCCTCTCCAAGCGGGTCGCTTGCCTCAGCCAGCTTCAAGCCCAGGGGATCTTCGTCCGTCTTCTTTATTTCACCATCCTTGTTGGCCTTGTTGGGATCCTGCTTGGTCTGTTTCTCGATAGCCTCCCGCTCCAGACGCTGCAGCTCTTTCTTGGCTTTCTTGGCCGCCTTCTTCTTGACTTGGGCATCTTCCGCGTCGTCTGCCTCCGCTCCATTGACTCCATTGGTCGAAGGCTTGTCCGCCAGCTTCAGATAGATTTCGATAGCATCGAGGGCAGCTCGCGAGTAGAAGGGGTGATCGCGAACATGGTCTTCCCAGCGAATCATGTCGACGTAGGCTCGAACCTGTCCCTTCCTCAGAGAGAAGCTGTGGAAGTCAAACTGATCCTCATGCCAAACATCAAAGATGAACGACACGGCATGGAATCGCTTGAGAGCAAGACCAGTGTTTCCCTGCCGCGCATATGATTCACCGTCCTCAGTGAGATACCAAATACACTGCATGTCCAAGAGATCTGCAAATGGCCCTCCAACAGTATCCGCACGGGTAAATAGGCCCACAGTCTTCAGTGCCTTGTCGTTCTCGTTGTTGCGAAGCTGATATTTGGCGGCCTTGGTGTTGATGTATCGGTCCCTAAGATCCAGTTTCCTGGCACGATCCATCATCTCAGAAGCCTTTTGCAGGTTCCCTTCGTGTTTAAGAATCCGTGCCTTGGTCATGTGGAAGTCAACGCTCTTGGGATCCTTTTCAATGGCTTTGTCGATGTACTCCATTGCCTTGGCCAAATCGCGACTCAAAAAGTAGTTGTGGTGTTGTGCCAAGTAGTAGAGTGCTGCAGCCTCTCCTTTGTCCTTGCTATCAGCATCAGCATCTTGAGACTGCAGGTATTCTTCAGCTAGCTCAGCCAGGGTGTCCTTCTTGAACGAGTCCGAGTAGAGATGCTTCAGGTTGGCAAATGTCGAGGGAACGCCCTTGTTGAGCATCAGCGTCAGGTATGACTCGGCAGCTTCTTCGAAGTCGTCATCTATATCTTGGTCAGATTCCCGAATCAGTAAACATGGAATAGAGCACCAGCTCACTTGTCAAAAAGTCCAGGGGCAACCGTTTCGCAGCATCACATCGGGGATACTTTTCCGCATACTCATCGTAAATGGCTTTTCGGGCCTGAAGGTCTCCCTCCGAGACGTCCAGAACCTCCAAAAGCTTGTCGTAGTACGAGGCGCGTTCCGAGTTCCGATCAAGCAGTGCTCGGTATGCCTTTGCCGCCTCCTCTTTCCTGCCCAGCTTAGTGAGATACTCGGCTCGGGCTTCCATAACGGCCAAGCGGTCCAGGTTATGCTTAGCTGCGGAGTTGAGGTGCTTCAGTGCCCGCTCATAGTCTCCTTGCTCTGCAATGAGCGAGTTCTTGTACATGATAGCTTCAGAGTGCTCGAAGTCGCTACGTGCAGGTGTGCCCTTGAGCGTGCCTTCGTAAGTCGTCAGGACGTTCTCGGCCTCGTTCGGGCTACCAGAAATGTGATGGGCAATTGCAAGGGCAGTCCAGCTTTGACGCAGCTGCGGTCGTGCTTGGAGCATGGCAGTCCGGCTCTGGATGTACCCTTGGTAGTCACGCATTTGAACCTGTAGAATAGCCAGATCGCGTTGAATCTGCACCGACTCTGGCTCGAGTCGTAGAGCAAACTTGTACGCCTTGATTGCCTCCTCAAAGTTCTTGTTCGCTCGGTACAGCAAGCCATACACGTGCCAGCAGATATGCGACTTCATATCCATGGTCAGGGCCTCCTTGCCAAGAGCAAAGGCCTCCTCGGTCTTGCCCTGGGCATTCAAGATGAGGGCCTTCATGGCGGTGGTGTCGCCATGCTTGGGGTTCTTCTTGAGGATGAGCTCTGCAGACTTGAGTCCCCGCTTGTATTGTTTGTCCTCATAGCTGCGGATGACGGCGCGGAAGAGGGCCGCCTCTTTCGAGGCAAGTGGTTGGGGCATGGTGAGTGGTGGCCGTCGAGATCGAAATGACAGGGTCGGTCTTCGGGATTTATTGACTAGGGGACCGCAGACACCAAAGTAGTCGAGGTCGGCGTTTGGGGATGATGATGGCGAGCTGTTGAGCGGTCGTACGGCCTGCGAAGTAGAGTGAGAGGGTGGGGTAGCGGATGTGTGCGGGCAAAGTCAAGGGCGGCTTCACTAGGTTGATGGATTGAGCCTCGCCTTCGGAGGCAGGCGAAGGAGAATGAAGGACAAAAGGTTGGCTTCCTCGACCAAGGGACTAAGGGAATGGTGGTGTTTACAGCCCGAGACGACGGTGTGGTAGCTTGTGAGAGTTGACAGCAATTCCTGCACATCGGCAGATTCTCGGGGCCTCAGTGGTGGGCTGGCGGCTTTGGAGTTGGCGGGGTAATTACGTTTCGCCGTTGAGGGCTTGGAGCCGTGACAGGAACGAAGCTCGTCAGCCACGACAGTTGAGCAACACAGCGTTCAATACAATGCCACAAAGAATCAACAAGCAGCATACTTAACTGAGTATCAGAGTACTGAACAGGCAACTTCTTAACCAATTAAACATCCAGTAATCATTTCGACTGTCTCTCGCCAATCTCTACATCTCACCTCATCAAACCAGGTCCAAGCCTTCGTTGTCTGATTTCGACTGTCATTCGTCTAACAGGATCTAATATAATTCAGCTCTTCTTCCGGAGTTGAATACAATACAATACAGTGCATCTCGTCGTGGTAATACATATTGTACAGGTGTCGTCGTTGCTGGTCCCTAGCTGCCAGCTGGATGCGTCCAGAGTGGCCTCCCCAAGTTAGCCGGTCATCAATCCACGATATTCTCGAGATCTAGACCAGCGTCTTGGTAGCTTGACTTTTACTCCAAGCCCTTGCAGCATCTTCCCAGGTGTCTGTGGAGTCACCGCACCGCTCATTAATCACTTTCCAAGTTCGCTGTCGTACGATGCCCTCAATTCCCCTCTCTTGTCGGACAAGCGATGCCAACCTTTCAGTTCGTGCTTCCCTCGGAAAGAATCGGCCGGAGTATGGATCCAGACGTTCGTCGACCACCCTGTCGCGGTCCTTTTGGTTCTCCATCTCCCTCAACGTCCGACTAGGGTCTTCTGGATCTGGGCTCGCAGCAACAAGGGCACAGTAGTTTAACATTTCGATTCTCGCTTGCCAAGATGGGAACAACACCTTGTCCTTGAAATCGGAGCATGCTCGGTCGTCTATTTGTCGTGGCATCGGTCTCGCAGCGCGTTGGGAGGTAGAGGAGGGGTCGAAGCCGGATCGAGACGGTGTCACCAGCGCATTGAGGTTCTGTGCGATTGAGTCGTCAATTGACGCCCTTGAGAGTCGCAAAAAGTCTATGTCCGAGTCAATGGGCTATCATGTGTAGCACTTTGGTCTCGCAGCTTACCTCGAACTGTGCCAGTGGAGAAGCAGAAGTGCGGGGAGAGACTGGGCTGGGTAGATGGCAGTGCCATGGTATCCTTTGGCAACTGGGGCCTCCGAGTTGGAGCGTCCTCTGCCGAGCCCGTCCAGAGTATTCCAGCCAGGATGAACAGTTGTTGAGATAGATAGAAGCCTTGGGCGGCTGCTAGTGGATTAACGTGAAACGTAATGAGGCCCGAGTAAGTTGGACGCGCAGATGGGCAACTGATGAACCAAGCCGGAGGCTAACTTAGACCGAGGGATCCGCGCACCTAGTCCCGGGTAAAGTGTAATTCCGCCCCGAAGACGATGCAAGCACTCGTACGAAGGGAGGGCTGTCACTCTCCAGGATCACACCGCGGCCCTCACCCTGGTCATCCGGTTCAGCCCGCTGCGTGCCCGCAACGCCATAAGAGCAACCGTAATGCAGCAGGCGCACTACCGAACTTGGCCAACAAGCCATCAATTATCATTGCCAGTACATAGACCAGGAGGAGTGATGGGTCTTTCAAAAATGACACTTATCGACGGTCGTCGGGCCGTCTTCCGTGACAACATGCCGTTTCCGGTTTCACCACAAGCGAGTTCAAAACCCTGATGCCACTCATGAAGTTGGGCGTCTGCTTGCTCGTTCATGCCTCCCGCAAGATGCTCACTGGCTCAGTAACAGACAGCCACATGCGCATCACCGTCGTGTTTGGGGGTCCGTGGTCGGCCGATTGAAGGATTCCACCTCGCACTCCATTGAGCAGATGGGAAGTTCCGAACCCATCTCAAAGCCGCAACATAACAGCCAGACGGCGACTCATTCGCCAGGCGCAAACGCCACCAGGGGCAACAACAGGTACGACTAGGCCACCACGGCACACTATCATCGGGATTATCTAGTTTAGGATATGAATAGATTACCCAACTTTGTATAGAGTTGAGAATAATTTAGTAGATAATGCTCTGTGCAACGGTAGCGGCTCGGTGCCCGGTAACTTGGACGGTTATGAGTTAGCAGGCTCATACGCCGCACAGGTGCCGATTCCAGGCCGTTCTAGTTGCTGATCTGTGAAGGCCAAATGGTTGGGCGACGGTTGATGTGGCTGCCCTGCGCTAGCTGTGCTAAGATCTAACTCGGCCGTCCAGGGTCCTTCAGCAGTCACGCTAATGCTCATGATGAGTGTATGCCTTGGCCAGCCCACGATGCTAAAATCCTCTAGATTCTCTCTGCACCCTTTGGATTTTCCCTCGAGTGTGACGAGTGTTCGAGGAGAGAGAGTGCGGACCTCATCTCCTGCCTCTGCTATTCGAACGCGTGGGATGTAGGGGCTCCGCCGAGCTGCGCATTCTGCACATACCTACACCACCATCGCGGACGCCCAACTGAATCGCCGAGTCCCCTCCGGCAACCGGCAGAATTCCTTCAATTTGGTCGCAAGTTTTCTTCCCGGGGATGGATCCCCTTCAGAGTCGCATTGAGCAGGAATCCCTCCAGGACCTGATCGCCTCGTGCCACCAGGTCGCCGACGACTGCGCCAGCATCGCCAACTCCCTCAATACGGGGCCAGTCACCTTGGCTGCGCTCTCGAGGGAGTGTTGGGCCATAACAGATGCCCTCAACAGGGTCCATGACCTCAGCAAAGCCAATGATATCGACGCCGAGGCCATTCGAGCCTCCAATAACGAGTTCATATGTTCCGTCTCGAAAGACGTCCACGAGCTTAGGGCAGCCGTCAAGCGCATCAAAGCGCAGGACCGAGACAGTGGTATCGACCTGGCTGAACGGGCTGGCGTTCGCCCCCACCTCATTATTGTTTGGAACGAGCCCGCTCTGAAGGTTTCCCTGGGACGAATGCGCACTCACCAGGCCTCATTACACACTCTTCTCAACACTGCGACGAGGCAAGTGACCGTGGTTCCCTTTCCCAAGATCCAGAGTGCTAACTCGTTGAAGCAGATCAGGATACAGCTTTGGAGACGACGTCGGCAGTAGGCGCCGCGTCATCGAGCCTGACGCTGGCGTGGACGAGGCGCTGAGGGAGCTTGGCAGGCGCTTCACTACACCGAACCAGCGAAGTCGTGTGCTCCCCAGAGTTAGCGACTCTGCAGAAATACAGGTGCTTCTCGATACGCTTGTGCCCCCGTCAGGTGTAATCTACAAACGGACACCGGAGGTGGCGCAACAACTGCATCAGGCCATCGAGAAGACCGACGAGGAGGCCGTTTTCAAAAGTCTGCTGGATCGAGCCGACCCGAATATACTATTACCTGGATCGATGCTGTCGCCCTTGCACCGGGCGTTTGATCAAAAGCATCTTCTGATCGCTGCGTTTCTGGCCGTGGCCGGGGCAGACGTCGACGAGCCAACCACGGATGGGGAGACGTCCCTCATGCGAGGCATTATATGCGGGTTTTCGGAACAATTTGCAACACTCGCGTTACATCTTGGGGCACGGATCAATGCAATCGACAATGAAGGGCGCTGCGCTCTCCATTACTCTGCCGCTTCCAATGTTGTCGACGACGAGACCATGGGCGTACTAATCAACGCCGGAGCCGACCTCAACCTTGTCGACGACGAAAAGGGGCAGACACCACTTCATATAGCAATTCAACAAGCCCGATGGAATTTAGCAACAAAGCTCATTCAGGCCGGTGCGGACTTGGAAGTGCGGCAGCCAGACGGAAGGACGGCACTGCACTTGGCAATATCGATGCGAAACCACGAGTTCGCGCAGCTACTGATATCTCGAGGAGCCAAGGTAGACAAGGTGCTCCGTGAGCACACGCCATTGACGATGGCTATCAGTTTACAGTGCACTGCTATTACCGCTGTACTCATCGATAGCGGAGCGGATCCCAACCTGGCGAGCCGCAACGGCAATACGCCGCTCCTCGCGGCCGCCTCGACGGGTCACGACGAAACGGTACGATATCTCTTGGCTCATGGGGCGGATCCCTCCGCGTGCCCGGGTCAGTCCGGGTACTCGGCGATGCACATGGCGGCGCACAAGGACAATCAACATATCCTACAACTCCTCGCCTCCTCAGGGGCTCCGGTCGACCCCCTAGACAGATCCTGCGAGACTCCGCTATTGGTGGCCGCGAAGCTTGCGAACAGCAATAGTGCCCGGCGGTTGATCAAACTCGGTGCAGACACGGAGCGTATTGGACCAGATGGCATGAGTGTGCTTTCCCACGCCGTGAAGGCGGGTGATCTGAAGCTGGTCAATGCACTGCTCGACACGGGCACTAGGATGCCGTCTTTGACAGTGAGTCGGGACAGCATGAGCGACGAGGAGTACCAAGTGCCTGAACCCCAGACCACGCCCATTCATATGGCCGCACAGCACGCGCGGGATGACATCTTACTCCGCCTGGTGTCCTATGGCGCTTCTCTGGAAAGCACCGTCTTCCCGGGCCGCACACCGCTTACCGTAGCGGCCTCTCACGGGCACCTCTCGACAGTGCAGCTACTACTACGACTCGGGGCCAACCCACGCACCCTGACTGCGTACGGCGACACTGTGCTTTTCGAGGCCTCGGCCAACCAAGCAACGCTCAAGTATCTTATCCAACAAGGCGTCGACGTCAACCACCGCAATGACCAGGGAGCTACAGCACTGCACTACGCAGCCCTGCGCGGCCATGCTGGGGCAGTCCGACTCCTTCTCGAGAAAGGAGCTCGACAGTTCCACGCGAGTGCCGTGTACGATGCGTGGGAGGAGAGGGACGGTGGAGGGCTGTACCGCCAAGGGACGCCGGCGGGTATTGCCCTTCAGCGAGATCTGACCAAGGTGGCGGATTTGATTGAGAAGTGGAAATACAACTGATCTACGCATGGATCGGGTGGGGTTTACGACTGAATGAATTACTACGTACTGACTGGTTTGGCTGGCTGCATTGTACCAATTGTGCTATACTTTGCTCTACTCTACTACTTTTTAATGCTAGCTACAGAAGATGCCAAACTTTGAGCAAATATGATGGATGCATCGGGGGCATGTTTTATCATGCAGTTCCTCACCTTCGTCATGTAAGGCAAACTAGAGTGATTCGCATGCCAACATAAGAAAGTACGTACATACGAAACAGGCGGGCCACCCCCACTCAAAAATCTCCAGAGCGTCGCATCCCGGTAGATGGCCGCGTGGGAGGGTGTTTTGACTTGAAAACGTAAATCTTGGATGGCGTAACCGTGAGTTTGTATTGCCAATTTACACTGAGCAGACACCAAGCGTCATAAACAGGTCAAACCGCTCTGTCTTGGATAAAAGGCGCACCCCCTGAAGATGAGAAAACGTGATTTACTTTACGCGGGTGGACGAGGTTCCGGACGTAACAGAGAGTGACGTGATGCACGGTGCCGGGTGAAGTGATAGCGTGCGTGCATCCGGTGGTGGCTATGACCTTTAATTGCTTGTTGGGGCGGCGCGTTTCTGTCCAATCTCAATTCCTCATGAGCTCCCCTGCCTTATAAGCCACGGGCCATCTTCAACCGTATCCGTACCCGTACTTCCATTTTCAGGGCATGACTTAGAAAGGTCTACTGACGTAATGTCCCCCGTCGAGAGTTGCAAACCAGCACCCAGCCGTCGGCCGTCGCATCATCCATCTCCCCCTAGACTCTTGATCTCCTCCTACCTTTCTCTGCCTTACCTCATGTAAAACCACCTTGCCATTTCTTCATCATTGCTGCATCTCAAAGTGCACTTTTGGTGATTCCGTTCGCATCTTCAAGAACCCTGCAATAATCAACTGAACGCCGAGAAAAGCTGCCCCACCTGCTCACTTCCCGCTGTCTCACCTCCCTGGTCCATTGCCAACCCCGCAATCGGCCCCTCGTAAATTCCCCCCTACGCCGATCAAATCGCGACACTGCAGGCCGCACCACCAGGAGCTACACCACATAAACATCAACGACGCCAGCCATCTTCCACCTCTCTCTCTCTCTCTCTTCTCCCCCCTCTCCTTCTCTTCCCCTTCGCATCGCCTTCCCCGCACAACCTCAACAGCCATGTCCGCATCCGGTTCCACCACGCCTGCTCAGGCCGCCAACAGCAGTAGCTGGACCGCCTTTCTCAAGGTCTTGCGCCCTCTCCTTTTCAACAAGATGGCATCCCCTTGAGGGCCATTTCCCCTGAGAATCAACCTTGGCTGACCCGTCTCTCCTAGTCCATCGCCTCCTTCAATGGCGACCTCTCGTCACTCACTGCGCCTCCCTTCATCCTCTCCTCGCAGTCCCTCACCGAGTTCTCCGCCTACTGGGCAACCCACCCTCCTATTTTGACCGCTCCCGCCGCCGAGGCCGATCCTGCCAAGCGCACCATGCTCGTGCTTAAGTGGTTCTTGTCCACTCTTAAGCACCAGTACGCCAGTCGCAGCGAGCAATACGGCAATGAGAAGAAGCCTCTGAACCCTTTTCTCGGCGAGCTCTTCCTCGGCACCTGGTCCGATGACGCTGGAACCACCACTCTTGTATCCGAGCAGGTGAGCCATCACCCGCCTGCCACCGCCTACTGCGTCCGCAACGACAAATCCGGCGTCGAGCTCGAGGGCTACAACGCCCAGAAGGCCACCTTCAAGAGCACCATCATCGTCAAGCAAATTGGCCATGCCGTCCTTCGCGTGCCCCTCCCGTCTGGCGAGATCGAATCATACCTCATCACTCTCCCCTCACTCCACATCGAGGGCCTCATCTTCGGTTCTCCTTTCGTCGAGCTTGACGGCACCAGCTTCATTGCATCCTCCAGCGGCTATACCGCAAAAATCGACTACAGCGGCAAGGGCTGGCTCTCCGGCAAGAAGAACAGCGTGATCTGCACTGTCACCCCTACTGGCAAGGATAAGGAGGTTCTCTACAACGTCACCGGCCAGTGGAACAAGGCTTTTGAAATATACGAGGGCCCCGCCAAGTCAAATTCGAAGTCCACCCTCGTCGCCACATACGACGCCGTCGCTACGCCCCAAACCGAGCTCAAGGTCTCCCCGGTAGACAAGCAGCACCCTCTTGAGTCCCGCCGTGCCTGGGCCAAGGTCGCTGAAGGCATCCAGAAGGGCGACATGGACATCACCGGGATTGAGAAGGGCAAAATTGAACAGGCCCAGCGCACCATGCGCGCCAAGGAAAAGTCCGAGAACCGCTCATGGGAACGCCAGTACTTTACCGCCGTCGAGGGCGCTGATGATGTTCTCGATAACCTTGGCAAGGTTGTCGGGGTGCCTCTCGATGGTGAGGCCGACAAGACTGGCGGCCTCTGGCGTTTCGACAAGGCCAAGGCCGAGAAGCAGGCAGCCACGGAGCTAAGCAGTGACGACGTGGCCAACATTGAGAAGGAGCTGTTGGGTTGGTAGTTCCAGCCACAGACAATTGGAGATTATGATGGTACGAGCAGAAACAGGACATGGACCTGGTGGGTGTAATGAAGCAAAGACAGGAAAGGGAGAAAGCCCAGATGTGCCCAAAAAGAAATTATCAAAGAGAAGGATAGCTTACAATACATAGTCGGCTCCTCTTCCTTTTTTCATTCTGCGTAGTTTATGACTTGGACGACGTAAGGTAGCGAAGCTGTACGATAATCCAAAGACAATCAAAATTACTCGCATGCTTCGACTTTACAAATGATGAACTGAACCATAGGATCCAACCGTATTAGGTAGTTAACCGACATCACACGGGAGGATATCATCGCATTGAGGAGACACCGCACACGAAGACTTCGTCATGGGACCCTTCATGATGCATCATCTTTTTCTCTTTTTTCGTGTTTTACTTATTTCACCCAGCTCCCGCTCTTGACTAAGGCTGCAATTTTTCTAACGGGGGTTTCATTTTGACTGCCGTGGATCCAGCCCAGACGGAGAGAGCGTTTCCACCTAGCCACACCCCCCTTCCTCGTAAAGGCATGCACTATGTTGTCGCCAATCGGGAAATTTTACTGCGGGCCCAAAAATGTCGTCAAGACGTTTAAATAGTGCCAGCGGTGTTGAAGTCCTTGAGAGCCACGGTGACACGGGCAGTCATGGTCTTCTCACCCTCGCGGACCCAGACACGAGGCTTCACAAAAGAGTTAGCATCGGATACCATTTCATCGTGGAATCACGCAAACGATGGCAGACTTACGTCAAAGTACTTCTTGTTGGGCTTGTCCTCACCATCTGGGTTGCCGACGGAGGTAGAGACGTAGTCCTTCTTGTTGATCATGTAGTCTCGGATACCAGCGCAGTAGGCGAACTGCATGTCAGTGTCCATGTTGACCTTGACGACACCGTGGCTGATTGCCTCAGTGTACTCCTCCTTGGAGGAGCCAGAGCCACCGTGGAAGACGAAGAAGACGGGCTTGTCGAGGCTGGAGCCGATGGCGGCCTTGACGTGAGCCTGGTGCTTGCCGAGGAGCTCAGGGTGGAGCTTCACGTTACCAGGCTTGTAGACACCGTGGACGTTGCCGAAGCCAGCGGCGATGGAGAAGTAGGGGGAGATGGCAGACAAAGTGTTGTAGATGTTGAGGATGTCCTCGGGCTGGGTGTAGAGAGAGTTGTTGTCAACGTCCTCGTTGTTGACACCATCCTCCTCACCACCAGTGATGCCAATCTCCATCTCGAGCCACTGCTTCATGGGGGCAGCGCGCTTGAGGTACTCAGCGGTGGTGGAAAGGTTCCATTCGACGGTCTCCTCAGACAGATCAATCATGTGAGAGGAGAAGAGGGGCTCGCCGTTGGCCTTAAAGTAAGCCTCATCGGCATCGAGCATGCCATCGAGCCAGGGAAGGAGCTTCTTGGCGCAGTGATCGGTGTGAAGGACGACGGGAACGCCGTAGGTGGGGGCGATGGAACGGATGTAGTGAGCGGCAGCAACGGAACCGGCGACGGAAGCAGCCTGGTTGGTGTTACTCACACCCTGTGGGAGTTGATGTTAGTTGATGGGGGAGTCGAGTGTGTGAGAATCGGAAAGTTACATACCTTGCCAGCAAAGTAGGCGGCACCACCCTGGGAGAACTGGAGGATGATGGGAGACTTGGCGTCGCGGGCAGCCTCAAGAGAAGCAACGACGGTGGAGGAAGAGGTGACGTTCTATGGTGTTGTATGTCAGCGACTATCTTCAATGGGCAATGTGTATATTCCATCAAGTAGATTCGATCGTGGTTTGGAGAGTTGTTTGACATACAATGGCAGGGATAGCAAACTGCTTCTCGCGGGCGTACTCGAACAAGCGGAGGACATCATCGCCAACGATGACGCCGGTTTTGCGGGTCAGGACATCTTGAGCACCCATGATTGCGGTTGTGGTCGAGGATTGGAAGGTTGTTGAAGGAGGAATAGAAGTCGGTCGATCGAGACGGAGGTCAACTCAGGCAGGTCGAGGCAATAAATGGGAGCGAGGAGAAGTTTCTGTTGAGCAAGAGGAGATTGTCAGTTGATGGGGGGCGAACGATGACGGCAAGGAGGGGCGTGGCGCGGGGTTTTCTGGTTGAGCGAAGCTTATCGATAAGACCTAGGAAGGCTTTGGGAGTAGGGAAAGGGGAGGGGTAAGGCCAGAAAACGACCGAAAAAAAAACATAGACAGGGGCAAGCAAGCAGTGACGGCAGCGGTACGAGCGAGCGCACGGCTCGAACAGGGGCCAGAATAGGATCATCCAGTAGGAGTGGTGGGAGCGTGGACTGGTAGCTGGCCTCTGCTCCCCGCCAGCATGAGACGATGAGACGAGGTGAGGTGAGGTGAGCCAAGGTGACCTGTTGTTCGGTGAAACGCAGGCCATGCATGATAAGGGAGGGCGGATCGCTCATCTCGCAGCCTGCGATGCCCAATTTCATTTGCAAACACCTTGTCTCGATTGGCGAGCATGCGCACCACCGGGACTGCTGGGGCACCGCAGAGAGGCCGGGCCCCTTGGCCGTGGGATGTCTCTGAGTCTGGCTAGTAGCTTTGAGGTGGGCTGAGGCGCCATGACAGCAGCGGGTGTGTAAAGTGAGGCGAGCGGCTTCGCAATCGGGAGCGGCGACACCGCAGAAGGGAGGGTCTTGATGCTCTCAACTGGCTCTCGTCAACTGGCTGTTTGGCTTGCAGAGTTGCTTTCTCTCTCTCTCTCTTTACGTCCCACCGCACACCTCAGCCCTCCGGCGGCCATCCCGCGACTCCCCGGTTGGTGGTTCGTCTTTCCCCTTCTTACACACCTTGACCACTTTATTTCTTCTCATACTGCTCTCTTCTCTCACCACGGTGCTGTGCCACCGCGACATCGGCCCAGTTTGCTCGGCGCAATGCGTTGCGAGGCAAGCGCAAGCTTAAGCTCGAGGGCCCAGCCAAGACCCAGCTCCAGCTCCAGCTCTCCCGTGGATCTGGCATGGTGGATGACCGAAGACCGATGGCTCACTCGAGCTAGCGGGAGCTCCCCTGGCGTTGAACTGAGGGTTCCTCCTCGGTGGTATAGTGGGGACATGGGAACGGAGCGGCTCCAATAGGGACGGGCAATTGCGTTGCAGAAGTGACGGTGGCTCGACCTACACAACAGATCTCCAAGCCGCGATGGTGGACGACAAGCGACAAAGCGGGTTGGGTGGAGGTTTGGTGGAGTGGGTGGTGGATGAAGGGTGGGAGAAAACCGAGACGAGTTCGACACTTTAAAGACTCAATTCACGAAACGGAGAAGCCAACCTTCTGGCCGAGAGGGAGGGGGGCTTCAACGCACTTATACCACATACGATACCTCTCTCATTGCCGAGCTTCTCTTCCTGCCGTAGCCGACGTCAGGCAGCGCCTCGGGGGCGCTGGACGGAAACATGCGGAACGGCAAAGCCCTTTCAGCCCGTCGGTCGGGGAGACTTGGCCCATCACTCGTCAACGCTGGCAAACTCGCTGACCTCTATTCTCGTGTGACCCCATGGTCCCCATCTCCCCCGCATCCATTTGACACCGTGATTGCCACGGTTGGCTGGCGCGCCGGCGGGCGTCGCGACGGTGTGGTGCCGGGTGGGACACCAACGACACGCACCAGGCTTGGCCACAAGTGACGAACTATCGGGCTAACGCATGTGCAGTGCCAGTGGAATCTCGATATGCCGCAAATGCAGTTTGCGTCGCATGGTTGTCCATCCCCTTCCATCCGTGCCTGCCAGTCAGTCTGCGCGGTTGAGCCTGGCCTCACGCTCAAGGATGTCCGGCGGGCATGGTGTCGGCGTCCCGGGCCAGACCCGGTGTCGGGCAACGATCCCCGGGAAGTGTGTGATAGAGATCCTAGGGGAGAAATCCCATAATTCCAGGGACAGATCCCGGAAAGGAGCAACTGCCAACAGAAAACGGACCAGATAAATCAGCCGGGAAATCGGGCAATGGGCAATGGGCAATGGGCAATGAGCACCTCAGTCAATGCAATGGCCCTAGTCTCGTCGCTGGTTGACGGACTAGCGGGCTGACGGAGTCCGGACTGACTGACATGTGGGCTTCACCGATACAATACGTACGACATCGCTCCGAAGCATCCAGATTGCCATGACCTGATGCCCCATCTGTCGGTGAATATGTGGCTGATATCATTGCCCCTTATCACTTTTGGTCTGCTCGTTTGCTCGCCCATTCTCGCAAATGTTGTCGGTTGTCCCGGTCCTGGTACATAGCATCTCGATTCCACCGTGTCATTAGGTCATTAGTACGTAGCTATCCCTCTCCGTCGGTCATTAAAGCGCTCCAAAGCGTTGGCCTTACAAGAAAGTAAACCCCACCAAGGCCCTTAGTCCGTTTAACCCCACTCTGTCGTGATGAACTTGTGAAGAGGTTCCGAAGAAGCCTCTCCACGCTTGTGCAAGTGGGAGTTTCCGTCTGACCCCCAATCCCACCCACTCTACCCCCACGAACAAGCCAAGTTGCACACATTTGAGTACGCAAATTAGAGCAGCTTACTTCATCCAAATCGGTTGGCTTCCATAGCTCAGTTGGTTAGAGCTTCGTACTAATACTTCAGCTTGCAAGTGTTGGTAATGCGAAGGTCGCAGGTTCAAGCCCTGCTGGGAGCATTAGAATGTCCATACTGCCACCGATCTTCTTTTTGACTTTTGTTTCTTTTGTTTGAACTGAGCTTCTTCTAATCGCAGAGTGTTCAGGTGGTTTTTTTGGGTCATGTTGCCTTAAATGCAGGGAGGAGGTAGGTACATACTTCCTAAGAATTTGTCGTGCGTTTGTCTGTCTCTTTTTGCTCAGCCTTCAACCGTCTCTCAATATTCGAGAACTACCCTATAACTCAGGTCGATCGGATAGGTGCCTGTGAAGGATTGTTGGTCGAGCCTCAACTTATAAATCTGGTTTTCTCACATAAACACCTGGTTTATTTATGCGCTCTCGGGTTTGTGTTGGATTTTTCTGCTGATTTGTTCTTACACAATCCAATCCCACAATGCACCCTCTCACAAAGGTAATGAATCCTTGCATGACCTGCTTCAAACCTTCAACCTACCACGAGGAAAAGCAAGAGAAACATCTTCTGATAACACTATTAGGGAAAGAATACAATTAAGTTTTTTTTTTCCTTCCGGGAACCTAATAAGACCGAGACTTAAATAATCAACTGCCTTCAAAGTGAACGTTATCGGCGAGATGTGAACTTCTCCGACGGCTTAGTCAGCAATGTCGATTTCCGTCTCGCCGGTCACGCTTTAAAGTGAACCTCTCTCGACAGCTCCCTCAAGATACAGGCATGTCGACGGAATCTGCCTCAGCGTCGGTGTTCAACATCAATGCCCTCTTCGACAACCCGCTCTTCGCGGGTGGAATTGGCCTCGCCTCCCTCGGCGCAGTTGCAGCGTTCGCCCGCAAAGGCGCTATTGCGACACTCGGAGCCGCTCGTCGTCGCCTGCTCGTCAATGTCGAAATCAGCAAGCAGGATCCCGCCTACCCATGGGTGCTTGCATGGCTGTCCCAACCTCGCGAGAACCTAGGGTTTATTACCTCTCGCCTCACTCGAATCCACAACTTGTCGGTAATAACGACGACTGCGTCGCGAACAGGCGCCAACGGACCGGCGCATGCGCACTTCTTCCTACAACCGGGCTATGGACGACATATTGTCAAGTTTGGCAGCACATACATTGCGGTCAATCGAGAAAAGCACAATACGGCCAACATGAATACCGGCGAACCGCACGAGATTGTTCAGCTGACGACGCTTTGGGCACACCGACACGTCTTCGAGGACGTCTTCAGCGAGGCGCACCGACTAGCAGCCAAGGCGAACGAGGGCAAGACGGTGGTATACTCGGCTCGAGGAATGGATTGGGTACCACTGGGTGACCCCAGAAAGAAGCGACCGCTGGCTTCTGTGATCCTGGACGAGGGAGTCAAGGAGGCGGTTGTGGATGATGTGAAGGACTTCATGGAACGTCAGCAGTGGTATGTGGACCGAGGAATCCCGTATCGAAGAGGATACTTGCTATTTGGCCCTCCTGGAAGTGGAAAGACCTCCTTCATCCAGGCGCTAGCAGGAGAGTTGGACTTTAGTGTCGCCATGATCAACCTCAGTGAGATGGGGATGACGGACGACAAGCTGGCGTACCTGTTGACGAAGCTGCCCAAGCGCAGCCTTTTGCTCCTCGAGGATGCGGACGCCGCATTTATCAACCGCCGACAGCGGGAATCTGATGGATACAATGGCGCTATGGTGACCTTCTCTGGCCTTCTAAACGCGCTCGATGGAGTCGCTGCTGGAGAAGAGCGGATCGCATTTCTGACTACAAACCATATTGATCGTCTTGATCCCGCGCTGATTCGACCTGGACGAGTGGACCTGATGCTTCGCATCGGCGAGGCGACACGATTCCAAGCTGCGCGGATGTGGGATCGCTTCTACGGGGATGTGGATGAGGATCATTCTGGCCGGGAGCGCTTCCTTGCTCGACTGGACAAGCTGGGCTTGTTTGGCGAGGGACCTGACGGGAAGCCATCGCACAGATACACGAGCACGGCGGCGATCCAGGGACTTTTCTTGTTCAACAAGAACGAGATGAGCGGCGCCATTGACATGGCTGAAGGGTTGATCCCGAAGAAGTTTGAAGCTGGAGAGGCTGTACCAGAGGGTGCGATCAAGACTCCGGCGTGAGGAAATTCGAAAGGACAGAGAAATCGTCCGATCGAATGTGTGTGCATGTGTGTGCATGTTATGGCTTCTCTATCATGATTCCCTCCAAAGTATACCTAGTTAGACTGTACTACTACGCTCATGGTCATTTGGAAATACCCCTTCTCTGGATAAGGCACGGACGGAACAAGAAAATGTACAATGGTTAAAAATATGATTAGGCGAAGAACCTCATAAACCGTACTCGAGATCTCCGTGGCTCCTAAGATGTAGTCACGCCGCGGTTTTTTGTTTGGAGCTGGGGCTGTTGGTAGTAGTGCAGGTTAAGGTAAAGCTGAAGAACAGTGGCGCAGCTAGACTGTTCTTGGCGGCCGGTCTGACTGAGGCAATGCTGGTGCCTGTTAGAGTTGGTTTCACGCAGGAACAACTTCATGAATAGGCAGGCATGACTTGATGAAAAGAGAAAGACACCCTGACCCATCGATCATTTTCCATCTGAACCCTTTTGTACTTATTCTCGCAAGTTTACGAGAACATAAACTCATTCTCACCATGGCGTCGCCGTCCGACCAACGAACGCTAGATAGCTGGCTCTCCAGGAAACCACCACCCAAACCCTCAGCTCCCAAGCCGTCTTCACCAGAGAACGCGGCGTCATCATCATCATCGTCTGCTGCGGTTGCAGCGCCTGCCTCGCAACCATCACGCGACTCAACTTCGTCGCGAAACAGACACAAGGGCAGCTTCAGGCGCGGTGCCGAGCTCGCTGCCGTGGCCAAGGAGACTCGCACGGTTCTGCCCGACATCCTCCAGGAATTGCCCAATGTCCACGCCAGCAGGTCCGAAGCTCTATACGACGACTCGCTCCCACGGCTCAAATCTGCGGATTGCCCGAGACGGACGCCCACGAGGAAGACGGCCATCAAGATCATCAACGACGACGCCTGGAACACCGCCATCACGCTCGCGGCCTCTAAAACCCCAGCATCTGGTCGGGTTGCAGTGCTGAATATGGCCAGTAACATCAGCCCCGGTGGAGGATGGTTAAAAGGCGCGCTTGCTCAGGAGGAGGCCCTCTGCTACCGCAGCTCGCTCTATTTGTCTCTGCACCGACGATATTACCCTTGGAAGCAGCGCATGGGTATATACACCCCGGACGTGGTTGTCATTCGTTCCGATCAGGACTCCGGGCATAAGCTCCTTGTGCCAAATGTCAACGTCGAGGACCTCCCCATCATGAGCGTGCTGAGCATCGCCGGCCTGCGGAGGCCGCCAGTCGACAACATCACCCTCGACACGGGCAGCAGTATCGTCCAAAAGATGGTCTATTCGCGGCCTTCGGACCGAGAGCTGACCAAGACCAAGATGCGGCTGTGCCTGAGGATGGCGGCGCACCGGGACCACGGACTTCTTGTGCTGGGCGCGCTCGGGTGCGGAGCGTTCAGGAATCCTCCAAGGGAGGTGGCCAATTGCTGGCTGGAGGTGCTGAAGGAGACTGAGTTCGCGGGCGGGTGGTGGGAGGAAGTGTGGTTTGCGGTGTTTGATCGTAGGAATGAAGGGAACTTTGAGATATTCGAGGAGATTCTCGGAGATGTCGAGGTGTGAAGTTTTGGGGGTGATGGATGGGACGAGACAGTGTCAATGAGGAATGGACGATGCAATGACCTCTACGAGGTCGAATTACGGAAGAAGCTGGTTGAGATGACATGCTATCGCCTTTCCACCTACTACTTATTCTTGCCGTCATTGCTTGTCTCAGTGACTTACTTGGCGAGAGACGATGGAATCTACCTTAATTAAGAAACAGCCCTCCGTAGTCAGCGTTATATGATCAGCATTACAAGCTGAGATTCTTTTGCACACTAGGATTGGTTCCTGGCAGTGCAGCATGCCGGAGGTCTGGGGCCGAATCCAGGGACCATCCGCGGGCCGGCCCCACGGGCGGATGGATAGCGACAAGCTCGGAAACGCCGATGGTCCGGGTTGAGCCTTGAGGAGGACAACTGGGGAGAGGTGAGAGTGGTGAGAGTGTGACGAGTGAAGCGGTCGTTGCCCAAGTAGAGGAGCATTCGTACCTCCGAATGCTTCTTTGAAAAACATCGTTAAGTGAGACTCTTCAGCGTCGAGCTGAGAGAAAATGAAGACGACACACCGGGGGACACGGGTGGTCGGCATGGATGTCTAATTGGATGCCACAGCCAACTACAGCAAGCCATGACCAATATTGCCATCGCTATTCATCTCTCGCTATCTGGCAGAAGATGGCATAATCCGATCTTAGACCAAACTATGACCACACAATACCTACCAATATGCTGGGACTCGTCTATTGTCGTTCTTCGATGCGCAAGGTTTTTGAAGACCAAGGGCTGTACCATGGTCCACAAATCGGCAAACCATGTCTTTGCGTTAGGGCCCTCCCCACTGTTTAGCTGTTCGCGAACTCTTTTTCTTTTTTACGTCCCATATTCGCCGATGTCGTGATGGGCATTGACGATGGCGTACTCGGCCCTGGGGATGCTGGCCCATGGCGACAGGTTAATGGCTGATTCATGGCTTACCCAGTGGCTCAGTCAAATCACATGGGAGGGAAGCACGAAAAGCCACATATGCACGGCGATCTCTGGTGTGGTGTGGTGTAGTGTGGGGGTGTTCATTCGAAGGGACGACCGGCTCGAGATATGTTGTGCTTTGCAGGAAAAAGAGTCAAAGATAGGGAGAATCCACAGTACGTAGTCGGCTAATGACAATGCATATTCGTACACCCAGTCCACTGGAGCTGACCGGTCTTGGGTTTGGACATGGGAATCAATAATATCTCACTCACTCGATGAACCCCTGCGAGCTGTTGGTTCTAAACGTCTAACTTATCCCCCGATAGTTTAGTAGGTCTAGGTAAACTTGGGCAATATATGGGGATTAAATGGGGATTACACCGGGGATGGCGATGCCTTATGTACTGAGAGGGGTCGATCCTTGGCTCTCGCAGCATCCTCGCTCTGCTCCTGCCTGCGTTGCGTTAGTCAGGCGGAGCCGGTGATGCCATTGTTGATCCCCGACGCCTGCCAAGTTTATCTCGACCTACTTTTCTTTCCTTTTCCCCTTCTTCTCAATCCCATCGTACATACTGGTGCCTGGGTTTTTATTTATTTATAGGCTCATGTTGGTCCGGTTGTGCACGCCTTGTTCTGACGTCCGCCATCTGGACTCTTCCCCTCCGCTCGCTCTGGCTGAAGCAACAACCAGCGTTATTCATACTTAAATTAGGATTTGCTGCGACATCCAGCCACAATGTCTCCCACCAAAGATCCGCAGCTTGTGGCCGCCGACGGCCCCGTCGACTACGAGATCGGGTCGCACCAGTTGGATTCCAGCGATGACAGCGCCGTCGACCCGGATTCGGGTGTCAAGAGAGGCCTCAAGAACCGCCATTTGTCCATGATGGCTCTTGCTGGTATTATCGGGCCTGGGTTGCTCGTTGGCGCCGGTGGTGCGCTCAACAACGGAGGCCCAGCTTCGTTACTCATTGGTTTTGGAGTCATTGGTAAGTCTTAGTTAAGAGAAACGGGCGATGGTTATCTTTTATGATCGTCTCACAATCGGACGTCCTACGAGATAGGACGAGATGTAGATGAAATCGCTTCTCACACATTCACTTGTGTCATTTAACAGCAAACGCTGATGCCCCAAAATAGGAATCATTGCCTTCTCAATTATGCAGTCTCTCGGTGAGGTGACAACCCTCTATCCCGGTGGAGGCTCATTCATCTCCCTTGCCGAACGCATGGTCGACAAGTCCTTCTCCGTCGCCGTCGGCTGGAACTATTTCCTGATCTGGGGTGCGGTGCTTGCAAACGAATACAATGTCATTTGCAGTATCATGACCTACTGGGGTCCTGCCGTGCCGCTCTGGGGTTACTTCCTGATCTTCTGGACCGTCTTCATGGGATTTCAACTCCTTGGCATTGAGGCTTTTGGAGAGGCTGAGTTTTGGCTGGCCCTCATCAAGCTATTGGGACTAACTGCCTACTTTGTGTTTTCTATTGTCTATGCTGCTGGTGGCCTTGTTGGCCAGGATAAAGCGCTCGGGTTTACGTATTGGAAGGATCCTGGAGCCTTTAACGGGAACGGCTTCCGCGGCGTTGCCACCGTCTTCGTCTTCTGCTCGACATTTTACTCTGGCGTCGAGTCTATCGCTATCGCCGCTACCGAGACACGAAATCCTGGTACTGCCATTCCCCAGGCCATTCGTCAAGTCTTCTGGCGCATCATCTTCGTCTATATGGGATCCGCTTTCTTCTTCGGAATCACTTGTCCCGCGAATGCTGACGGACTTGTCAACGGCTCATCTAAGGCTCTGAAGAGCCCCATGACCATTGCCATCCAGACCGCTGGTTGGGAGGGAGGTGAGTACTCGCAAAGGGCATTCCAATATTATGCAAAGACTCTTAACTAATCGGTCGCAGGCGTTCATCTTATCAATTCCTTTATTCTTATCACCTGCTTGTCCGCCATCAACTCCTCAATCTACATCGGCTCGCGAACTGTCCTGTACATGGCACAGTCTGGAAAGGCCCCCAGCATCTTCGGCCGGACCAATAAGAGAGGTGTTCCCATCTGGGCGATCCTCTTCACCAACGCCGTTGGCGCCATCTCCATGATGAACGTCTCCACCGGCGCCTCAAAAGCGTACAGCTACATTGTCAACCTCTCTGGCGTGAGCGCGTTCCTCGTCTGGGGCAGTATCAGTCTCATCCACATCCGCTTCCGACGCGCTTGGATAGCCCAGGGTCGAAGTATCAGTGAGCTGCCTTACAAAGCTCTCTGGTACCCCGGCCTCTCGTACGTTGGACTTGGAGCCTGCATTTTCCTGGCTCTTGTTCAGGGATGGACCACCCTGTCTCCGTTTAGCGCCGGAAATTTTGTCGATGCCTATATCCTTGTTCCTCTGTTTGGAGTTATATACGTACTTGGTAAACTATATTGGCGAGGCAATGATCCTCTCAAGCGTAGTTGGTCCATCGACCTCGATAGCGGCAGGAGAACAGATCTGGACTCGAAGGGGGCTGTGGCTATGGGCGAAATACCGGGCCAGACGACCTTCTGGCAGAAGCTGCTGAAGTCGTTTTGAGGGTGCCATATCTTTCTTACGGACGAGCACGTTGAAAATTGTTTCTGGATCACGATGGTGATCCAAATGTTACGGCTTAATGATGACACATACGACGGTACCCAGGGTCATACTCTCGTGGAACGACAGGGTTTTGCGAGGTTGTCGGAAGCGAGTTCAGAAGTTATGATTCTGGTTGTTTGATATCCATATATGGGTTCGCCAGCTTTCGAGGGCTGGCGTGGGCGATTATAGTTCTCACATATACCATGATATAGAGCTTATAGAATATTACTGATTTTCTTTACTTGCTGGACATTAACTAAACGGTCTGATAGGAATATCATGTAGGACAACGGAGATCGCGGTGACGTTGACCTTTCAGTTGGTAGAACATTTTCTTCAAGGAGCGATTGTATCTTTGCTTGGTCACATTTGCGAACACTCAAAGGGAGGGATTCTTTAAAGATTGTAATTGGTTTTCCACAGTGACGTGGTCCTTTTTGTCCTTTTCTATGTTGCGCATTTGATTAAAAGAGAATTACAGTAGATTTCGAGCCCAGTCATGTCATTGTCGTCGTGATTCTTTTCATCTATCGCATCCATCAAGGACGGCTTTCATCACGACCTCAATGTTCATCCACCATGACCGCTATACTCCGCAAACAAACAAAACAGTAGAAGCCATGGTATTGGATCAGATACCGCCGTATCGTACACCACGCTTGCCAAGCTCCTTGCGGCCGATGGCGTCTTCGGGCCAAACCCAGCCGCGGCTGCGCTTGGCCTCGCGCTTCTCGGCGAGCTGGGGCTGGGGCATCCATGAGTCGCGGGGCTGGGCCTTGCGACGGGTGCCCTCGGCAGGAGCGCCGATGTCGGCGCGCCATAAGGGGTTGCCGACGAGGGTCTCATCACCAGCCAGCTGACAGAGACCCCAGAGAGCGAGGCAGGCGGTCAAGGGGTATTCGACGGGGTGGGTGGAGGCGTTGCCCTCGGGGGCAGAGGCGGCGAGCTGGACGGAGGTGATTTCGAGGTTGCCGAAGAAGGGGGTGGCCTCGGTGCCGTTGCGGACTAGGACGAGCTCGATCTCGGTGAGAATGAAGCCGTAGCGGCAGCCGTGCTCACGCATGGCGTGGTGGATGGCGGCGAGGCCGCGGAGGTACTCGACGCGCTTGATGTTGCCCTCAACACGCATGCCCGTGTTGAAGCGGTCGAAGCTGCGGACGAGGCCGACGACACGAGCAGTGGGCTTACCACCGAACATGGCGGCGGCGGTAGTGGACTCGCCGGCAGCATTGGCAACGAAGAAGAGGTCGTTCATGCTCGACGTCTTGGGGGGCACGGAGAGCTGCAGAGGCCGGGTGGATGAGAGAGCCAGGGCGGAGTTGAGCTTGGGGAGATAGTACGAGGCGTAGATAGAGTGGAGGGCGGCCTCGGTCTCAGGATGGCGGGAGACGAAGGCCGGCTGGGGGAGAAGGGGCTCGGTCACGGGGTGGGTTAGGAGGGCCGAGGCACCGGGGAGGCTGAGGACGAAGGCGGCGTTGAAGGACGACCAGGAGCGGACGTTGCGGACATCCCACCAGAAGTTCTTGGTGTTGGCATCTCGGAGAGGGAAGGAGATGGTGCGGACCAGCGAGGCGGCCGGGTTGGGCGAGGTGAGGAAGGTCAGGAGAGAGGTGTTAGGAGTGGGATCCGGGGTGGCAGCCATGCTCAGGGGCGAGGGAGCGCGGGGGCTGTAGCCGTTGCAAGACTGAAAGCCGTAGTCGGGCTGCTGGGGAGCGGCGGCAGGGACATAGGCGGGCATCTGGCGGTAGGTAGGGTAGCCATACCGGTCGATGGTGGAGGCGTCGAGGTTACAGCTGGAGGCGCGGCGGGCGTGAGAAGGAACTGAGTTCTCGCGGACGAAAGCAGCGGGTGAGGTCATCAGAGACCCGGGCATCTCCTCAGGCTCACTGGAGAAGGACAAGTGGACGTTGGCAGCCGGCTGAGGAGAGGGGAAGGAGAAGCCGCTGAGGGAGTCCGGGCTGGTGTAGCTGCGGGCATGGCGAGACGGGCGAGGGACCGGCGGCGTGGACATGCGGTACGTGCAAGGAGTGGCATCGATGTCCTGGTCCTGGGAGCGGATCTTGGGGAGGAGGATGGGACCGTGGTGGCGGACGGGAGGGGAGACACGGGGAGGCGTAGTGAGACGGGAGCAGAGCGAGTCGGCAATAGAGTCTGTGGCGGAGACGGTTGAGTAGACTGAGGCCTTGGAGGAGGAGCGCGAGTGGTTGGAGATATGTCCGGCAGCATGGTTGTAAGCCATGTCGAGGATGGCCGGGTCAAAGGGCAAGGCGTTCATGACGGGAGGAGGGCTGGGACGCTCAATGGAGGCCGAGGGGAAGGTGAAGTCGAAGGGCATGTCGACTGCCAGACTGCAGTGTTGTTAGCATGGTACTTGCGTGTAACCGGAAGACAAGAGGATGAACTTACGTAGACATGGTGATGGTGTTGTAGGGGGAGGTATTAGGGTGTAAGTGTGTAGTTGTGTGACAAGGGTGATGCGAGAGACCTGCTCCAGCGGTGACAATAGTCAGTTCAATAAGCAAGAGGAATTCCTCTGCTGTTGCTTTTGGTTTGGTGAAAGGCTGCGAAGCTCTCTGAGGACGCACAGCGTCTTCTCTGAATATTGGGACAAGGCTCTAATGGGAGGGAGATGAGGTGAGAAACGTGATTGCGATGCCAGACCCAGTCTAGACAAAATAATAATATTGATGAGATGAGTAAAGGAAAAGAAAAGGCGGATTGTATTTCCCCGGAGAAAGATGGGATGACTGAAAAAGGACAGGCTGACGATGAACAAAAAAAAAGACAGCAGGCCAGGGAGCGAGAGGCCGTCCTTCTTATCCTCCTCGGCCGTCGACGAGGGATTGGCGATGGATAGTCCCGGATGGGCTTGTCGATGGGCCACTCAGCCCACCGGCGGGTCGGGGCCCATGATGCGATGGGGCATCCGAGAGCGCGCAAGAGGCTCAGTCTGAAACGCGGCGGGAACTGAAGGAAAAAAAGACGAAGAATAGAAAGCGGCGTCGTGGTAGAAACACACGCGCGTGCATCAGCAGCAGCACGTAGCGTAGGCGTAGCTGCTGTCCTTCTCCACGTCACGTAGCGTCCTCGTCTACCTGACCCTGACCCTTACCTAGACGCATGGTGTATGTACGCATGTACCCGCACGCGCTCAGGTCGGGTCCAAGCATCCATCCATGGTTGTTGCGTGTAAGTGTGGATGCGCGACGCGGATGCAAGTTTGCTTGTGGATTTGTGTGGATGTATTCGTCGATGTGGATGTGGCCAGCGGGAGGACAGTCGAAGTGGAGACGGTGGTTGAAGCCTTGTTCTGCCTGCCTACCCGATTCGGCCCACCTCATTCGCCCACACTGTGTCGGGCCAGCCTGTCCCGGGCGTTGCAAGCGCGGGAGGCGGCCAGTGCGGAGTCAAGCGTCCCCCACACGGTACGGGCTATTCTCCACAGTGAGACCGATCCTGGGATTTCTGGGCTTGAGCCAGTTGATGCACAGGGCTGGCCGCTGAATGGCCCGGCGCCTATGACTCATTTTTAGATACATGACGGCAATGCAGCCGGGGGGGGGGAGGGGAGGCAGGGATCTCCTTTAGCCTGGATGGAGACATGCGTCCCCTGTACCTTGTGAAGACTCACCTCTCTTAGCCAGGACTTAGACTAACGACACTAGAGACGCCTTCCAACTTTGACGCGGTCACGGTGAGCCGTTGCTCGACCGACCGACCGGCCGGCGACGCGGTTGTTGGTAGTTCCCAGATCGCGACCGACAACGACAACGACGCAGGCCGACAAACCAGAGCGTGTCGATTTGCTCGTCGCCAGATCTCAACCGTGTTCACCAGTTCATCCCCTCCTCGCATCCATCCGCCTGCCTGCCACGAGTCCGTCCTGTCAGGGTCAGCGCTGTTCCCCCCGCGTCCAGAGTATCTCCACTGCTCTGCTTTCCCCTACTGCAACTGCAACTGCACTGCTGCTCTGCGCTGCGATGCACTTCTACGTATGATGCCCTCAAAATACTCGCCTAAGCGCCCAACCAAGAAAGCACTGACGACGACCGAACATGTCAGTCAAATTTCCCCCATCTCACCAGAATAGCAGCACCGGAAAGCGGACAAACCCAAGCCTCACACGACTTTCTCCTCCGACCCCCCGGCTGACCTAACCGCCGGCGTCTAATGCGACGGGCGCTTACAACCCAAGACACAAAGAACAAAAGACGAGACGACGGCTCAGACAGCCGCAAAACGTCCGTGGAGCACGGATGAGCGCCGCCGTAGAATATTAATAATAATAATAAAATCGCCAATGTTAATCATAACTGTACTAAACTCCCCGGTCTGCTGTGTCTCTAGCTCTCTCCGGCCGTCGCACGATCGCTGCCCCAAACGCCCAAACGCCAGCGGCTACGGAGATTGTCGTCGGCCCACTACCATCCGGTTTCTGGCTCTTTGTATGCCCGCCGGCCTTTTTGGTCCCTTTCCCATCTCTTGTTTTTTCTTCTTCATTTTCTCTTTTGCACAGCCTCCCCCGTGTGTTCGTCTACCTTCCATGCTCTCTGCTTCTGCCTTTGCCCAGCGCGTAGACCCGCGCGCTCCATCTTCGCTGCGCTCCCCCCGCCGCGGCCTCTGATTCGCCGCCGGGCACGCGCCAGGATGCTCGCCACGTCGAAGGGGCGTCGGGCCAATCGGCTGCGCGCACGGCCGGTGAACCTCCGCGTCCCCACCTTTCCGTCCGCCTCCCGCGTCGCCGCCCCGTGTCACCCCGTGTCTCGCTGCGCAACGACTGGCTCGCGGCTTCTGCATGTTTCCCACGCTTCCATGCCTCCATGCTGCCCAGTTCCCCACCTCGTCTTTTGTTTCCATCCACACTCTGCCAGGGCCCAGGGGTCCGGCTGCTCACCCCTGCTCAAGCACCTCTTGCGGCTTTGCTGGCAGCTCTCTAGCTTCTCGCCCGCTCCCGTTTCCGTTTGCGTTTCCGTTTCTTGTGCTTCCAGTCTCGTTTCAACTTGGCTGCTCCCCATCCAAGTCTTTTCTTGCCCTGTCCTCAACTAGTCTTAGCCTCGACACATCTGACTCACTCAGGCCACTCAATGCATCTTGAACAACCTCTTCTCATGCCAGGTCTTCGCTTCGCCCTGCTGACTCCCTGTCTCGGGTATGTGTCGAGTGTCTGTCCAGAGAGAGTTCCGCCCAGTCGAGTGCCACAACATCTTGCGTCCTCTTCGGCACAGGACTTGGTGCCATATGCAGGAGGGGAAGGCAGTCTAGCAGGCTCTTCTCACATTGTCATAGACGCCATATCTGCATCGCCACATCATCACCACCGCCGGTACCGCAGTCGGATCATCACTTCCTGCACAAGCACCTTTGGGCCCCGGAGCTTCCCGTAGACGTGAGCGATGATTTTGAATCAATGAACAAACAGAGAGAAATTATTTATGTGTATGAGCGGTCGCTAATGTCGCCTTCATCGCCATCACTGCTATGTCTATAGGCGCACCTAGTCCGTAGTACTCCAGAAGATCTACCCATCCCAGTAATAAGCGATAAGTCTAACGAACTTGGGGATAAGAGGACAAGGCCTCTCCAAAGCCTGCCGCCTTATCCTTCAGTCTCAAACTGCAACCCCCCTTTAAAGCTCCAGACGCTGTTGCAAATCCATGGGTATCCGTCCATCCGTCCATCCACCCATTCCGTCACCCATCCACCACTAGCTTCTGTATGTCAAACCCCGGTCTGCTAAGTCTGGATGTCCGAAGGCCGCATCATAAGGTCGTGTGCAGATCAAAGGCTTCCTCCGTCTCATCCATGCTCTCGCCCTTGCTCACGCCATTGCGCGCCATCCCGCGCCACGCCTCGACGCGACTCTGTATATTCCATACTACGCGTCTGGCATAGTGTTGCAACTCGTCTGTTCCGTCCGACCTTGCTCCTTCTAACAAATGGATGCATCAGGTGTCTACACCCACCACCACCGAACTGTCACTAATCGATGTTCACCCAACCTCGCCACCTCCCCTCGTTTCGTGCGGCGATGGCAGCTCGGCCTCTGTCGCCTCCCGTCCGTTTGGCGAGGAGGGGGTTGGCGTCGTGCCTCCGTTGCCTTCTCCCCCCGCCTCACTCTCCTTGTTGCCTGACCTCAGCTTCCTCAGGGCTCGCATCATCCCCTCCAGTTTCACCCGCTCTTGAACCACCATTCCTCGGGCAAATTCCCGGATAGCCTGCCGGCCCATCTTTTCATGCAGGTCCTGCCACCCTGCTAGTTCTCCGGCCACAGTCTGCTGCGTGTATCGGAGCTCCTTAGCTAGGTTTGCTGCCTCATCTCGCGACTTGCGAGCTCGCTCCTCTTTTTCGTCGTAGAGTCGCTGTCGAGTGTCGTCCAAGAGCCCAAGTGGCCATCTCGATCGGTTCATAGAACCATAGTTCCGGTCCGCCTCTCGCTTTGCCGCCCTCATTTGTGATATTAGGGCGGGCGGCCGAGACAAAGACGCCAGGAGCGCCTGGACCGTTGATTGGAGTGCCAGAAAAGTAGAGTGAAGTGTCCCTTGAGCGTTTGACTGCGTTGGCATGATGGACCTGACATATATCTCAAACGCATCGATGTGTAATTGAGGAAGATAGGGAAGTGTAGATACTGCTCGGTGAAGCAGTACCGATGAGTCGTACATATCTAGTTGTGCATGTTAGCATATCTAGGTTGGCAGAGACAATCTCCAGCTCATGGGTGATGCCTACCTGCTGCCACGAGCCCCAGGTTGTTGGATCGTCTTGCAGCGCTCTTGGTTGAGTAGTTGACACTGCGGATCATCTCTCGGGCGTGATTCACAAACTGCTCCACCTCTCTCACATCTTCCACCGGCTCGTACTCGTCCCTCACCTTCTCTACCCGTGTCTCCGCCTTGAGCAATGTCCGCTGCTCCATTGTCTCCAGCTGCAGCTCTGGAACGAGGAAGAACTCCCACAGCATCTCATGAGTCGCGAATGTGGGGTGCATGAGCATAATCTTCAAGAACCAGTCCGCCCGAGTCTGCATATCCCGTAAGATTGCCCGTGAAGGCTTCGACGGTATCTGAAACGGTGATCGCACATCCGACATTGATGGGATCCACGATGCTGGGTTTTCCAGCGCCAGTAGGTTGGGCAGGTGCTCAAAGTCGGATAGTGACCGTCGGCTGGTAGTGACTGTGTAGCTATCGTGGTCTGTTGGCGCTGCCGACTTGAGAACCAGTCGCACTGTGGCATCCTCCACAAAGAACGCCCTCACCACCCCGGTGATACGCATGCCTAGTCCAGCAGGCATACTAAACAAAGCAAGGTCGTCAATCTTGTTTCGCACGTCGTCATCCTTGGCCAACTCGACCGCTGTGAGGCCTCTGACCTCCTTGGCTGCCACATCCACACGTGGGTCGGCGAAGAGCGACCGTACCATGTCATATCTGCCATACTTACTGGCCACCATCAACGCCGTGAACCTTTTTTCGTTCGTTGCATTCACATCCACGTCACAGAACTGTAGGATCCTCAGTGCAAGGCTCGCATCGTTGATGACGTGTAGTAGTGTGTTCCCCTTCCCGTCAATATGTTCGTCAAGATGCAGGGGTTGCCCATCGTGCTGTGCTACCATGGCCGCAGTCAACCCAGCCTCGACCATCTCGTGGTAATGAACATGGTCGTACGACCGACACAACGCAAACAAAGGCGACTGGCCATTCTTGTCCCGTTGTCGCCAGGGTATCAGCTGACCGATCTTGCTGATCAGGCTCGGCGCATGGAAAAGATAGTGACCAACACTGCGGCCCCAAATGTCTTGTTGCGATAAATATCGACTTAGTTGCCCGCGTGTCGCGTTTGACATGACAAAGTCCAGAATGATGCTTATAAGTTCCGCGTGACCTAGTTGGATGGCGGCGCTTAGCAAGGTCGTGTCTTCGCTATTCATGTCGTCAAGAACGACGCGCGGAGTAAAATATTCAGAGAGCGAAAGCATATATCTCAGCATCTCTACTCGCTCCGCCTGAATCGCCATCATGAGAATTGATTCCCCAAACGAGTTGGTAGTTTGAGACAATCTTTCGACAGAGACGTCTCCTTCCAAAGCACTTCCAATGGTCCCAATGCTTCCGGTGCGCGAGTGGAAGGATATCTCAGACCCACTCGACAGGCTCCGGGTGTCCATTGCCACTTTCTTGATTCTTCGTAGAGGAAGTGTGAAGTCGAAGTCGGATGTCTCAGCACCTCCATTAGTTTGAAAGGGGAATACATGGCTCAGACCTGACCCGTGCGAGAATCGTTCTGAGAGGGTCAATGCCAACGAAGGCCTTCTTGATGAGCCGTTCGGTAAGGTCCTAGATGTTGAAGCAACCAAAGATGCGGCCATAGACGCTCGGCGGCTAGACGTAGGCGATTCCGACAAGTCGTCCTCATCATCGGCTGCTCTAGTATCGGGCTCCATAATCTTTTTCAGTTCATCCAGACTCTCGCCCTTGGCTGCATCCCACAGCGCCTTGTTCCTTCGACTAGCACGTCGTAGGCCTGCTGAGTCGAGGACAAGATAGGCCAACACCGCCTCAAATGTACTCAGCGCGTATCCTAACTCGCCACTATCCACATCATCGATGAAGATGAAATTCCGGACATAGATGAGTCTAGCCTGAAGCTGCTTGACCTGTGATCGGATAACCACGTAGAGAAGGAATGAGACCAATGTGTCGGCGTTGACGGTCATGATGGGTTTTTCTGCGGAAGCATCTGTGGTTGTTGTCTGTGCTTTGGATGTGTCCGTCAACTGGGAGACGATCTTGATCGTGGAGAGTAATAGGTCCAGCATGACCTGGGGGCATGTTGCGGCAGAGATCTTCTTAAATTCTTCCACAGCCGAGGTCAATTGGATTATGAGGTCGTGCTTGGCTTTGGATCCGCCATCAATGGTTATACCAAGTTGAGATATGTCGACGAACTGCATCTTCTTGATTTTGGCCTCGAGTTCCAGGTCGTATGGCCGTTTGAGTGCGTTGAGCCTAGGAAAGAGCAGGTGGTGGACATTCTCGGTCACGTAACGCTCAATCAACTTTTCAACGATGGGTCCAGTCAGATCTGTTGTGGCGCCCAATAGTGATAACTGCTGCTTGTCGACTCCCTGGAACAGGTCAATAGCGGCGGTAACGGCGGTCTCGAGCGAGGCCCTCATTATATCCTCGTCATCCTCGGCATAGAAGTTCTCCGTCACTGGAAGCCTGCCAGTTCCATCTTCTCCCGGCCTGGCCGGCATGGCACCAGACCGAGCTTTTTTCATGGCACTTGTAATGGGTCCATCTGGTTCGGGATCTGGAATGTGGGAGGCGGATGGTGGTGGGGGGAGTGGTTTTTGGAAGACGTTTGTAAACTCGAGGAACAACTTCTCAAGACCAGGTTGCATCTGTCTCGCGATCATAGGAAAGCTGTTAAGGAGATCGTGGAAGCTCTTGACGTCCTTTTTGCGTGGGGCGGCATGCTCAGTCGACTCGGCATTCGGGCCTTGCTTCTGCTCGGCGATCCTGCGCTTCCGTACACCGGGGACGAAAACGGCTGGGATGATCTTGACCTCCTCCCAGTTGCCCACCAGGGGTCTCGATATAAAGTAAAGGAGCCATTGTCGGGGTTCGAAGACGTCGGGGTACCAGGTAGTGTCATTGAGGAGCTGAGCCTGAGCAAGAGTTTTGAAGCCTAGGGGCAGAGAGTTAGCAAAGGGGGGGGAGATGGAACCTCAGCCGACTAATGGCGCGCACCTTTGTTACTGTAGACAAATGCGTCTTTGATGACAATACTCTTCCCATTGAGAGTCGAGAACTGCTTCGCCTTGCCCCTCACCTCGCGCAGGTTCTGGTTGCCGTCCTTGCCACCCGCGACGCCGGCTGGGCTGGGGATCTTGAGCACATGGCTCGCGAGGAAGTCCTCGGACGCGATGACCTCGGCGGGGGCGCTGCCGCTCTCGGTCTCACGGAAGGAGAGGAGAACATCCGTCGAGGGGACCAGTAGGATATGGTGATGGACCGGGGTGCACTGAGCAGGGAGGGAGCTCTTGAAGAAGACGGCCAGGAAGGGGTTTAGAGGTTGCATTCATTCGACTTGGGGGCGGCCGCTGTCGAAGCTGGGTCGGCTCCCGGGGGCCGCAAAAAGTCAGGATGGCGGATTGGAGTTCGCGGCGAGCAGACAAAAGGAGGACGGGGGGGCGTAGACGTGTCGAGCGGACTGTGAAGACATGCAGGGAGAAGCAATGCAGCTGGCGAGCTTGGAGATGGATGGTGTCGGCGCGGACCAAGCTGATTCAACCCTGGCTATTGCAGATGCGAATGCGGAGGCGCGGACGGTGGGACGATGACGCTGGGCGGATTCAGCGGGAAAGAGTTCGCGGGAGTGTTTGTGATCGTGTAGACGACAGGGTCGATTAGGAGAACGCGATAACGATGGGGTTGAACCGTATTTGGCGGTGGTGTTGAGTTGGAGCTGACCTCATCCACACTCTCTCACTCAAAGGCGTTGCTTGGTTGCCCGGATCGGCGTATAACTGCCAGTGTGGAGCTACAGTAGGAACCTCCAGCTAGCGCTAGGATCACGGGCGCGCCCCTGGAACTGGCCGCTGGAAGGACTTGGGGACCTATCGGTACGTATTGGATCGCGGCCGCCGCTAAAGGCACTACATTAGCGTATGTGCACGGATCATCTTGTGCTCCTCGCTTGAGTATCTGGAGTCTGGCAGCCGGGTTTTTGTTAGTCCGACCTAGTCCATCCGGCGTCCTTGCCCGCTTGCCCACTATCACATGTTGCAGGGCAGCCAAACGCGTGGTTGCTCAGCCACTTGTTGAGAATCGTTTGTTAAGGAGTAAAGCGATCTATGGACAACTCCGTTCTGCGGCTGATGCCTGAAGGAATCTGGGGCATGCAATAGTCCGACCTGCGCACACACGAGATGCCGCCCAAGTGTCTTCGTCCTGGTGGGAAATACGTCCCTGCCTGAAATACTTCGCTGGTAGTAATTAACTCCAGTTCTGGACCAGATGTCAGATTCAAGTTCAAACCATCGTCACCAAAGTGCATAAGGGCTAGGTCTTTGAGTCAACTTCGCTCTAACTTGAATGGCCGATTGAGATCACGCACTTGGGTGAAGAACGATGTCAACTCGGTTTCGAGATCGCCCTAGGATAGGGAGATCACCGACTCCATGCCTGAAACAAAAACACGAAACCATACTATCTTGACTCATAATCGCATTGGCTGGATAATTATGTTCGGCCCATTTCTCATCGGTGACTTGCCTCACAAGAGGATCCTGTCCAGGAACATGTTCGGAAGCGCAATCCAAACTTCACCCGTCGTGTTGTAGTCCTTCAGCTAAAACGATGCAGCACATGCCGCGGTGTTACTTTCGTTGTCACTGTCATCAGACGAACTTTCATAATCGTCATAGTCACTCTCTTCACCAGTCCAATTTGCTTCATCGTCGTTATCACTCTCTCCACCAGTCCAATCTGTTTCATTGTCGTTGACACTCTCTCCATCGTCATTGCTGTTGACACTCTCTCCATCGTCATTGTCGTTGTCACTCTCTCCATCGTCATTGTCGTTGTCACTCTCCCCACCACTGGAATCGGATGGAGTGTCGCTGCCACTCTCACTGTCGTCGCTGGAAGAGCTTGTTTCATCGTCGTGAACGTTGCGTTGCTCACTCTTGAGATAGCTCGCGAAACTTAAGATCCGAGCCGGCAAAGGTTCGAGGCTGGGCTAGAGGTGAAGAATCAGCAGCTATTCTACTAAATAATTGGAAGGAGGTTCACATAAAAACGTACCATTTCCGGCATTGAAAAGGTATCATACTTACAGGCTGGAGGGATCCAGCCATTCGCGACACCTCGCATCACAGCTTTGTACCAGTCTAATGTGACTTAGCACCAGCTCCCAGGACGGCATGGGGGATCTTACACTGAGTCTGAAGTTGAAAGGCAACTCGCGACCATCCAAGTAGGACACGGCATTCAATCTCTTCGCTGTGCTCCTCCTCGTAATGCTCGTCCAGAGATTCTTCAGAGTGAAATGGGCCCTCCTGGATAGAGTATATCATTAGTGTTGAGCTTCATGCCCGCTGTTCTTGTTGGTGAACACTTGCTTCTGGGCAAATGGTGCCATCCTCATCACGCCATCGGCAATAGAGCTCTCCCCGGGCAAGGATAACTTCGTCAAACTACACAATGGTTAATGGGGGCAGAGTTTCTTCAATGATGGGACTTGCCTTGTTCTTTGTCAAGGGAGGAAGAAGTTTCTCATCTGGTCGTATGTTACCATTTTTGTACTCGTTGTACGCATCGCAGTCCTGGTAGCTGGTCATCTTCAAGACGAGATGAAGATCAGCAGTGTTAAGGAAGGAAGGAAGAAAGGAGTGGTTGACCGCAGGTGACGAGACGTTCAAATGACCTACTCCGGCTAGGTAGCCAGTATGCCGAAACTACTGAAAGACACGACAACTGACAGTTTTTGCCAGCCCCAACCAACCTATGTTGCTGTAAACACTGGCATGCACAACTGGGAACAATTCGCTTGACGATGGCGGCCGTTGGGACAATGCGCCACTGGCGTCGAGTGTTTGTACGCGTGAATGTGATAATTGAAGTACCTATGAAGAAACCGAAACACTGAATTAAACTACTAGGTACATGATGACTATAAAGTCGGCATAAACCTAATTACTAAACGTGATGGGTGCAATAATTGAGTATCCCCAGCACCAACTCCCTCAAGAGCTTTGATGGCAACCTGAAATGTTGCCTTGTCTTTTATCAGCATAGTAGCTTGAGCGAGCTGATAGGAAAACAACAGACGGAAAAAGTTATTCAGAACAAACACTGTTAAGCAACCGGTTTAGTAAGTATGAACAAACTGCATAGCTTAGCACAAGCTTTGCTCGCGACTATTTTTGTAAATGCAACCTCTCCAGCTAAGCAGACCTGCTATTGAGCTTGGTGACGGTGACGTTCGTACCAACGACGACTTACGGGGAACAAGGGTCCAATCGAAAAACGGGGGTGGATGTGAACGAACAAAATGCTGGCTTTAGGGTTGAGCGCAACACGGGCTTTAGACTTGATCCTGGACATTGACGCATCTTCACAGGAAGAAAGTGATGAATGTTTGGAATCGACGGAATTGATTTGATCACATCGTCATATTTTACTTTTTTATCTATCAACTCAAGATTAAGTTGGGGCGAGATATTCGCTCCTCAACCCTTGGCAGCGCCAGCCTTGATGTGCAAGATGTCACCGTCTTCTACGACGTACTCCTTACCCTTGGTCATGATCTTGCCCTTGGCTTTAACCTCGGATTCGTCACCCATCTCCTTGAGGACGTTGTAGTTGAAGACGAGAGCCTGAATGAAGGTCTTCTCGAAATCAGTGTGAATAACGCCGGCGGCGGCGGGGGCCTTGGTGCCAGTGCGGATAGTCCACTGGCGGACCTCATCAGGACCGACGGTGAAGAAGCTGCCCAGCTGCAGGGTCTTGCGCATCTGGAGGATGACTTTGGGCAGAACCGACTCAGCGCCAACGTTCTTCATCTCCTCCTTGGCCTCAGCCTCAGTCTCGAACTGGGTGAGTCGGGACTCGTAAGAGACGGAGACGGGGATGAGAGGATCGCCCTTGGCGTGCTCGTTGAGCCACTCGACAATCTTGGGAAGATGCTTGTTCTTCTTGCGGATGAAGTCCTTTTCAGACAAGTTGACGAGGTAGACAACGGGCTTGGCCGTGAGGAGGAACAGAGGGTTGATGACCTCGACCTGAAAGAACAAGTCAGCGGATGCTCCACACACCAGTGTTCCAAGTAAAAGTGATAAAGGTGATATGCTATCAGAATGGGTTTTTATTCTCATAAAGCCTCTTGCGTTGTTTAGTTGAGGCAATCGACGAGCTGGGTTAAGATTCAGGCCGGTAAGGCCTTTTGTCATCATGTGAAGCAGGTGTGTTGAGTGCAAAATATTAGTAGCAGAAAAAAAAATGTTCGTGGCTTACCTCCTTGGGACTCCAGGTGCCTTTGCGGACGTCCTTGCCGTCGTTGAGCCAGGCGAGGATCTTCTCGATCGTATCCTGCTCTTGACGAGCCTTCTTCAGCTCTAGACTCTGACCACCCATGCGGGTCTTCTTCTTCTGGTTCTCAAGGGCCTTTTCCACAAACTCAATGTCCTTGAGTCGCAACTCTTCGCTGATGATGTCCAAGTCTCGGGTGGGGTTTACGTCACCCTCGATGTGGATAATCTCGGCATCGTCAAAGCATCGAACGACTTGGAAGATGGCGTCAACGGCACGAATATGCGACAAGAAGGCGTTTCCAAGCCCAGCACCAGTGGAAGATCCACGGGTGAGACCGGCGATATCATAGACGGTCAAGTTCGCTGGGACGACTGACTTGGGCTTGTACTTCTCAACGAGCCAGTCGAATCGATCGTCAGGGACGATGACACGGGCTTCCTCAGGGTCGATGGTGGCATAGGGGAAGTTCTTGAAGCTGTCAGCACCCCGAATCTAGGGCGGCGATGCGGCGAGGGGGCTTCATACAGCTGGGTTACCAAGGTTGGACTTGGTGATGGCTTGGAACAGGGTGGATTTTCCGACGTTGGCTAAGCCGACCTGTGAGGGATTAGTAGGCGAAGTGGAAATCGATTAAGCACCGACACGCTTGGGAGGTGGTTACATACAATACCACTCTTCAAGCTGTTACCGGGCCGGCCCAGCGGGATCTTCTCCTCAACGACCTGCTTCTTAGGAGGCATCTTTCTTGATTTTGCGTAGCTGCGACGTGGAACGAAGACAGCTAGACGCGGGGTTGGAACAAATCCAAGAGCTGCAGAGCTTGCTGCGCGGTGGGGAAATGGAGGGGAGAGAGAAGTGAAGAGGGATGAGGACAAGGGCTTCGTGATGAAGCAAGGGATTGGCTGCTGCCAACCTCAATCGCCTTGGACGGCTTCTTGTCAGGAGGCGCGCTGAAGAGAGGAAGAAAGAAGAGGGAAAAAGATTTCTCTTTGCGAAGGGAGAGCTTGCGAAGAAAAGAGAGATGAGATGAGAATTTGATGCCCCCACCTTGACACTTTTGGCGAGGTTGGGGCCCGATAATCGGATAACGAAGGAACTATTAATCCGGCGGACAGAGCAACGCCCACAAGAAAATCGTCATTGGTTGGTGCAGCACTGGTAAACAGCGTGCATAACGGGGAATCAACCCACTGTATTCTGGGGTGCGCACACTCCTTGTTCCATTGACTTGAACCACCCAGCGGAAAATGGATACCATAGTACTCCGTCTATAGAATTTTTTTTTTAACTCTTTACCGTAATACTCACAATTGATAAGAAACAAGACAAAGACACGACTGGTTCGAGTGAACGATGATTGCAAAAAAAAAAACCATGCCTAACAGGGGGCTGAGCTTTTCTGGCAGTGCAGGGGGGTCAATCCATGCCCCACGGGCAACAGCTCCGCGGTTCACTGCAGCATCTGAGGCTAGGCTAGTTTCCAGTGCTTGCTCAGCCTCGGTCGCCTTTGACGCAGTGCCCTTCCACAACGCCAAACACACCCCAAACTTCGCAACGAACGGGACATCTGTGTCTGCACATCCCAGACTAGCATCTGTACTAGTGATGTTCATTACTGGGACTACGGGCGTATTAGAGACTTGATCCTCACTTCGCCCATCATTCTCACCTATAACTCCTCCAACACTATTCTCGCTCCCTGCTTCTCCAGCCCCGCTTCATCGCCTTTCAATCCACAGCCTTCCGAGACACTGACGTCGCACCTCACTTCACACGTCACACCCATCACAACCTCTGCCCTTTGACAACGCTGTCGCCTAACTGTCGCCGACCGTCGCCGACCAACGCCCCAGCTGCAGCCATGCCTCGGAAGAGTCGCTCGTCCATCAACAGACATCGGTCTACGCTGTCTCTTCAAAAGACCGAAATCACCATTCATGTCTACGACCTCCTCCCTGTGCGTAATCCCAACTTTGCAGCGCACCGGCGCTCCATTGACCTTGTTGATCATGATGCTAACATATATGTCCTTGACAGCCCGGCCGACTATCGTCAATTCTCTGGACGGTCGGTGCCTCGCTTCTTCACACCGGTGTCGTCATCAACGGCAAAGAATATGCTTACGGCGGCCACGAGAATCGCGGAGTGACCGGAGTGTATTGGACCAAGCCCAAGACCGAGCCTCCCGGCGGCACTTTTCGCTGCGAGATTCTTCATGGCTTCACCCTCGCCACCGACGAAGAAATCACCGCGGCGCTTCGAGCTGCATCGGACGAATTTATCGGCACCTCTTATAACCTCCTCACTAAGAACTGCAACCACTTCACATCTTACCTCTGCATGAAGCTCACGGGTCAACCCGGGCCAGCCTGGCTGAACCGTGCCGCTAGTATCGGAGTCGCACTGCCATGCGTCGTCCCTAGAGAGTGGATTGAACCTCCTGAGTACGACGGTGCTGATGGCGAGCTACTTGGCGATTACGACCACTACGACAACGACAACTCTGACGAGCGAACTCGCATGTTGAACCACTCTGGCCCGCACCTCTTCAGAGATAACAGCAACGACGGAAGTGAAGATGATGGATGGGATAGCGATGCGGAGCGAAGGCGTGGAGGTAGCGGAAAGGGAAAACAAGCTATGAGAGACACCGCAGGTCGCCCACTCCCCGCGGCAGAGAGAGCCCCACGGCGATAAGACCAAAAGGTCCTATGTCAGTTTCTGCCAGCTTCATTTGGGTGTATTACTGTCTTTACTGGTGGCGCCTGGGGTTTCGGAGCCGGCGCTCCTTTTCAAACGGGTCAACATGATACCAAGGGTTTTTGGATCAGGAGCGAGTCATTCTTTAATCACATCTGCAGCAATCGGATTTGTGGTCTGCTTTTATTTGTATGGTTTTGTATGGTACATGTCGTACAAACGTATGGTACATTCAGGTTTTCTATCCCTCACAGTAATCTCCACACATCGCCCTCGAGACCGAGATTACAGACGTCTCGGCTTCTCGCTTCTGGTTCCAGCAAACTTGATTCTCGTCGAGTCGGCCACGCGGACAATCTTGTCACGCAACACCTTGCCCTCCGGGCTCATAAGCACCTTCAGTGCCGCCTCGCGTCCTTGGCCGAAGCCTCGCATCACCACCTCTAGCCGCGAGATTTTCATGGGCCATCCGGTATGAATCAGTCGCTCCAGGACGTACTTTGTGAGGGAGTAGGCCGAGTCGAATGTGCCCCGGCGGGACTTGCGGAAACCGATGTTGCCGCATGATAGGGAGATGATAGGCTCGCGGTTAGGCTTCGTGCAGGTGATGTGGGTATTATGCTTGTGGGAGTAGATGTGGAAGTGGAACGGCTCCAAGTCATCCTCCTTTGCCTGCACCCGGGGACCGGTGCCGGATAGAAGTCCTGAGTCGAGGTTGTTGCCCTTGCTGAGCGTCTTGAAAACGAGGCTCTGGGACAGGTTGGCCATCGCATTGCCTTGTGACGGCTGGGCCGCGGATTGCGGCTGCGAAGTGCCGTAGATGTTCTCGAGGAGCGACGTCGAGCTTGGTCTGGCAGCTTTCGTCCGGGGAGCTCGTGGGGGCGGGGGAGGAAAGTCATCGGCGCGGCGAGCACTGGTGTGTGACAGCGGTCGAGCCGCCTGGAAGGAGCATCTCAGCGCATTCGGAGTTATTCGGGGGCTTCGGGAAAACGATTGCGCCGCGAGGCGGCTCGTCAATGGGTGGCTCATCTTGTACACATCGCCGTCGTGGGTGTGCAATCGTGAAGGGATCCGACGCTCCAATTTTTATATACTGCATGAAGCTTCCGACGCCAGCCATTTCTGCCGAGGCTTTGCCGGTTCGCCGCCTTCCTTTCCGCCCGCAACCGAGATCGCAGAACCAAAATTTCCTCCCGCGCATTCTACGAACTTCCATACCTCTTTTCTTCATCGCCCTTTAATCCACGATCAATCGCGTTCTGTGGAGGGCCTCCGGAGTTGTTGCAATCATGAATTCCCTAGCGAGAAAGGCGGCGCACTCCGAAAACGCCCTGTCCCGGGCGTCCGTTCACCTGAACTCGTCCGGCAGATCGCCTGCGTACCGCCGATTATCCTCTCAGCTCTCCCAGAATGCCAGCCACGATGAGGCCCGATCACAGAGCTCAATGCTGTCCAGCGCAATTCGCTCGCCCTTGAGATCCTCCTTCCTCCCCTCCGAACTCCGCTTCAACCCCACCTACGCTGTGCAATCTCGCCTCCTCCACGCCTCCACTAGGCTCTCGCAAGACGAGAAGCCGAAGACGGAGAAAACCCCCACCGAAGCTAAAGAAAAAAAGCCGGTCGACCCCGAAACTGAAGGCAAATCCCAAGAGGACGAGACCAAGAAGACCGACGAGAGCGAGGACGGCGACAAAGACGGCAAAGATGCTAGGGATGGGAAAGAGGAGGCTAAAGAGGAGAAGAAAGAAGATCTTCCCCCTCCTCCTCCTCACGGCGACAAGTCCCCCTGGCAGGTCTTCACCGAAACCATGAACACGGAATTCCAGAAGTCGCAGGAGTGGAACGAGTCGACCAAACAAATTGGCGCAGCTGCCCATCAATTCACCGAAAGCGAGTCAGTTCGACGTGCCCGTGAAGCCTACGAGAAGTCTACTGGCGCCATCACCGATACCGTCGGAGGAGCCGTTAAGACGACTGCTGGAGCCATTGGCAAAGGTGCCGCGTGGACCTGGGACACCACTGTTGTCAAGGGTGTGCGCAAGGCTACCAACGTCACTGCCGACGCTGTGGACAAGGCCACGCAGCCCATCCGTCAGACTGAGGCCTACAAGAACGTGAAGGACGTTATCGACGATGGCAGCTCTTCACGATACGGCGGTTGGGTCGAGAAGGAGGAGCGCCGTAAAAGACGAGAGGCGTTGGAGAAGCAGCGCGGAGTTCGCGGTGGCGAGGTCCTCCAAGAAGATCCTGAGTAAGTTTGGCAGCATTTCCCCGCCCGACAGATTGCATTGCTAACATGCGACAGAGCCGGCACGAACGTGACGCTTCACAAGGACGCCGCCTGGAAAGAGGCGTGGAGAGACTTCCGCGACACCAACGGCTTCGTCCAGGGAATCTTTAGCATGAAGGGCAAGTACGAGGAGTCGGAAAACCCTCTTGTTTCGACTGCCCGAAGCATCACCGATCGCATCGCCGGGTTCTTTGCCGAGAACGAGACGGCCATGGTCATCAAGAAGTTTCGAGCCATGGACCCAGCCTTCCAGATCGAGCCCTTCCTTCAAGAGCTTCGAGAGTACATCCTTCCCGAAGTACTAGATGCTTATGTCAAGGGCGAGACGGAGACGCTGAAGCTGTGGCTGTCCGCCGCTCAGTACTCTGTCTACGAGGCCCTGACCAAGCAGTACCTCCAGGCCGGCATGAAGTCAGACGGACGGATCCTGGACATCAGGAACGTCGACATTCTCCGGGCTCGTATGCTGGATCCCGGTGAGGTGCCTGTCTTCATCATCACCTGTCGCACCCAGGAGGTTCACGTCTACCGCAACGCCAAGACCAACCAGCTTGCGGCAGGCATGGAAGACAAGGTGCAGCTGGTGACGTATGCTATCGGTATTACCCGATTGCCAGAGGACGTCAACAACCCTGAGACAAGGGGATGGCGTCTGATTGAGATGCAGAAGAGCGGCCGAGACTGGTATTAAACTGGGCGCTCACATCCGACGGCGTCACGGGGAGTATTTTGTTGGGTGAAACAAAAAGACGAAGTGCGGTCGACCTGCGTCAAGGTCTGACTGACATGTTAATATATGTATAGTACGTGCAATTATGTGGAAGATACCAGGGCTCTCGACATGACCGAAAAACAATGAAGATTTATATGGGGGAGACGAGGTATTGGGCTGCATATGACCAAGGGGAAACAACACGCCGCTCTGCTTGCCTCCAACGGGACACGGAAGCTTTGTATGTACGATTCTATGTATTAAGGGTGAGACACGATGGGATAGGCGCGAGGCGGAGAAATCATGCATCGTTGGATTAGAGTGCGGGTGTGAAAGGCATAGACACTCAGATAGGGAATCCCTAATCCTGACACGACACGGCATTTACTTGCTGAATGGTCTTTGAGCCAAACACAAGCTGCTGCCTTTTCTGCGAGATACTCTGGATGCATCGGGATTTTCTCCATCGTCATTTCCAGGTATACTTGGGATCTAACCAGTCTTGGATAAGAACAGTCTTCGTGAACAAGAAGAAAAAACTCGAGAAAGCCAGACAATGGATTGTGTGTCTTGTTGTATCATTCTGGTTTCTCTTTTCTTTAATCACATAAGGGGATTGCTAACCCGCATTCGTTCGTTCGTCCTCCAACCTGCATGCGTTGCCGCTTCACCACCCTTCTAGATTTTGTCTTACTTCGTCTCCTCGACCTCCTCTTCAGCCTCCTGTACGTCGTCATCGTTGGTCTTCTTCTTCTTCTTCTTGGATGGCTCATCACTCTCTCCCGCCTTTCCACGACTCTCCTTTTCTTGGTCACGCTCCCGCAAGATACGTCTGACCTCCATCAGCTCCAGCCCCAGCAGGTTCAGCCCCCAGGACTCCTTCGCAGCCTCGGCATTCGCAGCCGTGAACCCGATGCCCCATATGGCGTCGTACGGACTCGCCTCGACGATCTCGCGGTCGCCCGTGGCCAGCAGCATGTCCTTCAGCGTCCCCCGCAGAGTCAACACCTTCCGCTCAGTGCCGCCCTTGCCCTTTGGGGCGGTGCTCCGGTGGAAGCCCGGCTTGGACACGGCGTGCGTGAACTTGAGGATGTTGCCGCGACGCACGATGTCCCGGCAGTTAGTCTCCCAGATCGCTTGGTCGAAGTCCTTGACCTTGCGGCCTAGGGTCTTGACCTTGCGTGGGTGGTCGGCGCGGAGGACCTCGAGGGCGACGGCAGGGTCGTTGAAGAGGAGGGCCTTGTGATGCATCATGTAGCTAGTTGAATAAGCCCGGGGCTTCATTTCAACGTCATTTCTTGCATTTCCATCACTTACTGTTCAGCGGTCTTGTAGGTCTTCTTGGGATCCTCATCGTCCTTGAACGGACAATCGTACCACTGCGACAGCCACCCCGTCTCGGTGTCCGTCTCGCGCCAGAAGTAGAGCGGCTCGGCGGACGATGAGGCTGATGAGTCTGCCATGTTCCCGACACCCAGGATTTTATTTGGAGTTTTCTGTTTTAGTATATGAGAAACGGAAGAGATGTCGGTGCTATATACCCCGACCGTCCGTATAAAGCTGTGCCGATGCTGCCTTGTCAACCTTGTGGAGGCCGTAGTTTAGCGCATCAATGGCTGAGTCCTCGCCGTTGACTCACGACGCCTCATACTAGCTGGGCAATAGGCGAGTTGGGGCCTTGGATGGCGTTGTCCTTGATTGAACGGATACATAATGATAGCTATCCTACGTGCGTGCTGTCAAGTCGTTTTGTGCCTGATGCTGGGCCATACACACCTGTACAGTCACACAAGGTTGAAAAAGCCTTGGTACTTTCGGGTACCTATTACTTGTATAGTGCCTACTAAGAATGGAGGGGATCCGCAGAGTCCACTACTTTTAGAATATCTTCAGAGAACCGTAAAGAGCGTTTTGAACTTTTATGCTATCCAATAATACCTTTCACTATCAAGATGCCAAGATGCCAAGATGCCGAGGAAAAGTATTTGAATTGCATGTTAACGGTAAAGGGCCATGAAAGCCCTCCAGGCGGCGATTATAGTTCATAATAGGACGTAAATCTTTATCAAATTCGGGGATTTGGTCTAGGGGTATGACATCTGTTTTGCAATGACTCGAGCTCCGAGTCTGGAAATACAGAAGGTCGGGGGTTCAATTCCCTCAATCTCCATTTTTGCGTGTTCCCGGGCTCAAGTCTGGAGCTGTCTCGATTGACTCTCAAACGTCGTTAGTTTCTGCTCGACTCTAGTTAAAGACAGTGGCTGTGAATTGACGACCCAAAGTAAGGTACCTTGATGGTAGCCTTGAATTGGTATCAAGGTGTTACAGAAAGACTGGACGCTCCCTTACTCAGCACCCAGGTAATAGGCATAAACAACACCTCTAGATATTGAATGACGGTAAGTTAGGATCAAACTAGGCCAGCATGTAATGTGTTATGGAAACCGAACTTGGTTGTGCTGTCTGAGGTTGAAGTCAATGCGCACCTAAGTTAGTGAACAGAGCTGACCTGTTTGTACGTGGACTGATGCTTGCGATTTGATCAAAACTGATTGATCGGGCGCCATGGCGCAACCCCGGCCGGCATGGACGAACACACGAATACGAAACTAGGATGCGTCGACTCCCGAGATTCCGACATGGGAAAGCCCAAAATGCAAGCTGGGGTCGCGTAGCGAAAGGGGAAAACAAAGAAGAAGAAGAAGAAGAAGAGAAGGAGGGGTTCACAACACATCACCCTGCGATTGCGTCGACGCCACCTGATGGCGTTTCTTCAATTGCCGAGAATCAGCAAAAGCCGGGGATGCCGGATTCCGGCGTCCGGGGGAGGGCTGGAACTCGCACTTCCGGCCGAGGTCAGACGAGAGGGAAGACGGCCTGTAATTCGTGCAGTAGACTGCATGGTACATGTACATGCCCAACGTAGATGCGGGTGCGTAAATAGTTTCCTAGAATGGACGCCCCAGAAGCAATTGGTGGAAGACACGGCGGGAGAGGAGCTCTGGTGCCGGTGTAGAGAGTGGGGGGGTTGATGTTTAAGCCAAAACACCACCTCGGCCACGTCGGAGGAATTGGGTCCTTCTTGCAAGTTACACACCAAACAACACAACGCACTTCGGCTCGATCTTTTATCCTTGAATTACTTTGCGACGCTGCCCCCGCCTGCGTCTCCGGCTGTTCTCAGCGTCAGCGTCTACCTACCTGGCTTCGACCGTCTTCCTTCGACTTATAAACCTCCTGTCGCTCTCCTTCCCTCTGAGACGCACCACATCGCATCGCATCGCATCCACTAGCCATGGACTACGTCGAGAATCAGATGGCCGACCAGGCCTCCCGGGACCTCGGCGCGTACGTTCCGCCCGCCCTCGCCCGCTACATCCCCTCGCTCGCTACATCCCCTCGCTCGCTACATCCCCTCGCTCGCCACATCCCCTCGCCGACCGCGCAGTATTAACCCACCTCACAGCTCCGCCCTCATCACGCCCCTCAACTTCATTCTCCTCTCCGCCGTGCTCTACACCTGCTACGCGCTCCTGCGCCCCGCGCCGCCGCCGGCCCTCCCCCGCGACGCCCCCGCCACCGTCTTCCGCACCTACACCCCGCGCACCCTGCTCCCCTTCTCCGGCAAGGACGACACCCCCGTCTACCTCGCCGTGCGCGGCCGCGTCTTCGACGTCTCCCGTGGCCGCAACTTCTACGGGCCCGGCGGGCCCTACTCCAACTTCGCCGGCCGCGACGCCAGCCGCGGCCTCGCCTGCGGGAGCTTCGACGAGGACATGCTCACCGAGGACCTCGACGGGCCGCTGGATAAGCTCGAGGGCCTGGACAGCGAGCAGCTGGAGGCGCTGCAAGGCTGGGAGGAGCGCTTCCTCGAGAAGTACGAGGTTGTGGGACGCCTGGTGTCGGTCGATGACTACGAGGCTACTCAGAAGGCTTGATGCTGGATGCCCCAAGAGGACATGAACACTATTTCATGTATATCGCAGACTACGACCGTTATTGCTTGATGACATGTTATGGATACCTAGACCCCAACTACCGTCGAAACCAGAGACTCTAGACCGCAAAGGAAGAACACCTATTCACTTCCGTTTGCACTTCATGTAGACAGAGGACTGTCTTCCTGATAACATTCATTCCAGACTTATCAATTATGACATAGCTCAATGCTTAAGTCGTATTGCGTCTCTCCCCCATCTTTCTATCATTACTTGTAGAAATAGAAACAAACAAATATCCCATTCCGTGGCCCTGATCAAAAGTGGGAGGCCAGCTGTTCTTCGGGCGTTTTTTCGCTGGATTCAAGTAGCACAACCCCACGCGCAAACCAAAACTCCGTGCAATGCCTCCTATACACGCGTGTAGCCACGCAGACCCGGACCAGATACAAGGTGGGGATGAAGATATAGTAGACAGATTTAAAACAAAAAGTATGGGAAGAAAGAATACTGTGCCGCCATGAGAGCGTGAGTGAGAAGGCTCACAGAGACGTGATGTAGACCCCGCTCTGACGCTGATCTCGGGGAAATCAGACACGCTCATGATGACATCTCCAGGACCGTCGCCGCTTTGCGGATAATCGCTGCCGTCTTGGATATGATCCTTTGCGCGCCGGTCCAGTCTTCCGCGTCGATGGTGTCGCGAATGGCGGGAAAGAAGGCCTCGTCGTATCCCGACCAAAGCTGTGGCCCAAAGACGACGTGTTTAAACTGCGTCCGGTTGGGAACCTATGAGTGTCGGTCAGTAATGCTTCCTTGCATAGCGATGGTGGGAATTGACTTACGCCGCCACCCATTTCTAGATCGAGTAACGACGTCTCGAAGTAGGCCATCTTATCGTTGTACTCAAGCCGGGCCGTGCCAATATCGTTATCCTCCCAGCCTCCGTTAGAGAGCACGACACGATCCCAATCCATCTCCCACTTCTCAAACTCCTCCGCGTTGCGCTGAACGAGTTTCACGGCATCTTTTAGCTCCTTGAATGATATGTCCTTTTTACCAATCTTGGCAGTCTTGCTGGCCTTGCTAGATTTGCCGTCCCGCTTCCCCGTCTTGCTGGTGAACCAGTTTTCAAGATCGTTGACCCAGTTCCCAAGGCGATCGCCGTAGGACGGCATGTCGAAGGGAACGACGGCCCGATCCGCTAGATCGAGGATAAGTAGCCCAACAACCTGAGACATGAGGGTGTGGTATATAAACCCAGGGTCGATGTGCTCCTCCACCAACTCGAACTTATCATAGCTCGAGTGGTAGGGGTACCCGTTCCCCTCAAAGGAGAGGTCCAACGAGCTGGTACCCGCAATGTCCTGGAAGGCAACATAGTCGCTGCCGGCCCCGAGACCCTCCAACTCAGCTTTCCGATCCTCCCAAAGCTGGCGTAGCGTAGCGTTACTGACTGGATCCGTGACTCGGCCGAGGGCGTGGAGAAGCGTCTTCCTGAACATGGGAGACCCCGCGGCATGGAAGTTGTTGCCGGACACGGCCGCATCGAGGTTGATATAGGCGTATGCGTTCTCGCGCAAGGACTCGAGGTTATTCTCGACAAACTCGGTCGACCCAATGAGGTTGTACTCCTCGGCATCCCAGGACATAAACTCTATGGTCCTCAGCGGCCTCCAGCCTCGTTGTACTAGGTCGCCAAAGATGCGAGCCATTTCGATCATGATGGCGGTGCCAGAGTGGGGGTCTGTGGCGCCGAATGCCCAAGCGTCGCGATGGTTTCCAATGATGATGGACTTGGATCTCTGTTCCATGCCGATAATCTTGCCATACACGTTCCAGATGGGTTGTTGGTCAACTTCGTCCTGCTCGTTCTTGAGGCGGACAACAGGTGATGACTCGTCGCCCGTCCACCACTCAACCTCAGGAACACCGCCCGCCCATCCTTCAGGCACTTCCTTTCCGTGTCCCTTCAGGTTCTGCAGCAGGGTCTGGGCGTCTCTCCAGGCAAGGGGGATACTCGGAATGCCCACGAGGCCGGGGCTGTCGGCTGGCTTCATCCGGGGTTGTCCCTCCTTGCTCTCCCAGCCGGGGGTCAAGACATCACCGACCATCCAACTCATCAAACTGACGGAGCCTCTTTGGACACCGTCCTTTGGCATGTACAGCCCATGCGGCGCCTCTTTTCCCTTCTTGAAACCGTCGTCGGCAGGATCGCTGTAGATGATGCACCCGGCAAAGCCAGACAGCTCGGCAGCCTTGACCTTGAGGGCGCGATCGCCCTGGGTACCGTAGTACCGTACCAGTGCAATGGCCCCCTCGGTTTTGATGCCCTTGTCCTTCAGGAGCCTGAAGTCTTCTCGCGATCCGTAGTTGGCATAAATCAGGGGCCCTTTTACGTCGCCAGACTTGGAGTGACCATGAAAGGCGTATGTCTGGCGACCTGCCGTTTCACCCCCAACCTCCTCCTCTTCGAGCTTGGCGGCCCATATTATTTTTTCATTATCATTGCTGTCCATGATCTGCACAGCGCGACCGTCCTTGCGTGGGTAATTGAGGTATACCTTAAACTCGTCCAAAACGACCTCATCAAGCTTGGCCCGGCTGAACATGCTCTCGACATCCATGGCAGTCGCATAGTCTCCCTCCGTACCGGCGATGTGGGCGTAGCTCGAAAAGTGCTGAACAGAAGCGCGCAACCTCATAGGATCAACGGACTGCTGCACATGAATGCGGAGGTCCTCAGGGTTGAAGCGGAGGCCTCCTCCTATGCGCTGTGACAAGCCGCTAAAGAGATCGCTGGCGAAGAGCACGTAGAGAAAGCCAAGAACGATGAAGATGGCAAAGGCGCGGACGGCCATGATGATTGCTGTGGTCCTGTCAATCTTGGGCCACGTGGAGCAGCCTCTCCTCCGGGTGGTCGTCTCGTCGGTGTTAGAAGCCGTGTCGGCCTCGTTATCGTCGGTAGAGGTGGCAGCGGGCGCATCCGGTCGCGACGGTAGTTGAATCCTCAGTCGGGGTAACCTGGGTCTCCAGGACCATTTCCATTGAGGTAGAGACAGGAAGCCCATCCGCTTTCCCCAGCGAGAACTGCGGGAGTGATTGGGCTCCTCGATTTCCATCTCTTGAACCTCGCGGCGCACCTGGGCGGTCTCATCGTCAGAATCGCTATCGGTATCCCACAGACTGTCCTCATCGTCAGTCTCTACGGTCGGCGCCCGGTAGCCATCGGCCCGGCGGGAGGAGCCCGCAGCGCCGGCCGGGTTTCGGAGCAGAGACTGTGATTCCGTGCCGGGGGCATTTCGCTCATCGGTGGGGGACCTCGGGGTCGGCTCCCAGTCGTCGGGGTCGTAGCGGCTGCTGGTGGCTAGAGCCTCATCGTATGTGGGAGGTATGGGGTCGTAGAAGGGCGTCTTCTCGGAAGGCATGTTGAAACCGGTGGGGGCGGTTCCTCGGAGGACCGAGGGGGAACGCGCTCAAGTCTCTCGGATGGGCGGGGGAAGTTGGATTCGGAGTTGGAGGTGCACGCAACAGGGGAGAGGATTGGAAGGCGGGCCATACAGGCCGGTGGCGTGGTGGTCGTGTTCTGGTGGTTGCGGATGTGGTTGCGGGTGGGACAGGGGAGCAAGATCAAGGAGCGAGGTCAGAGAAGTAGAGAGAATAGGAAGACAAAAGGAGTGTCAGGAAGGAGAGACAGAATGCCGATGCAAGACTTGCATTATCCACAAAGCGATAAAAAAAGGTGCAAAGATGCAAAGATGCAAACCGAGGGAGAGAAACGATGCGACCGTGGGTTGCGATTAGGACGGGAACTGAGGATGATTGCGAGGCGAAGCAAGCGAATGTCCACGTAAGGGACGGGACTCGGTAGGGACGAATGCCCGGTCCTTTGGGGGTACCCAGTGCCAAGGGGTGCTAACTAAACCTGCTGTAGCCTTAGATGTTCGTTAGGGGAGGGCGCCTGCGGGCTGTTCCCCTGTTGGAGGTGCCCGGTTTGGTTAATCCGTCTGCCGCGCTTGGCATGGAGCCCACCTAATAGCATGCGAGTGCGCGGACGGTGAATGGACTGTGGACATGGGACTCGTATTAGAAATGTATCACAACTTGGTATTTCCCCGCAACTGAGGCAATAGGTGTTTGCGAATTTGCTTCTTCTCTTTTTTTTTTTTTTTTTTTTCTCGAGAGAGAGAGAGACACTAGTAAATGTCCCTCCAGGTATCTTATTTGCCGTTTGTCCGCAACGCAGTACGTACGCACTTGACAGAACGCGTCTTATCTCCTGAGTCCTTCGCCGTGGATATAGAGACGGACCCTGTTGGCCAGCGCGCGCCACACTGAACTTTACCCCACAAACGTCGCGATAAAAGGAGGCCGCCCCCTTGTCCAACTTGGGTAGGGACCAACGGTCAGGGGAATGGAATTGGGTCTTGCAAGTTGCGTTGCTCCTGTGAGATACTTTCAACTTACCTCTGGGTATCCTAGTATGATCTTGGAGATAAAAGAGAAGTAAAGTCAGGTGAGGGATTAACCCAGAATACCAATAGAAACTGTTTCCAACGCTGGATAGACTATGCCACTCAATTTTCGGGAGCAAGTATACATATATACATCTACGACACCCCCCTTCGACCCGGTTGCGGGCCAACACAATTATCTATCGCCATATCACCCTAATCAACATGCACTGTCCAGTGTCCACGTACACACGCCCTTGCCCCGAAGACGTTTGAACTACCTCAGTTCGGGGACAGCACAACTCCCTCGTATTGCCTGCTCTTGATGTTCTCTAAAGTCTGGTGGAAGTGTTTTCGGCTGCTCTCAACCGAAGCAGAGTCTTGCTGATTACCCGCCAGGTTCGAATGAATGAGCTCAATAAGGCCGTTGAGGTACTTGATTGTCACCTAGATGGCACGTTAGCGGTTGAGGAGCGGTCATCTGCGCACCGAAAATGCTTACTGATTCGTTCTGCTGATCAAAGTAGTAGACGTATCGGTCTAGAATCTCCACAAAGAGCTCAATTGACGCAGCCGTCTCCATGCAAGAGTCTGCCACACGGAGGGCTCGTTGTAGACACTCCAGCACCCGTTTACCATCGCGGTAAAGCTGCACAAAGTTAGTCTCAACGTCTCTATGTTGCCATGTCTCACATACCTCGGTCTCTTCCGACTCTCCATTAGAAGTACTGGGAGTTGCCCACCACAGATGGCTGGCTAGATAAACAGCTCGACACTGATCTGGCTTGCGCAGTAGCTTGCTTCCGTGCTGCGCGCATTTGGTGATCAAGGTATCGTAGTTTTCCTTGCCAAAGTTTCGAGTTTGGTGGAGGGCGGTTGCGATCACGCAGACCGCCTGGAACTGTGCCTTCGAGTCTGAAACTGCTTCTTCGTAGACCGTAAAGGCCTGCGCAAAGAACTCGTAGGCTACTTCCTCAAAGCCAGTTATATCGGCCGTCTGACCTGCGGAACAGAACAGCCGCAGCACCATCTCCGCCGCACCCGCCCCGTTGACCCTGGTGTACAAGGTGCTCAGCGCCGAGTGCATAAACTTGAACAACGCATTACTTTGCGTTTCCCAGTTGTCATCGTAGTGTTCCCGGTGCTTGAATTTCTTGGCCAACTTCATGCATGCCGTCATGAGAGGCGGCGTGGTCGTGCGAATGCGCTCGTTGCCGTCCGAGTAGGCTTTTCGTGTCATCTGCAGCAATTTGAACTGGGTGTCGTTATCCTCGGCTTGTAGGAGGTGCACGATTCGTGCAAGCCATCCTTGCTCCTCCATCGTTTCGTCCGTCTCCACAGCCCGTCTTTGGGCAACGCCTGGATAGCCTTGAGGGGTTTGGGTTCCCTCCTTGATGAGGACCTTCAACACTTCGAGCACATTCTCGAGCTGATTCGTTGTCGAGATCTTGATCTGGTCCTTGAGAAGGGCTCGGGTGACGGCGCCGGCCACGGCCCGGCGAGTGGGATAGGATTGCGATTGAACCAAGGGGACGTAGGTCGGGAGAGAAAGCGCGGTGAAGATCGAGACATATCGATTGAGAGGAGCTTGTAGTAGTGCTAACAAGCTCTGTTGGGCGGGAGGAGAGTGGAGGTCCGCATTATTGATGTTCTCCCGAACCTTGATTGTCGTGTAAGCCATGATCTGGTCCACGTAGTCAAGCCTGTCGGGATAGATATTGAGGGCGAGGTTGCAAAGCGAAACCAGAAGCGCCACAATATCTGGCACAGGAAGGTGTTGTGCCTCAACCAAGTTCTTGACCTGCGCAAAGAACACTTCGTACAGCTGAACGTTGTCCGTTATCGAGTCCTGGCCACCATTGACAGCAGTTGTCTCCGTCTCTACGATTGATGGCGCAGCATCTCCCGCAAGCGTGCTGGCGTCATCGGCACCGGTTTCGGCTCCAGACCCGGTCTCGCCTTCACCATCGGCCTCTCCGTCGGTCTTGTCCTCAGCCTTGTCTTTAGGCTTAGTCTTGTCGTCGCTGTCGGTATCAGCCCCAGATTGTTCACCATTCGCATCGGCCCCAGCCTCGGTTTCAACGGGTTTGTCGGCCGCGGTGTCGCTGGGTTTAGACGCAGATGGCGCAGGTTCCGCTGGCGTCTCCTTTTGCAACTTGACCTTTTCCAGCAAATGCGCCAAGGCCTCTGCTTCAACCTTGGCCTTGTCACCGTCCTTGTCGTTGGGGCCATCTCGTTCGGCATATTCGGACAATCGGTCCATCAATCCAATGACGATGACCTTGACATTGACGTGCGGGTTAAGCCTTGAAACAGCACCCAGGAACTGGTCCAGCGTGTGCAGATGAAATTCGTCGGGAAAGACCTGAGTAATGACCTCGAGGAGGTACTCCTGGGCGAGGACATCTCGGCATTGCACAACCTGCTCCAAGAGCGGCGCTAGAATGCCAGACTTGTATGTCTCAAGATCAACTAGTTGACTTAAGCGCACAATGTTACTTCCCACGAGGAGCTGTAGCTCTTTTCGTTCCCGAACCCGCTGTTCTCTTTCCCTCGAGTGACCCTGGTGTTGTAACCGGACCCACAGCTTATTCATCTCGACAAAGTTGGTGAGGACAAAGTTGATTGAGTCGCTGAGGTTGCCTTCGGGACCGTCGCCGTCGCCGGTCGGCAGGTAGTCTCTAGCTTGGCCAGACAGGTAGTATCGGAGGAAGAGGCCGCGGATAGGGTGTTGAACACCTCGGCTCATATCCATCATGTCTTTCATGAGCTCCTTGACCGGGGCATCCGCAACAGACATGTAGGCTGTGCCCACGGTAATCATGAGGTACAGCCGCGGGATGATGTTGCCGGCGTACTGGACCAATTCGTACAGGTCGGCGAGGTGGTTGACAGGGTGGTTCTCACGGAGGTGAACAGAAAGGTAGCGTAGTGCATCAAAGACGGCCATGTAGAGCTCGTAATACTGTTTCGGACCAAGACTGCTTGTGCGGAGCTCCGAGACGAGGGTCGAGCTGTACGGTTCAAGGGGTTATGATGTCAGTCTGGGTGGCTGGTGGACGCTGGGAAGAGATAAGAGAGGGTTCGCAGTCGACGTACCAGCATTTGAGGGCATCCATGAGTTTTCCCGGCGTGTCGAGGCATTTGCGCATCAGCGAGGTCTGCTGGCGGACCGCGACCAAGGCATCCTCAAGGAGGCGGGCCTGGTCTTCTGGGGGAGCTGGCGTGGCCATCTTGTCGAGCTATGGGCGATTGTAGCGAGTAGCGGGGTAGCTTGGGACAGGTTTCGGAAGAGCCAGGCTCCTATCGAGAGGTCGACATGTGACGATTTTCGGTCGGCGATGGCGGTGATGGTGGCGGCGGAATCGAGTTGTAGCTGCGGAGGAGCCGGGTGCTGTCGTTCGAGAGAGATGCGCGCAAACGAGGCGCAGGGTGACGACGATATGTAGTGCGTAGGTAATGGGGGGAGGCTGAGAGATAATGGGTCTGCCTAGCTCCAACTACGGACAGCGCTGTACGTAAGGTAGCAGCGCCTGGCAGTAGCACTACGAAGTACCTACTGAGCCCATTTTTAGGCGGCGTTCATTAGGCGGCAGGAACTGTTCCCCTGGCCACCTGCGCTTCAGCGGGCTCAGTGGGGCAACGAGTGATGTAACATCACGTGAACGACAGCTTTCCATACCTGCCTAAGTAGGTAGTCAACTACAGTAGGTAGGGCAAGGTAGGTAGCAAGAAAAGTGGGAACCAGGACGAACACCTGAGAGCCTGAGGCTCGCTGATTCAAGTGAAGGGAACAGGAGCTCGAATGAGGCGAGATTTAACTTCTAATACTGCATATCTGGGGCAAGGCACACATATCTACGTGGCGATTCTGGGCTGCGCTTTCAATTGCTTCTTCTTCGTCTTCATCATTATTCATTCCTTTTTCAAACTATTGCCAAGAACGCTTTGTGACCGATGACACCTGATGCTACAACCCATGACAAAAAACAAACTTGCAATACAGTATCCTCACCGCTCAGCTCGTTTTACACCCGCCTCGACTTTTTTTTTCGCCCAAACGTCCCGATACCACAATACGTCCCTTTGCCTACCCGTGCAGGAATCCCCAGATCGTCTCGAAGGAAATCCACTAATGACGTCTCAATCGATGCCGAAAATGCGGCCAAAACCAGCATCATGTTCGACTCCGGATCTGGCAGGCAGTGAATGTCGGCCACAATCTCGACCTCCCCAATCGTCTTCACCGCAGCTAGCTCTCGCGCCCACTCCAGGCTCTCATGGCGTGTTGAATACAGAAGCCGGAAGTCTGAAACTGTTAAACTTTGCGGCCCGTCCCACGGTCGCCGCGGTCGGCCGCCTTCAATGACAAGTGTCAATTTCTCCAACTCTGCTGAGTTCCTCAGGAAACGACAGATGGAAGCCCAGTCAAGCGAATCCGGCTCCACGGTATTAGTTGGACTACGCTTATAAAGACTCATTTCTCTGACCAAGTCTCGGGTTCGTGGCATCTTGTCATCAAGGAATGGCACCACTGCTTGAATGTCCTCGCCAAAATGGAACGAGTGTCTTCCATACAAGAATTGCGATGTCTCTTCTCTGATCTTTCTGTTGGCTTGCATGATCGCAGTATGCATCGTTCGTTCGCAGTCGCTATCGGCGCAGTATGTGGTTTCATATGACATCTTCGCAAAGGACTGTTCCATGACGTGGTAGCGGCTCCGCAGACTGCTAGGATCGATTGCCTGGTGCTCCCACCTCGACCTATTCCGAATGGCTATTGTTTTTTTGCCGCCGTTATGAAGGAGGTATTCGTATATCAGCATACGGACCTCAGCCGGGATCCGCATGAAGAAGGGTTGTTCCTCGGTCATGGCAATGTCGAATCGTCACAGCAGCAAATGTGTTGTTGGGAAGTTGGGACTTTCTCGGGAACCCTGAGGAGGACACTCTTCGCTCGCTCGGGTCGACAAGACGATTCTCTCTTGAGGCCGGATTATGATAATGTGACAGCTCAGGGCAGTCTGTGACGTCGTTGGCAATGCGTTGGATTGGACAAGTGATCTCACGTCAGAGACCTCACGTCAGGGCCAGGTAGATTAGATACAAAGAGTCGACGAGAAGAGGTGTCATGGCATCGACAAAGCCGACCCGTAGCGACGGAACGACGACCGTTTATAAGCACGGGACATTCTCGACAAAGCCGACCCGTGGCGATGGAACGATGACCATTTATAAGCACGGGACGTTCAGGGAGACGCGAGTTGGCCAGACGCGGCATCGGATTGACCATCAAGGTCCCTGAACCTTGACGACCAGCCTAAGTCGGTTCGTTGAACCACGAATAACCCAATCGCCAAGTCGAAATGTCGCCCAAGTCATTTTATCGGCCGGTGATAGGTGTTGGCCCCTCCTTCCGGGCCCTCTCAACAAACCGATATATGCGCAATCAGCCGTTTCGATTAGGTGTAGGAGGGCGATCCACAGGGCACCCAAAGTGCCGGCCGGCGCCCCGACCTTCGTCCCCCCCATAGGTATGGCTAACTCGCCGGGCTTCACCGCTGACCCAGTTACGAAGTTACGATTACAGTAAAGCAGGTCTATAAGATTACACAGGGTGTCCATCGCTATAGTAAGACTATCGCTTAAGCAGGAAAACTAAGATAGGATACCCCTACTAGTTATTTTAGTGTAAAGATACATCTCACTAGATCATCCCTTACAGCCTTAGATCTTAGACATTAATTCAAGCAGCAAGACCATAGTGCGATCTACTACATTGCAGCTGCAGTAGAATGTGGGTAAATAACACAGTAAATTTGCCTTCTCTCTACAAAGGAAAGGAGCAGCTGGAGGCAATCTTAAATACGCGTCGAGTCCTACTGATTGTAGAGCTCGGCTAAGCCTTCGGACTTTTATAATAACCTGATATAACCTCGGTTATGAGCTTCGGACCGGGGGTCCGAAGCTCGGCATGTATCGCTGAAGTCTAGGCCCTTGCATCCTCACTATCACTATCGCTATCTCCACGTGATCATCACTCCAGTAATTGTGACGGATCTCAATTGCGGGTTTCTTCCCTTCTTACAGCAAAATTGGGTGGGATCAGGGAATTTATCGTTATGACTGGTATATCGTTACCTCGCGGATCGTTATAGACCTATTTTACTGTGTCGCCTTTGCCCATATCGCAGAAGACTCTACTGCTCTGGTTTCACATGCGCTCTGATCTTACGACGAATGGAGTCAACTCCATCTCAAGAGTTGAGGTCCCGCTGTCTCTGTTACCCTACGATGAAGTCTCGGCCAAAGAATGCGCACGCTCAGTTATCCCTGCGCTTGCTTCAACCAGCCCCCACCAGCTGGGCAAGCCTCGCAGCTGAGAGTGACGAGATGGCATTCACACCTTCCTTTCTTTCTTGTTCTCTGTCGAGGGGCTAGTGATCATGCGAGAAGCGTCTTCCTCATAGGTACGCTAAAGGTGGTAGCAAGCTTTCATCAAAATTGATGAAGCACGCGCATTGGACTTCTTGCAGTAGGGGACGCTTCTAGCCTTTGAGTTTCGATCGCCCACCCTCACCTGAACCAACTAGCCAACTAGTCTGGGATGTTCTTACACCCTTAACTGTCACACAGTCGCAGTGAAGGAAGATCCCGGAGGCTTGCCATAGCCATTTGGCTCGGGACTTCCTCGCCTGCCAATGGTCGCAATCGATGAACAAGGACAAGGCAGGTTTTGTCCCCAGAACTCCCTGGACGCATTGGCGTTTCGTAGTCTTTGTTGCGAGAAAAGCGCCAGCCTGGACGAGTGCCGTGCCTATCCTGAGTGGACTGGCCGAGATATCTGCGAGCTACCCGGCACAAACCACTACAATATCTTTAACTTTGGGTCCCTAATGCTGAAATCAGGGTCTTATCGGAAGCGGGCGTCCATTTATTCTTCAGGCTTGGGCAAACGCCGCCATCGTACATTAACGCCCTGGGCATCAAAAAGCTCTCCGTCTCATTGCATATTCCGGACCTTCGGGTGCCTTATCATTCTCGGGTTGAACGGAGGAGACCACTGAAACCATCGTCTCGCTCACACTCGCAGTCACAAGCAGTTTAACCGAATTTTGGGTGCGACTCTGCGCGCGATGCATGGGTGATTCGGAAAATGAAGATGCAAAAAGAATCATCACACCTCCCAGTTGAGCAAGTTGCTTTTATCCATGCGCGTCGGTAGGCAGCCGGATAGCGATGCACCACTCAAGGTGTAGGAATCCCCTTCCTAATGTGAGTGGGGGTTTCTAGTTGAGCTTCGCGCCGTGTTCCGAGACACAGTTGAAGTTGGAACACAGTCCCAGATCTCTCCAGAATTGGCCCTTAGATCCGGGCCGATGCCTTCCCCGTGAATCTCGAAAGGCTATCCAGATACTGGTAAATCTGGGGATACAGTGGGCGTTGTACCAACCCTTTTTTTCAAGATTTCGGCCATACTTCGACGTTTGCTCACGATTCGGCCCTAAACATGGAAAACGCAGGGAGGGTTATCCCTACTAGCCTGGCTGCGTGCGAGGTTGCATACGTTGCGGATGCTGACCTGACCTGATCTTGACTCCTTGAGCCGCTTCGCTGACCGACTACAGCCTACTCCATCGGACTCCATAAGTTGGAGGCTACGGTTACAGGCGATAAGACACTGGGAAGGGCCTTCGCTGTAGGACTCGATCCCGAAAGAATGCCGGGCCCGTTCTATATTCGCGACGCAGGTGCATCGCGCCACGATGCTCAGTTCATCATCGACGCATTCGACTCGGCGGTCCCCCACCTCACTGCTGCAGGGAGTGCTGCTCAATGGGGGACCGAGCCGTTTTCGAAGAACCCAAGCTTCCGTCAATCGATTCGCGATGCCGTCGCGCAGTCGGAGAAGTTCCGAGACACGGGACAAGGCGAGCGGGTGAGGACCTTCATTGCGGAAGTCGAGGACGGCGCCAGCGGGGCCCTGGACCATGGGCTCGCGCGGCGAGTGGATGCGCAAGGGACGACGTATGTTTCGGTTGGAGCCGTCCGGCTTCGAGATGACCACTTTGCGAGACACATCCTGTCCCCCGAGAACCTGAAGCCCCACGTCGCGGCTGCAACAGAGGTCGGCAGTTTCGTCTTCTTGGACGTCCTCGTCGCGGACCATCGAGTCGACGAGAGACGCAAGGGGACGGGGTTAGCGCTGGTAGACATGGTCAAGCAGTATGCCATGGAACGTGAGAAGAAGACCATTTGGGTCGACTGCTGGGCGGGAGGGACTGGAAGGTTGGTCCAGTAAGTCGCAACACATGATACCACGATTCCACTCCATTGTCTTCCTCTTCTGACCGTGCTCGTGGGCAGATATTATCAAGAAATGGGGTTCACGCCTGTCGATGACTTCGAGATTCCTTCAAGGAATGGTACAATTTGGCAGGGTAAGATCTTCCGAATGGACCTTGCATGATTTGACTGGCCGCCTGTCGTTGTTGAACCATACATGTTGCTTTGCTTCAGGGAGCTATTCTTGAGACCAGCGCTTCGTCAGGTGTATGGTGAATACTTTTGAATACAACTCGAGAACTATTAAGCCCTATGTTCACACCTCTAGAGGTACGGTGTCGACGAAAGAACCAAAGCTTGCGTCTCGCCCGCCCTGAAGCCCAGCCTCTAGCACCAGCTTCCTCAGCGCCTGCTGCTCCTCGTCGGTCAACGTCAATGCCGATGCACCGACGTTCTCCTCCAGATACTTGATCTTCTTGGTCCCGGGAATCACAAAGATGTTCTTGTGCTGCGCCGACAGCCAGGCCAGAACCAGCTGGCTGGACGTACACCCCTTACGCCTGGCCAATTCGTTGCACTTCTCCACAACGACGAGGTTCTTCTTGAAGTTGTCGCCCTGGAAGCGCACCATGTTGCGTCGGGCGTCGCCTTCGTCGAAGTCGTCAACGGATTTGTACCGCCCCGTCAAGATGCCGCGGCCGAGCGGTGCGTACGCGAAGACGGAGACGCCCAGCTCGACGCAGGTGTCGAGCAGGTTGGTGCCCGACGGGCCTTCGATGTCCAGTGTCCAGGGGTTGTACTCTACCTGCACGGCGGAGATGGGGTGGACGGCGTGGGCCCGACGCAGCGTGTCAGACGAGACCTCCGAGAGACCCAGGTACTTGACCTTGCCCTCCCTATCATGTTGTTCAATAACCTATCCGGCCAGCACGTTCACGGCGAAGGGAACTTACTCAACCAGCTGCTTCATTACACTCACCGTCTTCTCGATAGGAACTTTGTCGTTGGCGCGGTGCATGTAATACAAGTCGACCTGGTCGACACCCAACCGTTTCAGACTGCGCTCAATACTCGCCCGACAATGCTCCGGCGACGAGTCGACGATGATCCCCGCCCCCTCTACCTTGAGACCGAACTTGGTCGCCAGGAATATGTCGCCGCGGCGCTTGGGGTGCAGCCGCAGCCACTTTCCCACGACGTCCTCCGAGTCGCCGTATATGTCCGCCGTGTCCCAATTCGTGCACCCGAGTTCCCAGGCGCGATCGAGGAGCTTGAGACGCTCCTCGTCAGAACTGGACGGGGTCGTTAGCAAGTTTGAACTTGAGTGAAGAAGAATGGGGATGAGACGGACTCAGTCGTGCCGTAGCCGATGCTCATGCCCATGAGGCCGAAGCCGATGGCCGGGATATCTGGGCCATTCTTTCCGAACTGGCGGAGAGGAAGTTGAGCTGGAGAAGCCATGTTCTGGAAGCGTGTAGCCGTTGATGCTTGAACTTCTTGTAGGTGTGATTTGTTGTGAGCGAGAGCCTTGAAACTGTGAAGTCTCTCTTCTCCTAGAACGCTTCCCCCGCCCTCTTTATACCGAGACAGTCCATCGTAACCGTCGTCAATGACCATGTCAAACCCAAATCCCCCACCAACTACAACCTAACAACCTATCGCGGATCCCCACCCCCGCATCCGGGCCGCCAGGACCCACCCCTCCGGCCGCCTAAGCCCGCTGTCTCCGGCATCGTGCATGAGTGACTAAGCCGTTTCGCTGCACTAAACTGTGTGTGAGCAAGTTGCCAACACTGCAAGCCGACGCGGAGTTCGGGGTTCCGAGTTGCTTAACATCCTAAGGTCCAATTGTTGGCGTTGGGCGTCGGCACTACAGTAAGACATGGAGCGTGAGAGCAACGAATCATCGTAATCATGATGTAATGAGCCACTTGGTCGAAATCATGGCTTGCTAAGAAGGGAACCCGTTCATGTTTCAATGCTCGAGGTATCTTGCACACGATGAATTCTAAACGCTGACCTAGTTAAATCCCCTATTTCGTCTTCCGCCGAGCCTTGAACGTCTTGAGCGGATCCCGATTCCTGGCACCCGCCTTGAATCCCTTGCGCCCTTTGTGTCCTTTCACCTTGCGGTCCTTCCTCAACGCCACGAAGCCTACGTCTGCTGCCAGCGATCGTTTGCCATCCTTGGGCAGCAAGTACTCGGGGATGTGCTTGAGATGGGCTTGCTGTCTCGCTGTCCTAAGCTCTCCATCGTGTCGGAGATGGCTTAGCTCAGTAGGGTTCTCCTCGAAATATCTAAACATCGCAAGTTAGAACAAGACGGAAAAATGAGAGCGTTGCAGGCGAACTTACCGTTTGAGTTTGTCACTTTTGAGCAGTTCTTGTCTCAGCTCCCTTGTTCGAGCCTCTCGAATGGATACCTTGGTGACAGCACGCAGGGCATCGTTCATTCGGTAGCGAAAGGGATCAACTTGCGTCATGTTGAAGTTGTAAGGCTTCACCTCTTTGCCACGCTTTGCTTGTTGCCTCGTAATCTTGGCCATTACTTTCTCGTCCTTCTCCGCCGTAACGGTCGTCGTAGGCATGTGCTTTCGGTAGAGTTCCTTGGGAACCACGAAGGACAGGGCCATGCCAGTCTGGCCCGCTCGCGCAGTTCTTCCTATCCGATGTGTGTAGGATGAGGCGGAGGTGGGAAGATCAAAGTTGATGACTGCTGAGACCTTCTTGAAATCGACGCCTATTATCCAGTATTAGCAATAACCTCGATAACAGCATGTAGTTACATGCTCCAAGCCTTCAGGGGGCCGAAGTGCAGAAGTGTCGTTCATACCTCGTGAAACACCGTACTCCTTGTCGGCCTTTGATGCCTTTGTCTTCTTCTTTGGGCGCTCGGCCTCCTCGACGGGTTCGCCTTCACCATCTTGCTCCTTCGCGGAGTCTTCCTTAGTCTCATCCGCCTTCACGTCCTTCTCAACGACCTCTTCTTCGTCCCCTAGCATCTTCTTCTCATCCGCGGCAATGATGATGTCGTACACGTTTCTGTTGAACTCCTCAACAACATGTACTCTCGAGTTGAGAGGCAATTCTGAGTTCAAGATACAGCTTCTGATACCGAATTGCTCGAAAAAAAGTTTCAGTCGGTAACACCGGTCGATGTCGCTGACAAAGATGATGCACTTGCCCTTTATCAACTTGAGCTTGAAGATGACATAGGCCAGAAGGAACTTCTCATCCTCACCACACCTTTGAAACCTGTTAGTACATGTAATGAATCGAAGGGAAGGGAGACCTCATGGCACATACTTGGCGACGAACTGAGTGATGCCTTCACCCTCTGCCTCCTTCTCCTTAAGGTCTAATAGAGTTGGGTCCCGGCGGAAAATGCCCTTTAGTGTGTTGACCTCGTCTGTCAATGTTGCGCTCATCATCATGATCTGGACACCCTTGGGGATTGACCGTGAGAGGTTCTCGAGATCCTCATTGTAGCCGTACGACAGGACCAAGTCGGCCTCGTCCAGAACCAGATGCGTCAGCTTTTCAAGAGAGAGGGCAGACGAGTTGATGTTGTGCCACGCCGTGGAGGGGGTCGCAATGACGATGTCGGGGGAATTGGAGAGGAGGGCTCGCTGGACAGCGCTGGAGACCTTGTCGGTCAACTTTGCGGTTCGGATATCCTTGGCGCAGAAAGAGGAGAATTGTTCGATGGCCTTGAAAACCTGGTCGGCAAGCTCGCGAGTAGGAACGAGGATAAGGGCAGCGGTCAAAGCAGAAGAATCGGTCTGGTTGCTTGGGTCAGCAAGTTGGGACAGAAATCTCGAGCCAGATGCGGCGACATGGACTAACGGTCTTGCGCTTGAGAATGCTCGACAGCAGAGGGAGGACGTAGGCGGCCGTCTTGCCGGAGCCACAATCAGCCTTGGCTAGAACATCCTGACCGTTGAGGGCGAGGGGAATGGCCTTGCGCTGGACAAGAGTGGGCTTTGCGAACTTCTGCTGGGCGATGGCCTGGAGCAATCGGGGATCCAGACCGAGTTCGACGAAGGAAGTCTCTTCCTCGGGCTTGGCGGATTTCGTAGACTTGTCGGACTTGACGACCTCGGTCGACTTGGGAGGCTCGTCGCCCTGATCGCGCTTTCGTTTTTCGGCCACCATTTTGAGGATTTGGGAGGATGAAGACGGAAGAGTTGGATTTGGTCCGTCGTGAAGTTGACGACTTCTCAGCGGCCATCGCAGACAGACAGCCTCAGTTGCGCTTACCTCCAAATTTCCAAGCCGACTGGGGGGCAGCTTTCCTTCGGAACATCCTTTGATTGGCCAGCGGTACTGTAACTAACCAAGCTTGGACTAGCGGAAAGCTCTTCGGATCAACCAGCACAAAATTTCCAACTTTTTCCTTATCGCCTTATCGCAGCACGTCTCCACTAAAAAGAAATCCCAGTCAAAGCTCCACCAAGCAACACCGGCTTGGAGGCAACCCGAAGTTCTCAGAGGAGGATTGAATTCAAAACCTGAATGCTTGAAGTCCCAAGGAGCCACTCAATTGGGGCAAAATATTTACATAAAAAATTGAGTTGCCTAAGATGCATCACACCACAGAGATAAAGATATGACCAGACTGGTTTGTCTACATCTATGGTAGTAGTAAACTGATCTACGAATATGCAAGGTGCAGGTCAAAGAGCACAACAACGGCTCCTCAATCACTGCTCGCCCGATTCACTTACGCCAATTCTAAGCGCAGACAAGGGCGAGACTTCACGACACAGGATCTCTTCCAGTAACCTCAATATTTATTTTATCATTCTAGGTAGGACTAAAATTTTAAAGAGGCCTCTTGTTACTGGATTGTTCTCATTGGACAATGTGGCATTAGAAACAAGATGATGGCACATCCAAGATCCCCTAGACTCTTCTGGTCGCAATTAATTCAACACTTTAATTGAAACCCCAAGATACTCGGATACAATTGCCTTGTGATCATGATCAAAAAATTGATCAGTCGGCTTTGTAAACGGACACTTACCATTCCTTTGTCTTGCAGTGAATTTCAGGAAGGCGTGAAGTGTCGCTACATTTTCCCCATAGCCGTGTAAGACCCCTAAAGCATGGCGTATCGCCCTGCCCTAACACATCATGCCTAGCACATGGCCCAAACAATTCCCCTACAGTGCTTCAGAAAGCCATGGCGGAGCCTCCAACCTGCTGGTATTTATGAACAATTGGGTGTTGGTACTATTGTTATTGTCTCCCACTCCTCCACCATTCACATACATAGGCAGTTGGTTAGGTTGGCTAGGTTGGCTAGGTTGGCTCTTCCAAGGTCACTGCCCACCAGATCTATGACGATGACGGTGTTAATATGATCACTTAAATAACTTCAACAAACAATGGCTTGACTGTTCAAATATGCACGAGACCAAGTTGGCCATGTATCACTCTGTGAGTTACTTAGAATTGCTAGTTAGGAACAAAGCCACGGACAACATTGAACGTAGTTGACTTGTGCAACTTCAGTTCTCAAGTGTTCTGGACGGAATATCACAATCCTGGTGGCACTGGAGTCTGACCAAATATTTTTTGTGCTCATTCATTTCGCTAATTCATATGTATCCCATCCTGGCCTTTTGATTCCGCGGCCTCAATTGCAACCCATGCTTTCTTCACACGATCCATCTAATCGGACCGTCTACCACTTGATGACCCGGTTGGGGAAGAACTCGTCGATGAGCTCCATGTAGTAGGGCTTGAGCTTGACGGCATCGGGGACGCCGTCGCTCTTGCTGTACAGGTCGTAGGGGTTGAAAGCCTGGACGGCCTTCATCATCTCCCAATCCTTGTCGCACATGAGGTGGCGGTAGGCGCCCTCGCGGTGCCAGGGGTAGAAGGAGTGGTAGCGGATCATGGCCAGGGCCTCGTCAGGGAGGGTGGACTGCGTCTTGACGACGTGGTACAGGTACTCGTCGTGGCCCCAGCTGAGCATGACGTTGTCGAGGCCGCAGTTGGGGGCGTAGATGCCGTACTTGGTGTTGTAGTCGGGGTTCTTGGCGTCGGGGTTGCCCTCGAGGAAGGTGTCGGGGTAGATGATGCGCTCGTCGAAGGCGCAGCCGACGGCGAAGGTGTCACCGACAACGTCCCACTGGCCCTGGGTGCCGAGCTCGGGGAAGAAGACCATGAGCTTGCCCAGGTCGTGGATGAGGCCGGTCAGCTGCATCCAGCGGGGCTTGCCGTCGCGGCGGATGGCCTCGGCGGACTGAAGGAGGTGCTGGATCTGGGACAGCGAGGTGTCGGGGTCAGACTCGTCGATGAGCGTGTTGAGCTTCTCCATGGCCTCCCAGATGGTCATCTCGGGGCGGGGGCGGGACGCGCTGTAGAAGCGGCTGCGGGCCGCCAGGTTGTAGGCGACGGTCTGCTTGTGGTGCTGCTCGCGGTAGAAGTTCTTGACGCGGTCGTTGGCATCCTCGTAGTTGCGGAAGACGGCCTTGTCCTTCTCCGTGTCGAACTTGGACTTGGAGTCGTACTTGGCGGCGTTGACCTCGTCGATCTTGTCGGACATGGCCTCGAGCTCAGCTCCGGTCTTGTCGGTGACCTCGATGACGGCGGCGGGAGCCATTGTGATGTGTGATGTGTGTAAGTCGAAGACTTTTGTTTGTGAAGTTGGTAAAAGGGGGTTTGGAGAGAGGTGGTGCAAGTTGAGAGTTGTAGAGAGCAGGCTTTGGATGGCTTGTTCTTTGGGAGTGATGATGAGCTTGAGAGACAAAAGACCTGCTCTTGTCGTCTGGAAGGGCTCCTTATGTATTCGAAATCCGCTCGAGCCAAGTTTTCAAGAACAACCCGCACGCTCTGAACAACCCACACACTCCAGTGAACTCTCCATCTTGTCCCCGCACAATCGGACCCGCGTCACGGCCAATCTGCGTGCTGCTAACGAGGGTTACTCATGGTTTCTCACGAGAATTGGCCTGGACGTGGTTGATGGTGCCCTCCAGGAGTCCCCGAGGCGGAGATCTGGGGGAGCGGATGGCCCACACTCGGAAAGAATTTCTCTCTCGAGCTGGCCAGAACCGGCTAGGGCCGCCGTGAGAGGCCACGAGGGAGGCGCCTAGTGCTGCGCGAGGGCGTTGAGGCATCGCGGGTTCTAGCCGGATACTTCTAGCGCCGCCGGCCTTCTCTGTTTTGGGACGCCGCTCCACCAGACTAGAATAGCAGCACGGTTCATTCTGTGGAGTTTGTGTGGAGAACGCGGGGCCGACAGATGCACGGTGATGCGCCCTGGTGATGCGGCGCTCCTGCAAGTTTCTGCGCCCAGCAACAACCGACGTTGGATTCGATCTACCTCGATCCGCCGGGGCCCCGATTTCTACGTCACGCGGGGCGAGGAACAGGCCTCTTTTTGGGCACCCTTCGGCGAACTCGGGGGCTCTTGCTCGACAAGTCAGGTACAGGACACAAACAAAACACCTAAATATCTGTAGTCTAACCGGCCGGCGGCGCTAATGCTAATTCAGACAGACACGAGGCCGGGGCGGATGCATGACCCGGGGAAGTTTTGGAACCTTCGGCTGCCTCATCTGCTCTGGCCCATCTCCATCTCGCTAGATCTTATCGGACAGCTTGGTAATTCTGTCGCGAATATTGGTGAACAGTCGAGGCCCCGGTACCTGGCCGTCAACCTGACCTTCAACCCTGTTCTGCGATTTTAATGCTCTTCTGTCTTCTGTGTTCGGTGGCATCAGTCATGATATCAATCTGCTAGGCTCCAGACAAAAACAATAGTCCCTTCTCCCGTACAGAGCCATTGAAATCGTCTCCGGCCGCTTCTAGCTTGGGTGTCTTCCGAGAACAATGTTCTTGCTATTCCCCAGAGTCGACTTCCTGGCCAAATAACACAATGCCACGGCGGGAACACGACCGCAAAGCCAACCACCCCCACGATTTAGCCCACCTCCGCATCCGCATCATGAGGGCCGGGGCCGGGGACTTTGACAACTGCCGGCTGAAGGGTCCGTGAGATGCCTGCTTGTTTTTTTTTTTCAGCCAGCAGATACATAGCAGAACGGCCGTTGAAAGTGGTCCACCGTGCCAAGATCTAACTAGGTCCAACCTTCGCCCGTCATAACCATCTTGAGAAGTGCAAAAGGAAATCGCCTACGTACACGCGAGGGACGACGCCTCATCTCTCTAGCGCCGGGAGGAACTTTCCAAGCATGGCTCGGGGCAAGTCTGCCCGGCCGGAGATCGTCGGCATGTCTCGCGCTACAGGGCTAATCCTGCTTTGGTTGGCTTGGAAATCTCGACTGCATCCATTACCCAGATTCAGAAATACCGCCCGGCTCGAGGTATCGTGATACATCATAAACCGCCTGTGCCTGAATCAAGAAGGATTGGCCAGGAAGGTATGCATGCAACCACAACGCCGCAAATGTGGAAACAATAGATGAGCCAACAGGATCAGAGGAAGGTCTCGGCGTTGAGGAAAGCGATCACAAAATACCAGAACGGTCCCTTGTCGATGAATTGTACATGCCAGTGAAGTTATGCAATACTGTCTGCAACAAAGCCAATCCTTTGAGCCTCGGATAACAAACCGATCAGGGTTTGCATCTCAATGGTAATACTTTGATACAGAGGGAGACATGATGAGCCCCGAAGATACTACAATATTCAACGAATCAGAGAAGAATATACGGGTGGTTATAGTGATGATGCAACACGGGCGCAAACAAGGTGCCGATGTCTTACAAATACATTCCTCCAGCAGAGTAATGGGTCGCTTGCGTTTGTGTTGTCTTCCCATGAACAACGCAACGCAAACAACCACACACTTCGCACCATTGGATATAGGAACCCTACTCACGTCTCAATTTTTCCATGTTCCCCACGACCACTATCCATAAGTGGCGACAAGTACACGCCAATAGTCGTCGAAATAAACCCTCCAGTCGGGCTGCAACAAGCCACTCACCTGGAGCCAGCGTCTCCGTGCATACATATGTATGTAGGATCAGATCGCAGGTACTTCCATACTGTACTATATTGTACTGTATTGTACTGTACTGTACACAAAACCGACTACAAATATCCATCGCCATGGTATCCGATCGCCCAGGTTTAGGATTATTCAGAAATGTCAGATGATGCAGACGCAGCGGGAGGTCTAGGATAGGCTACACAGATCAACAGGGTGTCCCAGCCGCCGCCGCAAGCGAGCCATACATATGCTACCTTTTCCTACTCCACTCGTACGCCTCGATGCTCGTCATCAGCACCGACAAGGAGGCATTTTCGACGGAGCTACCAGCTTAGAGCCAATAGCAACATAATATGGATAAGCGTTTTCGAGGTAGCAGAGGTACACCGGTATACAATTGCTGACGCGTCCTAACGCCGTCAGTATCTCGACGCCAAAGGACCTAGTTCGGGAGGAATGCCGGGCAGTTTAAAAGACACATCAATCTAGGATTCAGCCCCTTTTTATACGGTGTCCATGTGTTATCTACCACATTTATCAAATAACCGCCAATATCCTTCTGCGTCAATCAACAACTGATGGTAATATCATTTGCCTATGATGCAAACGCAGATTAACGAAACCAAGAAAGAAGAAGCGGACAAAGCTCAGGTTTGGTGCTGTGTTCAAACGCCATCTGAATGAAGAAAAGCTGGGTTTTATCTCACATCTTTATCAACTCGATCTGGACCTACCTGCTTTCCATTGTTCCATAAGTAAGAATACCATGCTCAACTTCCGCTCATTCAATCCGTTGTTCCTCATCAGTAAGTATTTACATTCTTGCTGCCTTGGATCGTGTCCTACGTTGGTAGCACAAAACCCGAGTCATGGAGTTCCAGAGTCTGCTACTCTTATCTTCTCACCTACATCCATTCATACGTACCACAAGAATCAACTAAATAAAAATAACGATGAAACCGACCGATGATGCCTTTTGTGTTGATTAACAAATACCCTTCTTGTAAGACCGAAGATAAAAGCAATACCCTGGACCAAGGATCTGGATCTGGTCCTTCGCCCATTCTGTGAAGACCCGACTCGCCAAAACCTGAGTATTCAACGCCGTGTCTCTAACGTAGTAATCCAAACTTAACTGTCGTCAAGACAAATGATCAAACCTTTTACATTTAGATTGAGATGGACCATAAGGTTGAAGGCCGAGTGTTAGGCGTGTTGTTAGGCGTGCAAGCCCATGTCTAAAGTCAACAACGTCAACTTGTTATTTATGCTAGGTGATAGACAATGACCTATTACAGTTCAATCTGATCAGTAGAAGAAACTGGTCACTTTCCTCTACCCTGTTCCATGTGGCAGGCATAGGCCAAGCCTTTCAACCAACGCCCTACCAAATAATGTGAAAGATAGTACAGTGGTCAAAAGTATCCTCGTTGTTAACTCTCGCTAAGAGAACATGTTTCAGAACCACGTCTATTACACGGTCATTTAGAAGGCCAATAAAAAAAATAGTAAGCTAGGATCGAGTTCAATTTCACCAAATTAAAACTAGGACATTCATGTTGTAGTTAGGCCATCTTTACGAATATGAAAATAGTCAACTATCTAGGTTTTGCGAGTGTGTGCTTGGTAGTTAGTAGAATGTGTGATATCCCTAAACTGTAATTGACCTCCAGGGTAATATTGCCAAAACTGGTTGGTTACCCGATGGAGAGCACTCAATATAAGTCAGCTCTCACATCAAAAAAAGCCCGGAAAAGGAACTCGAGAAATGAACGACCTTGGAACGCACCTAAAAGTCATACAATACTAAACAATGGTTTGGGAGAGAGAACAGTTCAATTAAGCCATGTTCACGTTGCTGAGGGGGACATGGTTGCATGCGAGGAGAATAGTGGCAAATTGGTGAGCTCCGAGGAAAGCGAGCGCTCTGGTGACTTCGGTTTTGTCTCCCACGAAGTGATAGACTATCAGGTACTTATAGCGACAAAGCAATATTGGAAATACGTGGTGATGAGTCGTGATGTGTGACGAAATCTGATCTGGAGGCTGGTTTCAGTAACTAACTATAACTGTGCAAAATGGATACCGTGCTGCCAGCAAGTGATGGACAATGAAGTCAGGGTCTACGGTATCCATATGATGTTGTCTGAGACCCTACCACTTTTTGGTTGGATACGGTAGTCAAAGTCATCCACTATATGGGATCTTAGGTCAGATCGACGTCAGGTCATGTCGAAATGGCGTGGTTGTTAATGAAGACTGTTACAAACCGTGAACTCAAAGCAACTACAGGAAAGGCAATTCTTGACACCAGACATCGCCGAAGAATCTGCCGCGGTGCTGTGTGTTAGTCAAGCTGAGATATTGTTGTCAGATTAATGGTTAGTTGTTGGTATTTAGCAAGTTCGGTCAACGATTCTTCAAGAACTAAGATCAACCAAGCAACACAACGAGTCATGAATTATCGAAGAGCCATGAACAAGGTAATGACATGAAGCTAATGCAGAATAGAGACGAACTTGAGAACATATGTATTCATTGCGTCTAATCCACCCATTTGACCTTCAAAGATTCCCGCTTTTCTACGCAGATCTATGTTTCAATTCCTTTCTAGAGCCTCGTGTAATGTTATCGGAGGATAGATCAACATGGAGCACACCGTACTCGAATGGACAAACAGGGTCAAACTGACGACACAAACACTGAGCTCAGTTATAATAGACTCAAATAACATGTTATTCATCTGATCGAGTAGAGTAACATTGCGGTTAATAGATAATTCAACATACTATCTTAAAACGGGTGGCAGACGTATTCTGGAACAAATATCCGGCTTGTGAAGTGTTTCAGATACAAAGCCCACCTTAGTTCAGCATGTATAGAAGTTTAGATAGGTAGCTGAAGCGGTCAGATCTAATTCATCCACAACACCAAGTATATTCATCAATGAAATACCAAAATATGCTCCGCAACTTGTATCGCTGACTACATGAAAGCCGATGAGCACGTCAAGCAGCCCGCTAAACAAGAGTCAAAGCCACTCCATGGCTTCAGAACTATTTCTGAGAAACAATGAGCAAATCAATGACGAATATAAAGGTGGAGGAAATCAAGCCCAGGACCACCTCGAAACATCCTGAGCCCACCTGCAAGCGAATTAGGCGTAGTGCGTCCTGTATCGAGCCTAGCGCTCCATCACGTGTTCTGTCTGTGTTGTACAGCAAACAACAGGCGATCTCATGCGCGATTAGCTCAAACTCAGAAGAATCACCCCCCCTCCCTTGATTAAAATCTCAATAATCAAACAAAACCTATTATACAATGGTTTACACGATCGTCGTTCACCTCTACGCGAAAGCGGACGAGGAGAGCATTGCGAAGCTCTCGGCAAAACTCATCGAGGCCAGCCGCGTTTACTCCCAGGACAAGGAAACCATCTCGTGGTTCGTCATGCAAGACATCAAGGACCCACGTGCCTTCACAATTGTTGAACGCTACGAACAAGAGAGTGTCAGTCGTCTACCCCCCCACCCCCACCTGCCTTCACATGTGATTCTTCTCGCCTGTTTTATACATCCGCTAATTTGGGTGGTATTCAGAGCCAGAAATATCATCTCGAAAACCCGTACTGGCAAACTTTTGACCCCTACGTCATCCCACTTTTGGAGAAACCCATGGACTTGAGAAGGCTGGAGGAGCTAGACACAAGCAAGGATGTCGTGGTGCCGCAGTAAACAAAGAGAGTGGTATGCAGAAGCTCCGATGTCTCCATGGCCAAACACGGATCAGACTTTCAAAGGGCATCTCGATAGCAAAAAGAATGATTCGATGTGTCCCCGCTCCGACTTCGGTAACTCTCCTTCATTGCTCCCAGTAACGTCCGAGCGGTGCGATTAAAGTGATCGAGGGTGAGGGCCGCTTTCGGATGATGCTGCAGGTCATGGCAAGTCAAGCAGGCTATCTTGTTGAGCAGATGTCACAGAAAGCTTGGGCTAGGTCGGATCTTGATGCCGAACTTACGGCGACCTCGGCGGCAAGCCTGCCACCCAGACAACGAGCACGGGCAGATCTGGAAAGCCATTACCCGTGCCGAGGACGTTGCTGCTAGCATGTCCGCGGGTAGTCCGAGGGCAGATCCGGGACGCGAGATGGAGGAAAAGCGTTTAACACCGGCTTTGCCTGGCCCCAGCTCCGGCAGCAACGGTCAGATAAGCTAATGTACGCAAAGGCCATAGGCCGGGAAATCCGAGGTGGTGTGGTGTCAGGAGCCTGGAGGCATTGATCGTGGAGCGACAGGTCCATGTCAACTGCGACTCTGCAAGAAAGCGGTAGATGGTCGAAACCTTGGCTGGCTAGGGGAACAGCCGCGCGCCAATCCGCTTCGTTGTACGACATAACCCCCAGACCTGTGGGCGGATGAATGGGTAAAAGACCAGATGGACCTCGCCACCTCATCTACTGCCGAGTAACACACAGTACTTTCACGCAGGATGCAGACGCCTTGAAACGTTGAACAGCGTGTCACCGAGGGCATGTTTCCCCATTTGCGTAGCTTAGTTAGACAGCTGGGTTTGAATAGTTTCGAAGTTACCTCAATGCCATCTGCTGTCAGCTTGTCCAGCATTGCTAGCCATGTACGAAGAGCGAGGAAGAAGATTCTTCAGTGTCCCGGAAGGGGCAAAACTTGCGAACCCCTTTCAAGTTACTTACCTAGGTAGCTGACAACCAGCTGACAAAGTCGGCCAACAACAGCAGCGCCGTTCTGTTCAGTCTCGCCCAGGGGGCGAGAGTAGCCCGTCGACGCGAAGCAGCCAATCACTGTCCTCGGAGCGAATCCTTGATGCTAATCCTCACTAGCTTAGCCTTATGGTATGAAAGGGAAAAGAAAAATGAAGTTGCTCGGGCCCGCGGGGTCGGAACCGGGTATCTTGGCATCGGGTCTATACCTTAGTAATGGCCGCTGGAGGCAAGTCCTAGAGCGCCAGCGCAGGCAAGCGCCTCCATTCAGGATAGCTCTCGAGGAGAGAAAACTCTCACGGACAAGCCATTAGATTCATCGCGGATCGCTTCCCCGCGAACACCACAGAGTTGCATCGTGGGGCGGGGTCAGCATGCAGCCGGCTGACTGTGCTGTGCTGTACGATAGTATTCCCACGTCCAGTCGTTGGCAAGCGTCCTCGACGCGAGACCGAGCTGAACCTGTTGAGTGAACTAGACTATGGCTTGGCCTGTCGTGTCTCATCCCCCCTTGATGCTAAGAAGTTAACTTTCCGAGAAAACATGGAGGCAACGTTTCTGGCTGAGGGTGATGAGACTAGGCCGTTCGTCCAAAGAGAGCACGGCGTCGATTAATTAGTCGGCGCCCTCCGATGACCTGGCGTTCTCGGCCGGACCTGGGTGCGGAGCAGAGCAGACCCGTAATTCTCCAACGTCGCCATGCCCGAAATGGAACTTCAAGTGCGGGCGTCTCTTGGCCTCAACGCTTCTACGCCTCCGCGGCTCCACGCCTCTGAGGAGGGAGGGGTGGAGCTGCTGAATAGGCATCGCACTTGCATTTGGGATTGCCAAGCAGAGCTAGTTAGTGCTTAGGACGCAGTTTGGTTGTTATTCGTAGGAACTAGGAACCCAATGAGTGCTGCCATTCATTCACAGCCCTTGAGATCTACAAACGGCGGGGTCTGGGTCTAGACAGGATCGGCAAGGTCTCAAGAGCCTCAATCTCCGCATCGTCAGCCAGGAAAAAAGTTTGAAGCCAGCATCCCACCAATGAATGATTCTCCATATCTCTCCATGACGGAATCCATCCTTTCTCATTTGATCTGCGACGCTAAAGGTTTCGTAATGTTGCCCTGTGCTGCGGCCTGTGTTGACTTGCATCGCCCTGACTATTCCGTATGTCCCCCACATGCCGTCAGGCATTTGGTGGCTGTTGGCTTGCATCGTCGGCTCGCATTTGCCTCTCAAAAGACGCCCTGTCGAACGCCGCACTCTTGGTCCAGGCTTTCAGTAGTGACTTCGACACCTTCGCCATTGAGTTGAGTTGGATTCGAAACGGCCACCCGCGACCAGGGACCCGGCTGAACCTTGGTGCTTGGAGCGCCGTGGACGCATGGTCTCGGCCACAAAGCGCCAGAGGCCATCAGTGAAAAGCCGCCGGTCGTTGCCATGAATAGCAAAAATTGATGTTGGTGATACCCTAGTAAGAGTGGGTGGCGCTTAGCAGACCACAGACGCCGTGTTGGGCGGATAACGGGCTGTGGCCGGCGGCCGAGCCCTTCTCTTGCTTCCTCCTCGCTTCGCTTTTCTTTGTCCCTTCAGTTTTGTTTGCGTCCGCATTGACGTGACGGCCTGGTTTGGTGACTTGGCGGTGGACGAGCGTGGAATGACGACTACTCTCGCCTTGTGTAAACAAGAAATATCGGCATATTGTCGAGTCTGCCCCATCATGAGCGAAGCGAGCAGGTCCGTAACTTTCCTAAATGCTGATATCTGGGCCTAGTCCAAGCCCACATGCCTTAAATCACACCACTAGTCTGGATCTAGCCGGGAGGAAAGACTTGTTGGCCCCCCGCTTCTCAGACGCGCGTTAGGAGGATTTGAACCAGGTTATTCCCAATTCTGCAACTCGTCTGCTGCCTGCTAAGGGCACTGGTCTGCGGGCTGAGAATCTTGCACCCATCGGCACTCGAATTAGTTTGCGAGACCAGATAGCTCCGCATTTAAGATCGAGACTGTCGGCTAGGTCGGAGCTTACTAGCTTTTGCATGCCTGACCAGTCAAAGCGCATGGAGCTCAGGTGCAGATCACCCGGGCCAACGTCTCCATCCCCGAGTCCAGTTCATCCCAACCGCCTAGGCTTTCCGCCCGATGAACCCCATATCGGAGTGTGACGCTTCGGCCGAGTGGTGTTGGAATGGGGAACTGTCGACGACCCTCCGATGCAGGTAACTGTTCCGGGAAATGGTGACACCTGGCGAGCGCTGTTGAGGAGCAGTTGCTTTGGTTCCAACTCTACTCAATGGCCGCACCTGGCCGACGTCTAGCTTCATCCCTGAACGTCGTTTGTCACGTTCCCTCAGCACTCGGTAGGTTGCCGGCATGGGCGGAACTCGCCGTCCCGTATGCGATGTGCCTGGCACCTTGAGTTCGTGGCAAAGCTTCATGCGTAGTGAAACGGGGATTGCCACGTTGGACCATGAGAAAACTATCAGACAATTCAGCTTGGGTGTCCAAGGCGTCAAGCCCAGGAGCTGTAAATTATCGTGGTCACATAGTTAGAGGTCGAGGCCACAGGAACGCTTTCCTCAGTCTTCTCCTAGAGGGGCACCACTGACATTAGCATCTTTCGAGAGGGCGAGAATGCAAACGCCACTGTTTCCGGTCTTCAAGATAGTGATCAGACACACACGCACACACCCGGCTTCCGGGTTCCTAATTCCAACTCTCCAGCTGCCAATTCCACTTCATTTGAGTTCCCCATTGCGAGGAACCAGGGTCCCCCCTCTCTCGGCCTCCGCACCAGGTGCCCCTCACGCCGCGACCCCATTGTCAATGTCAGGTCGCTGTGCCAGATACAGCCACATGCAGACAGACCAGTGCCTGGGATGGTCATCTCGGATGCTGCTGCTGCTGTTTGCTATCATGGACAAAGACCCCGCGAACTGCGCTGGGCCGCCGGGGCGCCGGAGTCTCCAAGATGCGATGCAATGCGATGTCAACCGGAGCACTTCCGCCGAGATAGCCCAATCACGGTCTTGTGAACCTAGACTCGATGGCTTACGCTCCCCAGCGCCTTGCAGAAAAAGGTGTCCGAACGTCGAGCTTCTGATGGGGAAAGTTTATTCCCTGCATGCCTAGTACGCCATGAAGGGGCCTTGGCTTGCTGGCGTGTGCAGGCTTGGCCTGTTGGCGTGTGGCAAAGCTCTAGCAACTTTAGGCCAATGTCGCATCCATGGCAGGTTGGTGGCTTGTGAGATGCCATGCATATTTGACTGTGCCATCGCCCTCAATCATCCTGCGGCTCGTATCAGACCTTGTATTCCCCTCTCTTAAAAACCTTGCTGTTAATTGTTCGCGTATTTTGTTCAAAGGGCCGCCCACTCACCTGAATCCGTCGAGTTCCCTTTCACACTTGCTCCTCGACTGAACCGCTCATTAGCCCTGCCTGATCTAGGCATAACTTTCCCTACTCGCTCTGATCAAGCAAGGAACAGGTAACACCAAAAAACGTTACAGCCCTTTGTGGTACGTTTGTTGTTAGACAAACCACCAACCCGCGGATACCATTCATCAAACCCCGAGAACCATCGCCCTCTGTTGAGATACCCTCCCAATGGCAACCTTTGTCCATTCTTACCCTCTGATGACGGGGGATTATCCATTTGGCCCATGCTTTGATGGGATCGCCTCGCCTGCTTCCGGATGTCTGATGACCCCTCCTCCGCCGTACCGTATTAGCACAGCCTCCCCCGCATCTCGAAGCAACCTGGCATATCAACAAACCATGAACCAAGTCTCGTTTTTTGACGAAGCTATTGGCACCTCCTCGATGCCAATGGAGGTTGGCTTGGGCATTTTTCAACAGCAACAGCAACCCCAACAACCGCAACCACAACAATCCCAATTCATGATCACCCCAAAGACTGAGGTGTATGAACCGTCTCCGAGAATACTGCCAACTGTGGAGGCTGAACAGAAACCGGCTTGCCAACCCCGAAGCCGGAAAAGATCCCTGGAAAGTTCAGATATGTCAGAAGCCGGCGCCGCTGGCCCCGTCGCGGAGCAACCCAAACCAAAGAAACGAGGCCGGAAGCCCAAAGGCCAACAAAAAGGACCACCCATGATACAACTGAAAGAAGAGAGCGACGACGAGGAAGTTTCAAGGGATCCCCGGCGACGCCGCATCCTTGAACGAAACAGAATTGCTGCAACAAAATGTCGTCTGCGCAAACGGGATGAAGCGTCGGCACTCGCCTCCCGTGAGCAGGCCATGGAAGATCACAACCGATACCTTTCAACGTGTTTCGACTCACTGACCGCTGAGATCTACCACTTGAAGACCCAACTCCTGCAGCACACCGATTGCGGCTGCGTTCTCATTCAGAAATACATTGCGAATGAAGCCAGAAAGTCCGTCGACGGCCTCTTATCGTGCTCTTCAGCCTTTCAGCATCCCGATGGACCCACAAGTCCATATCAAAGGGGTTGCAGTGGCAGTGGGACAAGCGGCACCGGTTCTTTAAGCATTCAGACGCCTGAGATGGAGAGCTCTGCCCCAACATGGACCGACTCCTTTCAGCAAGCTTCAAGGCCGTCGGAGGTCGGAGATGACATGTTCGACATGGTAGTATTAGAGCCGTTCCAAAAAGAAGCACTCCCGACGTCAAGCCAGCCCATCTCAGGTGTGCCTCACCTGTCCAGATGCGACTCGGGAGTCTTCATTAGCTCAAGGGCACAGCCTCAGCCAGGAGATGGACTTGTTTGGGACTCACAATGGGGTTTCTTGTAGGCTCGGCGTATCAACGCTATGTTGGTGTTTTGACGAGTAACGAGGAATACGAACTGGGTGGCGAAAACAAAAACGAGGTTGCGTTTCGGGATCTGTGAGCTTGGCCTGTATTCGGATTCATTTGTATACGTGTAAGAAAAGTAGTAGAATTGAATAGTACTCTTGGTCGTATTTTGGGATGTGCCTTTCAGTACATCGAGGCTTCAAGAGCTTTCCAGTTTGAAGAGGATGCAAACTGGAAAAGTTTACTCGAATCTCTCGATACGTAGTAACGTCAAACCCCGGGAGAGGTACACCACTGGACCGAATCTAGGCTGATGGGTAAGGTCGTTTGAAAATGACAAGGAATGTGATCCTTGGCGTTTCGTTGATGGCACTGGAAGATGATGCATGACCGGCTCCACCTTGTGGTGTAAAAGACTCGGTGTGATGTTCAGGGCGTGGTAAAACCCGGTGAGTGCGATTGCCAGGTGTTGAGCCATTCTCAGCAAGGTCATGCATGAGTATCCGAGCTGAGTTGAAGGACTTTAGCAACAACCTTCAACAAGACGAGAGATTCGCCAGTGCGGTGCACTGGGTCGTATGGTCCAGTGTACTAACCGAGGATCCACCAGGCAATCCCAAGTCGAGGTTTGGTCCAGCAAGAGAAAAGGGATGATCGCGATTGAGCATTTGCGTTCTTTGGGATTCTGGACGCTTGTCTTTGCCCAGCTTTCAATCAGGAACGCTGGAAATAATGTTCTGCCATTGCACCAAGGACCTGATGATTTGCCCTCTTTTCAGAGAAAGTCGTTGAGGCAAACTAGTAAGCTGCTTCTTCCATGGTTCTAGTTGAGGAGCGAATGGTTGTTGCGATGTTCGTTGAGATGAACGGGTGGACCGTTGCGTTGATTGTCATGAAGTGTGGGGTGGAGACGAGATCTGACCTACCCCCTGCTTTTGGCTAAATAGGTGTAAGGAGTCCTCGTCCAAAATGGGGATGTTGATGACTGTGGCTTTTGAACTTGGCGGTGGATGCTGGTATTCACCGCTTCCTGTGGTCTTGGACCGCAGGATGACAGGTCTGGTGCGAAAGTCGGTGAAGTGCAAGCGGGAGGCACGCTTCAACGGGCCTGTTGTTGTTGTTGTTGTTGTGTTGTTGTTGTTGTTGTTGTCTAAACCAGCAGGGCTTGCAGAAGTTGGTCGCGTGAACAAGAAAGCTCTTTGGCGCTATTGGAACGGCTTGCGATAGGTCTCTAGTAACCGAACAGGTAAAGACCCTGGCTGTAGGGAATAGGGGGCGACACATGAGGGAACTTGGACCGGCGACAACATTGAGGCCTGACCGAGGAGGTGGCATGGTCTCTTGCAGGCAATTCAGCAATGATGTTCTGCTCTGCCATCGGTTCAGCTTCTCAAGTCTCAGCTCGATCCTGGCAATGCGGCCCGCGGCAGGCTCATTGCTATTTCCTCTGCCGAACCCCCTTTTATGGACAGATGACAGCACCCCGTTGCATGGCCTGCACCCAGGCCCCGTGCAGCGCGATTGACACATCACTCGAGTGGCATGCTTTCGGGAACATGGCGGCTGGGATGTGAAAACCCAAGACTTGCTCTCGAAAGTGGCGATGATCAACTGATCTGGCCCACCAACATCCACCCAGATCCGGATAGCGGGACACGCGACGAGGTGCCTACCGTCACCCGATGCAGCAGCGTAGAGTTGCAGGGTAACTAGTCAAGACACAAGAGTCTGAAATTTGGAGCGAGAAGCTCGATTTTTTTCTTTTTCTTTCTTTGGCATGGAACCCACCACGAAGACTCCCTGCAGCATGGCGTCGACAATCCCACTTTGCTAGTGGTCGATGGGACCGTTGAGATGCTTGCCACAAGATTCGTTCAGGGGTCCTGGGAAGCCGATCCGACACGCTGGGTACGAAGTACACGGATGCAAACCAATCAGCCTCTGGACGCGCTCCTCAGCCTGTGACCAAGCTTAGGTGGGTATGGCTTCGCAGGATGTGACCCTTGTCCTGGCTTCGAGAAGTGTCACCCACAGGCCCACGCCAAACCTTCTTGTCCAGGCAAAGTTGTATTTCAATCCGGACCTCCCTCCTTCGTTGTCTTTTTTTGTACATTGCCAGAGGATCTCGACGACAGACAATTACTGCAGGTGGCGGATCCAAAGGACAATTCGACACAAACAGACCTGTCTCCCCAGTATCAGCGCCGCTGCGAATCGAACGTCACCGGAACCGATCGACACATCGTCACTGCAATTGAGCAACAATTGGCAAATATTGGCTCTCGCTATGAGCATGTGAGGTAGCAGCTGCTTGTAGCTGTGGGACATTGATGAGGGACGTCGTTCTTTACTGTTTACCGTACTGCAATCCTCCGTCGCATTCGTTGTCGAGTTGGCAAGGGAAAAGGAGAAAACACAGGAGACGGAAACGCGCAGCATCCCTGGAAGTGCACGGGAAACGGGCCTCGACGTTTCAAGCGACCGCCGAACCTGCGGCCAGCCGGCATCACCAATTGCGATCCCCTCTCACCGCCAGCAATCTCTTTTCTCGCGTCTTTCCAGGAAAGAACCCGGAGCCTCCGGATAGAGTGGGTGACAAGGAGCTGGAAGGTGGTTGTTCCGTCACAGATTGGCAGGAGGACTCTTCCATTGCACGTCGTCGGCCTCGTAGGTTGAATTGCGCCTTCCTTCCAAGACCAACAGTCCGACTGTGAGGCAGGTATCGTCGCCCCTTGGCCTGGCATACCACGCGAACTCTCGCTCTAGGGCAGGTGCAAGGCAGGCGCAAGGCAGGCAGGCAGCTCAAGGCAGGCGCGAGAGCGCATAACCCCAGCTCCCAACTTTTCGTTACTCTCTCTTGCTCTTTCTCGCCCTCCGTCTCTCCTCGGGTTTCACCACGCGCTGTCGTGATTCCCCTGTTTGGACCTGCACCGATTTCCATCGGGAACAAACCTGTGAATCACGCCTGTTCCCGCGTCAGACTGTCCACGGCGGCCACGACCGACAATCACATGCCCCGTCCAGACAGAAGCCTTCTTTCCTCCTCCCCCATTTTCGAGATTGGTCAACTTCCTCAATACAAAACCTTTCCATCTTCGACTCCCTTCAACACAAGCCACCACGTCTCTCGCTTTACTCCAGCCCAGCTCAAATCCTTGTTCCGTTGCGTTCTCGGAGCACGACATCCCTTTGGAATCCATCTCCCACCTCCTCTCAAGCTCTTGGCTCTCTTGGGCTCTGCTAAGCATCGACTTCCGGCGTCACGATGACTTTGGCCAACTCGGTTCAGGCCGCGTTGGTAGCGCTGTACTATGTCTACCCGTCAATCGTATTCGTCTACTTTCTCGTTGCGTCCGTGGTCTCCGTTTGCAACATCCAGACCGCAAAGAAAGCTGTTGAGGACCACAAGACTTTCCCCAGCAAGAGAACGGTTGTGGTACTGTCTTCCCTCTTCCTCTTGACCTACGCTGCCCAGCTCGCCGCGATCAGTGCACAGGCAGTTCTGTCGCAAGTTTGGCCCACAGCGGATCACATCATCATCGGGCACTTGTCGTGCATTTTGGTCTTTGGCATCCTGCTCAGCCAGTACATCGATACCGAGAATGGGGCCTCGTATCCCTTCGTGGGGTCATGGGTACTCGCCTTGCTCTTCGAAATTGCCATCGTTTCCCTATCGGCAGTCGACGACGCATTCGTCAAATTCCAATCATACGAGATCATAGACGTGGCCTTGGTTTCCACTCGCTGTCTGACTTCCGTTATCCTTATCGGCCTTTTCGCTTTTCCCAACGCAGACAAGATCGAGACCGATGAGGAACGGCAACCCCTCTTACCCAAAGATACCACACCCTGTCCTGGAAGTTCTGCCGGCCAGTCTCAGCAGAGTCAAGAGTCTGGATACGGCTCGACACTTCAGGCTCAAGAAGAATCCACCGAAGAGGCCCCAGAGTACAACTGGGAGCGTCGGGAGAGGGAGGCCAAAGAAGTCATGAGGAAACGGCTCGAAGAAGGCGGTACCTGGATTGAATATGCCAAGGGTTTCAAGGTATGGCTTCTCGGTCACTTAGCACACGGCCAGTTTCAGCCTATGTCACTCCCATGTCCTTCCGCAATTCACTACCTTGCTTGGTATCACTGGGCACCTTATCCATTTGCACGGGCACAACTGACAGATTTGTTCTAGATACTCTTTCCATACGTCTGGCCCGTGGGGAATATCAGTCTCCAACTTCGCGCTGCTGCCGTTTGCCTCTGTCTCTTCGCATCAAACGCGCTTCACTTGCTCATCCCTCGCCAGACTGGTATCATCATGGACAGCTTGAGTGGCGATAACGCAAGCAGCCCGTGGCTTGCGGTCATTATTTTTGCTACTCTACGCTTGGCAGCTTCTGAATCAGGCATCGAACTTGTTCGCCAGTGGCTCTGGGTCCCCGTTAAATACTACTCGCACGACGCACTGACACGTGCCGCATATTCCCATATGATGCACCTTTCCGCCGACTTCCACGACTCCAAGAGTTCGTCAGACATGATGATGGCCATTTATGGTGGAAGTGCCGTCTCGAACGTTATCGAGAATGTCCTGCTGTACGCTGTGCCGATGCTTATCGACATGGGCGTGGCCGTTGTCTACCTCTCAATCACTTTTGGGCCCTATGAAGGATTGATTACTGTTGCCACGGGCATATTTTTCCTCCTCATCGCCAGTAAGCTTGTGGCCAATTCCAAGGCTGCTAGCCGAAATCGCGTCAACGCCCTGTACGAGGAACACTATGTCCGACAATCTGGGCTCCTTGGGTGGCAGACTGTCAGTGCGTTCAACCAGATCGGCTACGAGGACAACAGACACGCCAATGCTGTCACCAATCGCTGGCTTAGAGAGCAACAGTACGTGCTGGGATGGTACATTTCGATTGGTTTTCAAACTCTCATCCTTACCTCCGGCCTCCTAGCTAGTGCCTTCCTAGCAGTCTATCGCATCCGGACGGGACATGCTACATCTGGCCAATTTGCAATGCTGTTAATGTATTGGGCTCAGTTGACCTCCCCACTCCAATTCTTCGCGAAGCTAGGTAAAAACATTAGCGATGACTTCATCGATGCGGAACGGTTGTTAGACATCATGCGCACCAAGCCATCCGTCGAGAACCAGAAAGGGGCACGACCGCTCAAGTTTGTTGCGGGTGAAGTGGATTTCGACAACGTCAGCTTCAGCTATGACAAGCAGAAGGGCATCATCAAGAACGTCAGCTTCCATGTTCCGGCTGGCCAAACGGTGGCCTTTGTTGGAGCGACTGGAGCAGGAAAATCGACCCTCATCAAGCTCCTGGATCGTTTCTACGACGTTGCTGAGGGTTCCATTCGTATCGACGGGCAGGACATTCGAGATGTTGACCTTTTCAGGTATGCTGGCACATGTGATCTAACCTCAACCACCATTAACTTTTTGCAGTCTGCGAGATCGTATTGGGGTTGTTCCCCAAAGTCCGATCCTGTTCGACGACACGATCATGAACAACGTGCGATATGGCAGGATCACCGCAAGCGATGACGATGTGTTTGAAGCATGTAAAGCAGCCTGTATTCATGATAAGATCAAAGGCTTTACTCATGGTAAGTCTCCCGCCTCACCTCTTACCAGGCGGCCAACTAATGTCTACCAGGTTATAAGACTCGAGTTGGAGAGCGCGGCGTGTGAGCTTTTTTCCTAACATGCTTCAGAGACCCACATACTGACATACATAGCAAACTATCTGGTGGCGAACTACAGCGCATCGCCATTGCTCGAGCAATGCTCAAGAAACCGGACATTGTCCTACTGGATGAAGCCACTAGCTCGGTTGATACAGACACGGAGCAACAGATCCAGGTGTCCTTTAGGAGACTATGCCAGGGGCGGACGACCTTCATTGTTGCGTGAGCTACCATCCAACAACCCCCCACCCCGCCAGAAGCTTACCAAAATAGCCATCGACTGTCCACCATCATGAACGCAGACCGAATCATTGTGGTGGAGAACGGCGAGATTCTTCAGCAAGGCAACCACAACGAACTAATTGTTTCTGGGGGGAGATATGCCGATTTGTGGTCGAAGCAGGTTTTCATTCGGCCTAACGACGACGACAAAGCTGAGGGAGCGACAGATGGTCAAGCAGGATTTGTTAACGACTTATCCTCAGAACAGACCAGGACTGAGCTGTCCAAGGTGAAGCCGACGCCCGCTACCAAAGATGAAGGGGAATCTTCACAACAGGGTGGTGAAGAGGGGGCGACGGCAACGCCGAATCGCACCCAAGAGGTAGATTCCGCCAAAGAAAACTAATCTTTGGCGACTCTAACCTCTGACTGCAGGCATCCCGTTTGAATCCCGTTGCTCCGACGTTCACGCCGCGCTCGTTGGGCAAGATCAGACTGGGGCCAGGCACGGAGGCTTCAGCGGACGAGTGTGGCGTCAAAAGGACTAACACGGTTATGACTAACGCGCAAACAAGCCGGCGATGGTCAGACGAGGTAGATGAGGAGGGAGTAGTACTACCGCTAAAGAAGATTGAGGCCACCAACCCATCTCAAACCGGGGACAAGCAAGATGGCACAAGATCGGTAGTGACGAGTTCAAACAAGGTGGAGAGGCATATCGCTTTCGCAGCGGCGGTTGGTCGTGCTCTGAAGAGCAGCCGCCGGGATCATAGGGAAGGGAATGGGACAACGAACGGTACGTGCGTCAAGACATGACTGTCACCTCAGCCGCTGACTATCGAAGATAAGGTCAGCGACGCTTAGGAGCCGTCTGAGGCCACAGATAACAAAGGCGACATTTCTCAACAAGAATCTGCCGAGCTCAAGCACCCCTGTTATTCTCGACGGGTGCAGTCGAAGAGCGAACCCTCTCAAGACTTGAACGAGCCCGTGGCAGAACATGTAGCTTTACCAGACGTCCCAGAAGAGCCAACAATTCTGGTAAGTACCGCCAGTAAATCATTCTGTCCTATTTTAACCCTATTCAGGCCCATCGTCACGTCTCAGCTCCTCCAATGAAGACCAGTCTCAATGTCCGCTCCCAGATCCCAAGACTCAACGAGCTTCACCAAATCTCCACTCATGCCCAACCACTCTCGCCAAAAACTAGCGTTGGCTCAAACGATCCCAGGCCCATCATGGACTCTTCACCCCCAGGCGGAGCTGCCTATGTTCGCAAGCTCGAGCCTTCTCTCCGCAACGTCAGCGCAAAATCGCTCCCAGTCGATATGGGGAGCCCTGACAATATTAAAAAAGGGCTGAAAACGAAAACTAGCGATCTGTCTACGGGGGTCATTCCTGGCAATGAAAACGAGCGCCCTTCTAACAGCGCCGAAGCTGGGAGCCAGAACCCACGTCGTGCAAGTCGGGGTAGCAGGCGGGGACGAGGATCTTGGTACCGCGGGCGACGGGGTCGAGGAAACAATCGAGGCGGGTCGACACCTACCAATCCGACTCCAGCCTGATTCGATTTTGAAACAACAGCATCGATATGATACACATTATCATTTACCTTGGGCAACCATGAGGAACACATAGGGTGGACCGGCTATCACGATAATAATTACAGGAGGGAGAGATATTCTGCAGTGAAAACGATTAACAATGTCTCATGGGGGTGTCATGGCTCAATATCATGGCTAGATAAAAGGAAGCGTTAACGGCTTATGATGATGATATTAATGGCGGTTACTGGACCTGTACAACTATTAGGGGGTATGGCTTCAATGGATGGACCAACAGGGAGAGGATTAAGGCGAGCTTTTGCAGTTTCTATTAAAGAATCCCGGGACATGGACTCCTGCTGCGTTGTCCCATTTATACATACGTCGTGTCGCGTTGCCTCCTGGATCCAATCGGGGCGCGGCCATGATGATATTCTCTGCGCTTCTTATCTATCCATTGCCTTTACTGTCCAGCACCACCAGCGCCGCCGGGAGCACCCGGGCCGCCAGGGGCTCCAGGGGCACCAGGGGCACCAGGGGCACCTCCCATCATGTTTCGGGCCCTGGAGGTTTTGCATGAGTAAGCTGCATTTAGGGCCAACGGAGGGCCATGGAGAAAGGGACTTACATGTCGGCGATGTTGGGGTCGGACATGAGGCTGTTGAGGTCGGGCATGCCGCCGCCGCTGGAGAAGCTGTCGGCCATCTCGCGGAGGCGGGGGTTGCTCATGAGGTTGCTCATCATATCCGGGTTGCTCATGAGGTTCTGGGCCATACTGGCGAACATGGGGTTGTTCATAATGGCTCCCAGGTCGGGCATGCCACCACCACCCTGGCCGCCGGCGCCGCCTTGACCGCCGAGCATGGAGGCTAGGGCACCGAAGTCAGGCATACCCCCGGGGGCACCAGCACCGGCGCCGGCATTGACGTTGACACCGGGAGAGGAGCGGGGCAGGGCGTCCTCGTCAAGGCCCATCTCGTCGACACGGCGCTTGGCCGTCTCGTAACCCTTCTTCATGGCGTCGGAGCCGCCATGGCCCTCGTGCTCAATGCCCTGGGCGTAGGCGTCCATGGCGCCGCGGGCATCGCTGAGGGCGAAGCGGGCGAGACCCAGGCGGGACCAGGCCTTGGTGTAGGCCGGGTCGATGTTGACGGCGGCCTCGGCATCCGCCTTGGCCGAGGCGTGGTCCTTGGCGGCGGAGTGGGCCGCGGCGCGGTTGGAGAGGAAGACGGCGTTGAGTGGGTTGAGGCCGAGGGCCTGGGTGTAGAGGTTGATGGCAAGGGCGTAGTCCTTCTGGGCCATGGCGGCGTTGCCCCTGCTTTTGAGGGCGTCGGCCTGCTTCTTGTCCTCTTCGGAAACGGACTTATCGGCGGCGTCGGCGGGGGCGGAGGCAGAGGCGGCAGCGGAAGAGGGGCCCGACGACGTCTTGAGCTTCTCGTAGACGGAGTAGATCTGCAGCAGGTTCTGGGAGCCCAGGGCGGCCTGGACGGCGGGCTTGTCGCTGGGGTCGACCTTGAACGACTCGGCGATGCAGTTGATGGCCACCTCGACCGAGTCCTTGTCGTCGGCCGTCAGCGTGCCGTCGGCGGACGACGTGGCGAGGAAGTCGCAGATGGCGAGCGCGAGGCGCTGCTTGGAGGATTGGGCCTGTTTCGTTGGAGCCGAGACTTGTCAGAATACATACGCACAAAGGGACACTATGTCCCAGGGGAAAAGGAAGAAAGAAAAATTGCACAAGGGACGGAGAGGGACAATGATTAAGACTTACCATGGCGGGCAGATCCTGTATGCACAGGGAGGAGGATGGACGTTGGAATGGAAAATGTTGGTTGGTGGGGGGAGAGGATGTGAGCTTCTGGGGGACGGATGAGAACCAAAGCAAAGCCCCGCGGTGAGAAGCAAGCAGTGGGACGAACTGTTGTTACTGCCTTGTCGTCAGGTTCAGGCTGGAAGATTCCACGTGGGGCAGATTCCCGGGAAAACAAATGTGGGGTAGTAGCAGACTCCTTGACTCCCCACGGCTTCAACACAGGGCTGTGTCTGTACAAAGCAATACCAGCTTGAAACACGTGGATTGATTTATATCCAGCGCTTGATTGTAGACCAAGTTGCCGTTGCCCCACTTGCCCATGTCCTGTAAAACCTACTTGAGTTGAATTTGTACATATTGTCGTCGCCCTGACCCCAGACCAGGGGGCTTCGTTCGTTATCCCTGCACCGTGAAACTCCGTCTAATGCTGCGCCAGCTGAGTGAAACCAAAGCAAGCTTCCAACATCGCCCATTGTCCTGTCTTCGATTCTTTCGTTCCTTATTGTGCCAAGCCCCCTCACCTCCCCCTTCGGTTTCGCTCCACGTTCTTGACTCTCCGCTTCCCCATCGCCGCCACCTTGCGATACTTGGTATACAGCCGCACCACGTCCTTCATCACCACCCACAGACATCCGCCAACCAGGCTGCGTCCCCACTGCTGTTGTAACAGGCCTGGCCGCATGATCCCAGCCGTGCGGAACCATGGATTCCTAGGTACTGTGGTCCATGTCTTGGGCAGTGCCAGTCGGAGCAGCTCCCCCATCGCGTAGGAGATGCCCGGCAGGATTAGGGCGCTGACAATGGCGTTAGAGACCCCGGAAAGAATGGTGCCCAGACCAGGGCGGCGGGCCGGAGGTGCTTGTGGAGCTTCGTGCTCGTTACGCTCCGCTGCGGCGTCGGCCGGTGCGGCATTGGGTACAGCACCTGGTTCTCGCTGGGCTCCCGGGACCATCATCACGGCTGGTCGATTTCCGTCCTCTGGATCATCATCTTCGTCGTCGTCGGTAACGTCGTTAAGATCCTCCTCAGCAAGGTCCACGACCTCATCAATGACGATATTGACGACCACGTCCCCGTCCGCATCCTCGCCCTCATGATGGGCAATTCTCAAAGGCGGCATGGCATCGTCTCCACCGTTCTCTTCATCATCGCCCTCGTCGAGGGCTTCCAAGAGATTGTTTATGAATCCCAGCACTCCGCCATGATCGTGACGCTCGCCAGCCCGCGGGTTAGCAGGGGGCTCCTCGTTCTGCCGGGGCTCCAACGCGGGTAACCCCATAATCTTTCGGTTGAGATTGACCTCGTATGGGAATACAAACTCCCGCCAGAAGTTGATGTATGCTGAGCGGGCGTAAGGAAAGAGGGCCATGGCCATCTGCGGCGAGGGAGGCCAGGTAAGGAACTGGTCGTCATGCATAACACGGTAGACACCATACTAATCATGTCGTGTTAGTCCGAGCTCTCCCAACAGCCCATAGATGGGTAGACATACTAAGGACGCAGTGGGGAGAAAGATCTTGTTACCCAGCCAAGGAGTAAGCTGGCCCAGCAGCAAAGCCGGGCCTACGTTCATTAGGATAAGCGCATTGCCCAATCTCTCGCTTGCCATCCTCATAACTCTCGAGTGCTGCCCGCCCACGTTCACCTCCGGACCCAGCATGAACTGCACCAGCGACTCCCGACCGGCAAAAGCCCACATTGCGCAAGCGCCGTACATCTGCAAGCTGAACTGGACGCCCATCGTCGCCGTCGTCAACAGCACGAAGGGGCTCACGCGGGTGAACTTGGAGGAGATGACATCGGTCAGGGCGACAACGGGGTCCCAGGGGCCCTCGAGGCGGATCTTGGACTTGCAGACGGGGCACTGGAGTGGTTTATTAGAACGCTCGCAGTCGGTAACCCACGAGAGCATGCAATCCTGATGCGCCTCGAGCGTGCAGGGACATGGGTCGACCCAGGATGACGGCGGGTCGGAGGGCTCCTCGTCGGTGAGGCAGATGAAGCATCGACGCGGAGTTTCGGCGCCCCGGGGAGCGGCGGCGGGCGCGGAGGAGTCGACGGAGGTGGGCGCCATTGTCGGACGAGGTATATTGGCTGCGACAAGACTGTCGCGTGCAGCCTGGTCTCCGGGCGTGGGCGATGGCGGCAGGAAACGGGAGGATCGGTCGAATCGGGGTGGTCTATCTCATTGGATCCATGAGAAGAAGGTACGAATAGAAAACAAATGCGGCCAAAGATGAAAGAAATACACGCGGGGGTTGTGGTATGGCTGCGAGCCGGTCGACGGGCTGTCGGGTTAGTGTTGGTGTTGATGTTGGGGTAGGACTTCCGGACTGCGGCTGGCTGCTTCGGCTGATTGCGAGGGTTACATCATCCAGCTAAGGGAGTGAGCCTGAGGCGGGAAACCAATCAGAGTGGGTCCACGACCGTTGACTCGACCGTTGACCATCGACAAACACCACAACTGAACTTGGCAACTCTCTCAGGCCAAACGGTAGGGAATGGTTCTGCTCCTGGTCAATCACACATATCCTCGTGATGATGTTCCTTTTCTTTCTCGGTCTACTCATGCTGCATACCACCGGTCAGACTAGCTTACGGCTTGGGAGTTAGGATAGCCATGAAGTGATAGAAATTTTCCGTTTATTGTATTCACTCTTCTTCTACTAAGTAGAATTGCATTCTCTCGTCTTCTATCGCAAGGCTGAATCGTGTGCTAGAATAGACTCGTCCAGCCGGCCCCAGGCCGAAACGCTTGCTTTGCCCAGCAAGGATAGATACCTTGGAAAGGATCCCATGTTATCGACGCAGAGCCTATTTAATGGAGATGCCGAGCGTTAAGATCGTACGGCAGGGGTATTTAAGGCTGCTTGTCGATATTAAGAGCCCAGAAGGAGCGCTTGTTCCACTCTGCTATACGAGTCTTTCCTGAATGCCACTGTAACTGACTCCTGAGCGACCTCGTAAGAAGACTACTCGACTGTGGCTTTCTCTAGGGGACCCCTTTGCTTCTTCAAGCAATCCTAGCCTACTAGAGAAACCTTGCATATAAGACAAGCTTTCCATCCCTAGGACGCCTCCACGTCGCCGGTCTTTTATCCAGCACTTCCCCACCAGCATCACCACCACCACCACCACAGAACCCCTCCTTCTCGATGCCCTCGTACAACACACATCCCCAAACCACCCCCGGTGTGACGTGACTTTCCAATCCTCCAGTTCCCAGTCACCATGAGGCCGTTGCTCGTCCGCCAAGCTCTAGCGGGTACCCGAAAAGTCGCCCCCTCCCCTTGTGCGGGAGAATGAGCAAGTTTCACCTACCAGGCGTTGCCGGCCTCACGCAACCACGCTCGCGGTCGGCTTACATGGGAGCAAACGCGGTAAAATAGTAAATAACAAGCACCCAGCGCACCGCAGCCATGTGCATTTCGCTGCTGATGTTGGAGGAGAAACACCATCCGCCAACGTCTGATCATGGCCCGTCCAACTAAGCTGTCTCTCGCCCTGTTGGGCCTCGAGCTTGCCATCACCGCCACCGCCGTCGTGCTCTTTGGCCTTGCGTATCCGGACCGCTTCAGGTCCAGACTATGGGGGAACGGCGGCGTCGAGGGATGAAACTCGAACCCCAACGAGCGTATCTACTTCTACGCCAACCACCGCGAGCCGCCCGAGATCCCGTTGATCTGGTCGCAGAGGTAAGTTTCTGGACGACAGAACTCCTACCTCGGTGCTTGCAGACTTGATGGCTGACTATATCTGCGTGCCTGCCTAGGTTGACCGACTCGAACCTCGCCACCGCCATCCTCAGCTTCGTTATCTTCCTCGCCCGTGCCATCATGACCCATCTCGACTACCTCCCCCGCTACGTCGACGTGCTATACGACATGCCCCTCGCGTCCCTCTGGATCGTCAGCCTCGCCGGCCAGACATCGGGCGACTTTACAGATCCAGACCATACCAGCGCGCACCCGTGGTACCTCACGCGTGGGTGTGCCGCCAGTTGGGAAGGCGTGCGGGTGTACTGTCACGTCGCCCAGGCGAGTGGCGCGGTATCGATGCTAGCCGCGGCGCTATATATCGGAAGGCTACTACGAGAGGCCATGTTGGAGGCATACCACCGGGGCAGAAAACACAAGAGGAAGTGGACTGATATGGACACTGTGGATGAGATGGAGGATCTTGAAGAGAAGTACAGCGACACCCAAGAGGAGATGGACATGAACTTGAGGATCAGAGAGGAATGGTATGAATCTGGGCTGAGTCCTGTGCTCGCCTTTTTTCCCGCTACACCGGATCGTCGAGGACGGTAGGTTGATGGAACGAAGGTAGACGGTGATATTGGAACTAGGGGAAGCAGACAGAGATGCAGAGCCAGAATGAATATTGGATGTCAGAGGTTGGTTGGGACTCCGTAATAGTCGATGGAGGATATGAAACACCATTCAGTCAAAGATATCACTGGGACTACAACAAAGCATGCAGAAGGTGGCTGGCGAGAATTGTGTTCGATTTAGCAGGAGACGAATGCTGTCATTCTGATGAGTCCCTGGCTATCCCACAATACCGATAGAAAACGAGTGGATCCATGTATTGTCCGACTTCCCGTAATCGCCATCGATCTTGTCTGCACCATGCCCAAAACTGGTGATCCGCGAGGCCGTCAAGGTCCTCATCGTCCATGGCCTCAAGAGTGTTATTTGTGCTTGATTGGCAGCCGTTAGCGTCCACGATTCACGATCCTAGACCCGTCCCCATACGACTAGATGACTTACAGGGCAGCCGGCGCAGGTGCAGCTGGCGCCGCATCCGCAGGAGCCAGAGGTAGCACAGCCGCAACCGCTCATGATGATGATGGTTTGTTGAAGGGGGGGTTTTGGTTTTGAAAGCTGGTGGTCCTTTTTGGTGGTGTTATGAAAGATTTATGAGAGCGTGTTGATGAGAGTGGAAGAAGTAAAGTGGACCAACGTGACTCTGGGGACGTGGGTGGAATTTATACTGTTCCGGAGAGGGCCAGCGAAAGCCCGAGATCCGCAACGAAAGAGCAGGTGTTTGTCGGCGGGTGGCAGTGGCAGCGGCGGCGGCAGGTGGCAAGCACCCAAAACGGGGGACCAGGTGAGGAACCTGAACCCCTAAGGTACACCTAGAATCATGCACTCGCTCCACTCGCATCACTTCCATTCCACCACCTGTATTCACACAGTTCGTTCGTTCACTGGCACTTCCCGAGGTATATCGGACTCAAGCATTCAACCAAGGACTTACTTATCTCAAGTCATCATGGAGACCCTGCCTCAGCTGCCAAGCAGTTACGTGGGAGTACCTCCTTGAAGTACCTATTTTACCTTTGACTCTGCAAACGCTTCTAGACAAGAGGCAGCGCATGACGTTGAGCGTCCCCCTCTATTGGACAAGCCTCCGCCACACGATGGGCTAGAGGCCACGGCAGGCCATTCACAGGCATCGACCAACATTCCGTCCGTGACACTGGTTTTGCTTCACCAAGTAAGGGTCTTTCGATGTATCTTTAGGCACAAGCAAGTGTGACGGGCGCTACCTCAAGACGGATGCTTCTTACGCAGATACGTCATGTTGTCTGGACCAACTTCAAACGATCAGTCACTACCTACGATTATACAACACTGTGATACAAAACAACATCCGATGGCATCGACAACTTCTTCCAATTCTATGACTATACGTACCTGCACAGCAACGTCTTGACCCGTGAGGGGTTTGGAGGGGCTTGGAGGGGTTTGCCATTGGCGGGGTTCCGACCTGTAGGGTCCATTCCCGATGACGTCCTCTTGTGCGCCGTGCTTCCTCCAATCCTGCGTCTCACGTAATCTCATCTTCCGTCCTCTCTATCCCGCGCAATCCTGCTCATGACCCTTCTTCTCCTCGACCGCACTGCATTTTTGGCTCAAGAAGGCTACATATGTCTTGGCTAACCTCGATTATGTGACACGTCGCAAGCGACGTTACAGCGCCTACCAATACCCTTCATGATCCCAGCCGGATCGTGAGGCAGAATGAGGGCGTTCAGGTTGATATGGATTGCTTCCCATCATCAAATTTGCTCTTTGTGGTCTAACATGGTTTTCCTACCCGTTTGGTTGCTTACAAGATTCCGATGCCTGCCCGGCCGATGACAAACCCGACAGCTGATCACATCCACCTAAACATGCTCAGTTGCTCGCCACCGAAGATACATCTCTCCCCCGTTCCCGATCCGCTTCTCTCTCTTCCCCAGGGGGCATCGCTAAGCCAGCATCCGATGCCATGATCGGCCGGGGTAGCTGCCGAGCCAGCCCGTACCACACCTCTCCATATGCAAACTGCACCGCCTCGTAAAGCAATACGGTGATGTCGAAGCCTTCGGCCCCACGATCGACTGTTCCTTGAACCTTGGCCACGTGCCTTCTAGTTCGAAGATATACCGATGTCGCCCACATGAAGCTCCGGTGGGCTTGTATGGCGGCCTCCGGTGCCAGCCAGTTGAGGTAGGAAGTCAGGTCGGCGGCGAGCACAGCTGGGACGCGGAGGACGCGAACTAGGCCGATGACGTGAGCGAAGAGACGAGGCGACTGCGACATCTCTTGCCGGTCAAGCACGTACACGGGGACCGTGACGCCGGGGATTTCGACGTCCGGCTGGTAAGGGCGACGGTGGAGCATGAACCATGTCCCGTCGCCGAGGCCGCGGTGCCAGTAGAGCCCCCACTGGAACTCCTCGTTGCCGTATCCCTGGGCGCACGAAGTCTCGTAGATGCTCGGGTCGAGGGTGTTGGGGAATGAGCGATAGTCGTGGACGGTGGTGCCCGGCTCGTGCTCTGGCGTCAGAGCGATGGAGATGGTGAGGTACAGAGTCCCGGGCTGAAGGTCCCGGACTGGGTAGCCCATGATGCGAGCCTTTGGTGTCTCAAACGGCGGTGCGAGATGTCCGCAAGTCGTCCCTGGTTGGTGTTGACTACATCTGGCGTAGTGAGGCAGAAAAGCTAGATGTGTGCTTGGCCGTCGAGCAAGCAAATGATTATTTGTCAGTCACGGTGAAGTTCGCGTCCATGGATTAGTTACCTGACAGCTGTTGCCAGACGCTTCACAAAGAGCACCGCATGCGCGGCAGCTGGCAGTTTGGCATGGCTGACTTTTGTTGCGCTCGAGCACATTCTCATCGCTGATTCAGCAGGAAATTTCTAGTCGATAAGCTTTAGCAATTCATCTCATAGCTAGACCGTGAACCGCAACAACTTTCTTGTTGGGGTCGCCAAATAACATGGTTTCGGTGGATTGGAGAGCGAGCCCGAAATGAAGCTGCCGGATGGATCTACGAAGTACGGCAAGACTGGCCTTTGACTCAACAGAGAGATAGATGCAGAGAAAGTCTTTCAAGGTTGACACTACAGTTTAAATGCCATACCTCTTCACTATATAATCAACAACGCATTTAGCCAGGTCGACGGGAGCTCTGCCCCGCCGTGTTGAAAGTCCGGCATAAAAGCCACCGACCTAGCGGAACCCCCGAAGTGATGCTCCGAAGTGGTTTTCCGAAATGACGCGCGCTCCAATGCAGTCTATTCTATAGTTACTCGCTCCCACTCGGCCGTTCCCACCGAATCAGCCGAGGCGCAAGGTCCATGGACCGGAACCGTATACAACCATGGTCATGGGCGAGCAAGTAAAGCCGGGCGAGCCGCCGATAGGTGGGGATATGGAGAGACGCCGTATTTAGCCAGCGCAGCAACCTTGCGACTTACGGCGGGGGAACTGAGGGGGGCAGTTGGGGGAGAGGTCATGGTCACTCCACGAACTGTTTTTCTGTGCGTGTGACGATATCACGTTGTGCTGTCAATTCATACATCTACTGGAGGCTTTTTGTGGCTTTGGCATTTGAGGGCGACCTTGACTTGATTAAACTCTCCACGGACCCTACAACAGCTCTACAGACGACTCTGTCGACATCATTCAGAGGACAACACCAACGAGGGGCAATTGCGGGGCATTGAGACGTTATCACCAACTCCTCGTGTTTTGCGACAGAGCGGCAATCCCACCGGAGAACCGCCCGTGACATCAAATCTTCACCCTATTTCTAGTACTAGATAACAGACATTCTCCCTCCGCCAACATGTCCGGCCCAGTCCCCTTCGCCAACACCCTCAGCGACGTCTATCCCGCGGCCGCGCTGACCACCGAGGCGCCGCGATGGAACAACCTCGTGACCAAGTTTGAGGCCCTCTACGGCCACCCGGCCAGCTTCGTGGCGCGCTCGCCCGGGCGCGTGAACATTATCGGCGAGCACATCGACTACTCGCTGTACTCGGTGCTGCCCATGGCCATCACCGCCGACGCGCTGTTCGCCGTGGCCGCTACGCCCGCCGCCCCGGGCGCCAAGACGTTCCGCATTCGCATCGCCAACGTCGAAGCCGACAAGTTCGCCGCCAAGGACTTCGAGGTGCCCGTCGCCGGTGACGTCGACATCGATGCCACCCAGTTCGAGTGGACAAACTACTTCAAGAGCGGTCTGCGCGGCGTGCTGCAGCTGCTGCGGAAGAAGCACGGCGAGGCGTTCCGTCCCGTCAACATGGAGCTGCTCATGGATGGCAACGTGCCCGTGGGCGGTGGACTGAGCTCCAGCGCCGCCGTCGTGAGCGCCAGCGCGCTCGCCGTCATGGTGGCCAACGGCGACACGTCCGTCGACAAGAAGGAGTTGACGGAGCTCGCCATCGTGAGCGAGCGCGCGGTGGGCGTCAACTCGGGAGGGTATGCTGTTCCCAACCCCCAACTTGCCAAGATGAATCCGCAAAACTCACATTCGTCACAGTATGGACCAGGCCGCCTCCGTCTTCTCGGAGCAAGGCGCCGCCCTCTATGTCTCCTTTAGCCCGGAGCTCTCGGCGCGGCCCGTCAAGTTCCCTCCCACAAGCCCGGAGCTGTGCTTCGTCATTGTGCAGTCCTTCGTCACCTCCAACAAGCAGGTCACCGGGCCCATCCACTACAACCTACGCGTCGTCGAGTGCAGCATGGCGGCCGCCTACCTCAACGCCGTGCTCAACCCAGCGGGCGTCCAGCTGCCCGAGGACGCCGGCCCCCTGGGCATCAGCCTGCAGGGCTTCCACGAGACCTTCTTCCGCCACCAGAGCGGCTCCGCCGCCGCCGCCGCCCAGACCCTGTCCAAGGAGGAGGAGCTCAAGAAGCTGCTGGCGGTGGCCGAGGCGACGCTGACGCAGGAGGAAGGGTACACGCGCGACGAGGTGGCCGCGGTGCTCGGCATCACGGTGCCGGAGCTGGAGGCGCGCTTCATGTCCCGGCTGCCGGTGCGCGCCGAGCGCTTCAAGCTCCGCCAGCGCGCCGTGCACGTCTTCTCCGAGGCGCTGCGGGTGCTGGGCTTCCTGACGCTGCTGGAGCGGCCGGTGCACACGGGGGCGTCGGACACGACGGGCTTCAACGCGCAGCTGGGCGAGCTGCTCAACGAGACGCAGGCGTCGTGCCGGGACCTGTACGAGTGCAGCTGCGCGGAGCTGGACGACATCTGCGCCATCTCGCGGGCGGCCGGCGCGTACGGCGCGCGGGTCACCGGCGCCGGCTGGGGTGGGTGCAGCGTGCACCTGGTGCCGGCGGACCGGGTGGCGTCGGTCACGGAGGCGCTGGAGAGGGAGTACTTTTCCAAGCGGGAGTTGACGGCGGAGCAGCGGGCGAGCGCCGTGGTGGTGAGTCGGCCGGCGACGGGCAGTGCTTTGTACTATGTCAAGGATGGCGTCAAATGAAAGACTTACACGGGAGGTTTAGACAGGGCGGCATTTGTACGGGCGTTAAGATGGTAGGGGAAGCTTAAATTCTCAACAGATTATGCTTAAAGTATGTTATGCATATGCCTCGCTTCATGTCGACGTGATAATGTGATTGCTCGTGGTGGGTGATCCAAGGGATCTGTATTGTGATGGTAGTGGTGGGTTTCGGACGATGGTGTAGGGTACCAAAGTTGGCATACATCGACAAACGAGTTGATGAACGTCCGTTCTTAATTAGATCTGCAGATGCTAATTTTAGTCTTCACATATGCATTGTGAACGACTCTTGACGGTTAAACAGCCAGTGAGTTCTCGAGTTTGAAGAGGAGCCCGGTAATCTGCTCTTCACTACGTACGCACGTCACAAAGACATCAAACCTATCGCCGGTAAAGGTCCAAGTCTAAAGACGCCCACGGATGGGTGACAGACACGAGGAAATATCTCAGATCGCCAAGCTCGCCTAGACTGGCAGGGCATGGCTGCGAGCCTGATGCTGTACATCCGCATCTGGTTCGGAGCTGCATCGAATAGGACGCAGTGGGTGTGAGGGATATGCAGGTCATTTGCGTTGTTCCTTGGGTAGAACTTTAGAGGGCGGTATGTTGCAGAGGATGGATCACCAAGCAAGGCTGGGGAACAGTATGATTGGGAGGACATGGGGATGTTGTTGTGGTTGTGAATGTGATGCTGCTGGTGATGCATGACTTCAGAGGCGAGGTAACAGCTTGGCGCAGAGTGAGCCACGGAACGGCTATGCAAGCCGGTAGACACAGATGCAGTTGCCTGACCTAGGTGTAACAGACAAAACAATACTTCATCGTTGAACAGCTTGAGCTTCGAATCAATGACCTTCGTACGTCATCGCTCTAGCAAAGGGCCCGGAGCGGCATCGGTACACTACGGAGTTCGTCGCTGTCTTTAATTAGCACCAACCCGAGAGACGACGATATCGCCATGACAAAGACGGGCAATCTGGCTTGTTGAATGACGACCATCAAGGGCCTAACGCGGCAGGCGGCACAAGGCCTGGTCTGCTTTTACCCGTCGAGCCCTCTTCTCTCCAGGCCGTTGCACCCGCCGCCCGTTGCCGCCGTCGCCGACGACGCCGAGACGGGGGCATTACGTCAGGCTGAACAACCATCAGTCAGGCCTGACTGCCATCAGTCATCGCAGGCATGAAGTTATAATAACGGCCAGGATTGGCTCGAGGTTTGGGGTTGGGAGGAATTGAATCTCACTGACAAACTGCCAAGTGTTACTCATCACCGACTTACCCCTTCTCCCTAAAGCTACACACTGGACTCGTCATCATGCCTACATTTACCCTCCAGGACGGCGTCGAGATCTACTACAAGGACTGGGGCAACCCCACGGGCAAGCCGGTGACCTTCTCGCACGGCTGGCCGCTCAACAGCGACAACTGGGACAGCCAGATGATGTTCCTCGCCAGCCAGGGCTACCGCGTCGTCGCGCACGACCGCCGCGGCCACGGACGATCCAACCAGCCGTGGGAGGGCAACGACCTGGACACGTACGCCGACGACCTGCGCCAGCTGCTCGAGCAGCTGGACCTGCGCGACGTGATGATGGTCGGCCACTCGACCGGCGGCGGCGAGGTGGCGCGCTACCTGGGACGCTTCGGCACCGCACGCGTCTCCAGGGCCGTCCTGGTCAGCGCCGTCACGCCGCTGATGGTGCAGACGGCGGCCAACCCGGAGGGCCTCCCCCTGGGTGTCTTCGACAGCTTCCGCGAGGCCATGCTCAAGGACCGCGCGCAGTTCTTCCTCGACGTGCCCAACGGGCCGTTCTTCGGTTTCAACCGTCCCGGCGCCGTCAGGAGCGAGGGCCTGGTGCAGAGCTGGTGGCTGCAGGGCATGATGGCCGGGTTCAAGAACGTCTACGACTGCGTCAAGGCCTTCTCCGAGACGGATCTCAACGAGGACCTCAAGCGCATCGACATCCCAGTACTGGTGCTCCACGGCGACGACGACCAGGTCGTGCCCATCCAGGCGTCGGCGCTCAAGGCCGTCAAGGTGCTACCAAAGGCCACGCTGAAAGTGTACCCGGGAGGGCCGCATGCGCTGCCCAACATCCATTACGACGAAGTCAACAAGGATTTGCTCGAGTTTTTGAAGGCGTGAGACAAGGAGAAGGCCAGAGTAATGAAAGCCGGAGATAGAATGGAATAGGGGAGAGTAATGATCTATCCGAGCATGTTAATGTGCCTGATGGTTACGCAGAAACGAGGAATGAAGCAAAGAGATGGGAAACAGATATGGCATGCCTCAACCCCATGTCCAAGGGGCATATTTAATAGCAATTCGAATCCATCTGCTGTATATCATCGTCGTCGTGAGGTTAAAGAGGACCCAAGGAATTCACGAAACCCCATGAACTGCTGACAACAAGGCACGCAAATCTGGCTCCGCTTCCCGGATTCTCTAGTCGGCACGGCACGGCACAACACAGCCGGAAGGGAATGAAGGCGAGGGTCTTGGCCTCGTACCTGCTACGCCCGAGGTTCACGACGGTGCAAGCCGCAACTCCGTTGAGAACTGAGTCGCGCACTGCGCCGTCATTGGATCGACACGAATAGCCAGTCCAACCGGAAAGGAAACAAAGTGGAAGAAGGGGGGGGAAAGGCGCCGAAAGGGTTGCAAACCGCCGGAGTGCTTTCACAGGCCAGACGGAGACCAAGCAGGCTTTCTTCAGCCTACTCACTCTAGCGCCATCCCATGTGTCAGCGCTGGAAGTCATCGCTTGGGAAGCCAAGTGGGAAAGAGTGCAGCGCGGCGGCATTCGTACCACGACGAAAAAGCATGGCTCCGTCTGCTTCGGATACTTGCATCATTGTACCCCGTACGAATACACATTGCAAAGTGCCCATGGCTCGCCGAGCGGCCGGGGCTCCCAATCAAGGAGGAGGAAGAGGCGGGCTGAATGATAAGGAACCACGGCTCTGTGCGCGCAAGTGGTGAGTTCGGCGTGCTAATTGTGTATCTATCTATCTGTGTGTTTCAGACATGGACGACAAAAGAGTTGGACTCCCCGAAGCCCTTGAAAAGTTGAGACGAAGAAGAAGAAGAAGAAGAAGAAGAAGAAGAAGAAGAAAAGAAGAGAAGCTGGAAACAGAAGGATGTTGGCCTACAGCGCGTCATGCTCACGGTACGCAAAACCCAAGACCAAGTCCCACAGTACGAAAACAGCCAGTACCTAAGTCACCTTACCTACTTTTGGGTGGCGTCGACGATATCTCAGAGAGGGAGGCGTCTTATCAACGATTTGGCGTTTTGGTGATTAATGCGTTGGATTGGGGGGGAGGCTTGGGCTCAACCTTGTGCTAAGCCCGCCTGGGAATGGGGGGACTGATTGGGCCAAGAGGGCCACGGCCGCCCAATGAGCTTGAGGCCCCCATGCCCTGCAGCGTGCGGCCATCACACCCCCTTGCGCCGCCTTTTCTGTTCTGTTATCATTCGAAGGCTGGTGATGCATGCTTTTTATTTCCTCCGCTGCACCCCGTAAGAGGGAAAAAGCACGTCAGCACGTTGCGTGTGTGTGTCTGTTGAATGGATTGGAAGCAGGGTGATGGGTGTAGGTACCGTGCATAAAGTACTTCGCCCTCAGACTCTGCAATAGTAGCTCAACGTTGATATTTGCTAACTAGGTGCGCAACTCCACCTTTCCGACCAAGATGCAAGGTTTCTCGGCCGTCCGGGGAAATCTTCATACGGACGGACAGGCCCCTCTTCTCTCTTCTCTCTCTCTCTCTCTCCGTCTTTTTCCCAGCAATGAGTTGTCGTGCAATTGAATCCCAGAAAGGAACCCATCTTTCTTATCCAGAGATCAACCTTCAATCCCTAGCCAAGATCTGCCCCCCTGTGCTCAATCCCGAGCCGGGACCCCCACGGAGGAGATTTCTGTGCAAGGTTGCTTGAGAATCAACCTCACAACTGCATTTCCTGCTGCTGTCATCGCGGACTACATAGTATATCCTCCTCAGCCCCCAGCCTCACCTCACTCTTCTTCAGCTCCTCTTCACCCTCGCTTCTAAGCTTGGTAGCCCAACTCAAGCCTTGGGTCATGCGCCAATCAACTCACTGGCCCGCTGGAGTGGCTTTCCCCAAGCGGCCCGCTCCATACGTCCAGTCCTTGTTGACGATTCCAGGCTCTGATCGTGGTCTAGATCCACGGCGCCATGGTCCGTGGGCCAGCTTCGGTCGAGATCGCATCACGAGATGCTTTCACCTAAGGCCTTTTTCCACTTAACTAATTAGTTACACTTTGTACCTAGCATAACAGCCCGATTGCCAATCCTCTCCCGGGGCTCCAGGGAGACGGCAGAACCGCCCCACTGGATGTGCCCACTGCGTCCCTCTGTGAGCCCCAAGTTTTGGGCATCGTCAGAACCTACGGCCGGATTCAGTCCGGGATGGAACTAGACGTCCAAGAAGAGACGGGATTCGTGAAACGTCTATTCAGTTTGTTCAGGGGGTTTCACAATTTTTTCTTCTTCTTCGGTAGTATTAGCTTTTGAGGACAGGCCATTCCTTCTACCGGTGTGACGTTGTGGTCAGCAAGGGCAAGATGCGCGTGCTCCATCTTGCAACGCTCACTTGTCGACGAACGACCACCACCCCGGCGACTGGGCCCCGGGATCGCCGGGTTTGGCAGATACCAGACTTTTGCTCTTGACTCTTGCGGGACTCGACTGATTGACTGAGACAATGGCTGAGAATGGCCCGGGTTAACCATGCATTTAGAGTAGCACGGCGTGAGTCGGTGGCGGGATGGCTGTAGAAAGACGGCATACACCGAGCCGGAGCGGGCTGTTGGGCTCTCTATTTTGACTCTGCCCGCCCGACTTTGTGCATATCTGATGAATTAGTTATCCATTTGTCTGTTGTCTCTGGGCGGAGCCGGCGGTTGGAATTCAGGTGGAGGGATGACGGAACCATGTCTTGATGTTGCACAATCCAGGTCAAGATCAAGCCCTGACTTAGGTTGAGTTCTTCCATGGATCGCAACGGGGTCCAGTTACAGTGCACCCATTCCAGTGGGATGTTCAGGATCCATAGCGGGGGGACAGGTACCAGCCCTTTTCAGTGGATGCTTCAGGTTCCAGCTCGTCTCATCCAACCGGTTCTGCATTTTCATTGCTTGGCCCAAGGTCTAGAGGGCTCTCTCTCTCTCCACCTCCGGCTTGTTGTCTCTAGGAAGCACAGCCCGCTGAGTGCCCCTTCAGTTCAGCGTCCCGTCGGGTCAAGATTGACGTGGACGGCAGGACTCCATACGCCAGAGAGAGAAACGGGATGGGAGCTTCCCGTGTCAGACTCGCAGCCCAAGCCACCACATGAGCCTCAAAGGGCTTTCTTCAGGCACAGGCACACAAAAGATTAATACGGTGAGGAAGTACACAGTACTCGTAAGGGTACCTACGAATACCCAAGTACCTACAGGGCACCCCCAAGTGACTAGGACGAACGACACATTCTTTCCCGTCATCGCTCTCTCTGCTTGGTCCTAGTGCTACTTACAGTGGGTGCCCGGGGCGTGGTGCTGTGGCTGTTGGTACCTACCTACCCACCTAGTCATTTAGCTCCAGGCGTCTCCATATCTCTATCTTTGTCCTCTACTTCCCACTCCGCTCGAGTCCCGTCTCCATCCCGTCTCCATCTCCATCTTCCCGAGCCTCATCTTCACTCACTCACTCACTGGCTCACTCACCACTAGTCACTGACCGAACGTACGGCCTCCTCGCCCTGAACCGCCTCTCGCAGCCGCGTCTAGGTCCGCACACGCCCCGGCCGGCTTCCACCTTGTTAGTAAACATCGTCCGGCTCCTTGTTCGCCCACGCCGACCGCTAATCCTTGGGCACACCAACAAGTGTATCACTGGGAGTCTGGGACGCCCTTGACACCCTTAAACAACCCTGGACACCCTTGGACACGCCCTGGGTCACCCTTGGTGGATGTCGCTCGTATCTATTACCCCAGAGTGTCCTCTCGCGTCGCGTACCGCTATCTCTGAGCTCGCCCACGTTCGCCGCTATCAACCACCCCTGCTCCCGTCCTGTTCCTGTTCCGGCTTGTCACTTGTGATCCAAATCCAAGGACCAAAGACCAAGGCCCAAGGCCCCAATCCTCATCGGTTTGGTCGCTTTCCGGCTTCCAATCTGACTTCTGACGACGTTCCCTCTCAGCAGCCAACGCTTCGCCTCATCTAGTCTGGGCCTCGCTCTGACGCCGCTCTGCCTCTATACTCTATTGCGTACCGCCTATTTCGACTCTCCAAGGCCGCCTCTCTTCATTTCTCTCCCCTTTTCCTCTCTTTTCCTCTCTTTTCCTCTCTTTTCCCTCTTTCCCTCTCTCGGCCGGTTGAAAAACTCCGCCTGCCACCATTCCACCGCCAGCCAGGCATATCGCCTCCCCTCATTCGCTCTTTGGCTTGCACTCAAAACTACACCACCACCACCACCACTACCACGCCCACCGCTACCGCCACCATAATCACCACCGCCCTCAATCCTTCATCCATTGTAGTCTCCATCTTCATTCACCCTAAACCACCACATACGACAGAACTGGCCTCCCAATAACACTGGCCCTTCCCAGGATCGACTTGGGGTAACGCTTTCCTGGGCTCCACCACTCTCACAGTCACGTCCCCTCCCAAACATGGCTCCGGACTCTTGGGTCGAGCCTGACAGCGTGCCACAGCAGTCGCCCGTGGCCAACCAGGATGACGACCTCGACCGCCAACTACTTCGCCATCTCATGAGACGCTACGGCCGTGATGGAATTGCCCAGCTAATGGAGGAGGAGGCCACTTCGCCGGCCATTTCTCGTGAGTATCTTCCTCTATGGCGATAACCACCCCAGCTATCGACAGTGTGGACGGGGTCAAGGGCATAAAAAGAGGTCGCTTTGGTCATCTCTTTCGAGTGCTTGCCACCGTCAAAGCAAGATACGTCGTCGCTAACTCTTTGCTTCTACTTAGACCACGATGGGGCATCAGCCGTCACGTCCAGCACCTTGTCGTCAGTCAAATCCGAGGACGCCGCCAGCATCTTTGACGGCGCAAGCATACGCACCTTCTCCTCCGACACCTCTTCCGTCACCGGCAGCATCATCTCCAATGTTTCGGCACGAACTGCCAAGTTCCTTGGTCGCAAGTCCCAATCTTCCGCAGCCTCAGTCAAGTCGACCCAGCGAGACGACGATGCCTCGTCGGTAGCCGGTGACTCCATCAACTCGACAAATACTCCCAAGCAGAAGGGCTCCTTTACCTGCGGGTTCTGTCGCGAAGAAGATATCCAGAAGACGTGCACGCGCAAAAACGATCTGAAGCGCCACATTGAAGACTTCCACAACATGAATGCTCAGTGGTTCTGCCGCCATCGGGGGTGCACAATGGTCTTCGACTGGCAGACGGCCTACAAGACTCATCTCAAACAAGCCCATGGTGGCTCGCGCATGACACTCGATGAAGCCAAGGTTAACCTATGTCCACAAACCATCTTCGCCTGCGGTTTCGAGAAGTGCACACAAGTGTTTGAGTCCCCAAGCGACGACGACGCCGATTCGACTTTCAAGGAGTTTGTCAGCCATGTGGTTAAGCACTTTGACGAAGGCGCCAACAGTGGAGAGTGGACTTACTCGGCCCGGATACGCAATTTGCTGAGACAGGTTGGGCTGGTGAATGCGTGGGCGAATTCGTCATGGCCAGAGGAGGAGAGGAACCGACTGCAGTGGCACCCTCAGTCCAGCGGGATCATGAGGAAACGACTTGAGACGAGACATCTGGGTGATTTGCAGCTTCTCGTCCAGTATGCCATTGCCCTCGGTTCAGAACCTTCTACCATCCAAAAGTATCGCGAGGACTTCATCACCCCAGTCAAGGATGAATGTCGACAGCCGATTCCGGGACACAAGTCCCGGGCACCACCGCTTCCGCCGTCCGCACCGGCTCCCGATCCGGACCAGTACCAGTTCCGGATATCTCGTGGCACGAACCCCAACCTGGCCGCTTACCTCGCCTCGCAACGCCGGGTATACGTCCCCCGGCCCGGCCCCGTTCGTGCCGGACGCTCCGCTCGGCCTCCGCGGCATGTCGTCCCAACCAATGCTGCATCCCAGGGCTCAGTACCACCTCAGTTCCGGTACCCCAACATACCCCAGGCGCCCATGTTTGACCCACGGCAGCAGCAGCAGTATGCCATGATGTCGCAGGCCACCGGTGGCATTATCGCTGAGGACCTCCGAAGCCTCCGGTCCATGACCAGCAGCAATCCTGAGCAGGATATCGAGATGGGCGATTCCGACGTGATAGACGCTGGATACATGCAGGAGCAAAACTTCTCGGGGCCGTACGGGCCTGGGAGTATCCCGAGTCCTACCCCCGACGGTTCATGTATAACGCCAGCAACACCCATGGAGCAGCAGCATATGTCCTTTACGGGTTACGACTCCGCTCACGCATACTGATCGGACGGATACTTGCGGTGCCGTCACGTATGATACCCGCATCGCCAAATGTCCTTTATTTCGACGCCTTGTATTACTTTCCACTGGTAGACTTTCCTCCCATCTCCTCAAGTGGTCTTCTCAGCGACATGTCGGTAACACGCGACATCAAACCTGGCTCGATGAGGCAACCACGATTTCTTTACATATACCACCACCATCACAGCATGGAAACATGACACATACACTCATTCATCATTTCATATTATACATGTATCTGAACGGAGATGAGAATCATCTGGAGCGAGGTGCACTTTTAGGTCAGGGCAAAGGAACTAGCTTGTGGCATTTATGGCATGGGACGGGTTTGGGCATGAAAGAAAATGGGTAAATACGTTAGGACGGGATCTTGCAAACACATGGGGGAGGATGCTTGCGCGATGAAAGATGGCGTGCTAAAGAAGACATTGGGAAGAAGAGTGACGTGCAGTTGGTTGGTGAAGGATTTGATACCCCTGGGCGTTAGGATAAGAGATGTGAGGTTTCTCTCAGCAACGGTAATGGTTTCGATTTGTCGATTGCCCTGTCTCTGCGCGATGGTGGCGTGCTAGTTAGTGTACCGTGGTGTTACGATGGACTGGGGTCTAGAACTGGCGTCTAAATATGCCTTCTATGTGAACTCTGGTACGAACGGGCTGTCTTTTGTTAGCAGGTATTGGGTAGACCTTGGAGAAATTGTCCGTTACCAGGCTGGATTTGACCAGGAGGTTTCGCAACCAAAATCAATTCAACATTTGCCTCTGCATCGTTACTATCTCACTATTGCTAGTATGGACTGGCTAACAGTAGACACGGAGACTACTACGCAGACTAAGGGGATTACTTTCCAACAACGGCCTTGAATGAGCTGATGTTAGGTTAGGATAGGGAAATGACCACGCTCTGGGGTTGAGAAACTCGGAGATGGAGTTGATAAGGTATAGTCTAGGGGAATAGAAAGCGGCCTTTTCCTGGGGGGACGATTGATTGATTACTTTTTGAGGGGAAGAGATGAATGGCACGGTTTCGCAACGGATGGGAGGGATGAGAATGGGGTATTTTGCTGGGTTTGAGGGTCGAGGGCTTGGTGATAAGGTGGGTGGTTAGGGGTGACCCCTGGAGAGGGTTGGAACCTCCCGATGGATGAGGCAGCTTGTGCAAGATGGTTGATCTGGGATTCATCTGAAGCAGGGAGGGACAAGGCGTGATCTATATGGAGAGTAGCATGGTAATCTATCAGAACTTGGGTCTTGAGAGCCGGACCATGGTTGGGAGGAGGGTTACGAGGCAGAGCGGGTGCCGGGGGGGTTGAGGGCGGAGTACCGATCAAGCCGATCACATCATGGCGATACAGGAACGGAACTATTTGCATCCACTTGCATAAGTCCAGCAGGGCCAAGGCGCGAGCCAGCTTTATCCGGCTTTCACGTGGCTCTTGAGTACAATAGTCAGGGCGGGATTGATAAGAAGGATTTATAGTAGGCACTACTTCGTGACTAGCAACTAGATACCTAGGTGGCTAGATTGGGAAGATGCCGAGACGGGGGCCGAGGGGTAAAGGATGCGACCTCGCTTGGGAGAGAGGCTTGTTCGCGATGGCTGTCTGACGCCTGTTTGTTTTGCTGTCCTACGTCTACACGTTATCATTGTCACCGATCGACGGGGTGGCTGCGGCATGGACAAGACAGGATTGGGTGCCTTGCGACAGCTGAAATGGAAAAGGAACACGATCAACAAGGAGGCTGCAGATGGTTACGAGGGCGAGCAAGGGGCTCAAGGAGAATCTGCTTGTCATCCACGTGGAGCGCTTGACACGAAGAGAACCCCCGGACCAACTGCGACACTGCGAGTTGTGAAGGCGGACGCCTGGGTTGCGTTGGACATGATGCTTTCGTGACTGTTTCTCTGCCCTCCCCGCCAAGATGAGCACCGTGTGTGTCCGTGTGTCTTTTGGCGACAAGGGTGTTGCGGGTGGACTAGGGGGCAGGGGATAAGACAAGAGTCCAAGAGGAGGGGGGGGACTTTGCTATATCTGGAGCTATTATGAACAAAAGCGCCGTACATAGTATTATGTATGGAACGACGGCAAGTAACGGTGCAAGCAGAAAGCAAATAGATGTTGCTACTCGGACGTGCGAAGGTATGGACATAGTATCAAGGGATGGATGGTTAAAGCGCCACGGAGGCCTCGGAGGTGTTCAGAGCGAAATATGAGAAAAAAAAGTAAAGAGGCGAGCCTGGGCTTTCAAACTCTAAGCTTCGAGTTCGGGTTCGGAGGGATCGGGCGGAGGCCACGTGGGCAGGCCGTTGAGAAGAGATCGACGGGAGAGAGAGTGTGTGTGGTGTGTGTGAGTAGTCTACGTAGTTAGGGAGGCTTTGCTCCTGAGTCAACGGTCGTGGTGGTTGCGGTTGGTTTGAGCTGGGATCGGCTCAAGCGATGACTGATTGATGCGTCTGGGGGACATGACATGGACCTGGGGGGAAGGACCTGGGGGATCGGCGTTTTAGGCCTTGGGGAGGCATTCGGATTGTATGTGATGGGGTTGAGTTGTTGATGCAAAGACCAGGGGGGGGGCACGTTGATGTTGTGTGCGCCATGTGGCCTGGGCGTTGCGGGACATTTTTGTTTCGTTGACACATGTTGTGTGATACGACAGTGCGACGAACGAGGAAAAATTCGACAGGCATGGGAAATGGGGAAAATGGGGAGATGGCGATGTTGGTGACGGGGTTCTATTCCGTTTGTTGGTGGTGGAGGGAGGGATCTTGGGTTGGTGCTGACTACGCACGTTCCCGAGCAGGCCAGAATAGCACTAATAAACGAAGTTTCTGTTTGAGCGAACGCAGGGGGGAAGGAAGAGAAGGAAGGGGATCCCTGGGGAAAGAAGAGGATTCTTTTGTAGCAAATCGGAACCGCGGGAGCCGGGCGGGTATTTGATGAGTGAGACATCGAGGGGAAAGAAATGGCAATGTGTGTGTGTGTGTGTGTGTGTGTTGACGGACGGGAATGGAGGTTTGGATTTTGGGGGTGTCATTGTCATGCATGCTGCGGACTGTGGTGATTGATGGACGCATTACGCCTGATTCATGAAAGATCGACTGCATCTGGCTTGATCCATGTCAGAGGGGAGAAGCATTCGTCGTCTTTGGAAAAAGTATCGTTGCCAGTCTCATCCGCATGAACATCGGGCATCATCAATCACTGCCTGTCAATCTGCGACGCCAGATCCATCCCGCCTCTCAGCAGCTGAAAGAAGAATTCCAGAACAAAAAGCAACCATTACACTGCTGATTGTTCACAGATGCACGCTGCTTTTGCATGATGTGGATTACAGGTAGGAGTCGCAAGCCACGCAGTAGATAGTCGAGTCCAAGCACGAGAAAGGAGTTGGGAAGCGAGCACGAAAAAGCAAAAAAGGGCCAGACGAGATGACATGTCGTACTGGGACCATGCTGGGTCATCGGAGATCTGTGAATCAATTAATTAATTTTGTGATTATCGTGGGTGGGTTTTTGCTTTGTTGGCGGATGAGGCTGCTGCCGAAGCAGCTGTCGAGGGAAGCCAAAAAAAAAAAGAAGAAAAAAAAGGACGCCATTCCATCCTGCGGCCTTGACACATAGCTCCACGGCGCCAAGACTTGCTTTTTTCCTTCTTTCTCTTCTTTCGTATTCATGCTAGGACTGCATTTGTGTTCATACCATAGTACCCGATTTCTGACCATCAGTCTTGTTGTCCGCACTAACAAGAACCCGCCAACGCCAACGCCCAACGTCGACTGGACGAACGCTTTCGGTCACTCACGCTCGCATTGCAACCCTAGAAATGATGATGGGCTGTGAGGCTAGCACCAGAAGATCAAGAGTACCCCACTCCGGGCCCCGGGGACTTTGCTGGAGCTGTGAGACGGGACCAACGTCCGTGAGTCCCGCGCTACTGCAACGGGCAGTGTCTTATTGTTAAGGCAGGGGAGGTGGAGGTCAATAGACATTGGCTGGACGCCACAGCCAGTTTGCGCAAAAGAGAACCTCGTCCATCCCGTCCGTCACATACTTACAAAGTCAGGCCGGATACAGTCTAATACGACGAGACCAAGGCCCAAGTCTCTTTAGGAAGGCATCTTGTTTGGGGGGGGGGGGGGGAAGGGAGGGCTCATGGCATGACCCGTTCCACAGCTGTGCCCAATCACGACCGCCAGCCGTCTCCGCTGCCTGAGGTGTTAACAAGTTCTCGGCGGCGCGCACCCTCCCCGCAACAAGGGCCGCAATCACGCATTTTCCTTAGACCGGCTTTCCGCGCGCCGCTTTTTTTCTTCTTTCTTTGCGAGCAGCGAGCCAGAGATTGGCTCATTATCATTTCCCGCTGAAACAGGGTCGTCTGGTGGCCCTGACCTGCGCAGAGCTAGCCCTATATGGAGTTAGTTCTGGGGCGTGGTAGGCACGGGCCCTGTTGATTTGTGTGTGTGTGTGTGTGAGAGAGTGCCCGAGTAGTGTGAGTGTGTCTGTTCCTGTCTCCATTTTGGGGGCCACTGGTTCTCGACTCTCCCTCTTGTTTCGTCGATGGAGCCCTGTTTGAGGGGCGTCCCTCATCTTTGTGGGTCACTGGATGCTGCTTCACTGCAGTGGCTCAGCGGGTGACTGGTGACTAACTGCAATTGTCTAGGGCGAGCTGGCTGACTGGCTGACTGGCTGAGTCGTACGTAGAGTGAGCAAGTGGATGTGGGTGAGGTGAGTTGCTGGGTGGAGTACCCGATCGCGTTGCACTACGCACACTACTGTCCCGTACTATGTACGCAGTTGGTCTTTTGGCTGTTCCATTTCGTCAGCGTAAGCTACCTAGGTACGCAACTGATGCTCGGCAGAACCGACACGACGGATGCTCGGGATTGGACAGCCATGCGAGGATGAGATCCATCGTGCCCGAGCAGCAGTGCAGCACGCACCAGAGGGAAACAGCGCTAGATCCGGGAATCATGGGCTTCCGAAGTTGTACTTGTGGGCTACGATACTTCTTCGTACGTAACTGACCGCGTGTAGAACGGGTAGAGCCGTGTCGGTCTCCACAGGATGGAGACAACTCGTATGCACGAGCTGGAGGGGAGGAAGAGAGAGTGAGTGTGCGGGCGACAAGACAACCAAAGTACACGACGGCATTGAGAACAAGTCGATCCAGACGAAGATCCCTGGCAGAGAGCATAGGAAAGCAAAGTCCTTCGTTCATCCTCGAAGCCTCGTCCGTACGGTCCGCACCCGAGCCCGACTTCGACGGGCAGGAATACTTTGCGCTCTGGGCACCAGCACGGTTCGCGCCACCCATACCATCCTCGATGATACCCTCGACGAGGAACACACACAAAACAAAACGTTGAGTGATAATGAAAAAAAAAAAAAGAAAAACCAAACCCAAAAAAAAGGACGTCGTCACCCGTCCAAGCCCGTTTTGCTTCTAGAAGGACGGCAGAAGGGGGGGCCGCGAGCACGAGCACGAGGGCAGGGCGACACAAAGTTCACTCCTCACGCAGGGGAGTTGGATGATGGATGTGCGGGCGACGCAGGGTGCGTATGTGGCCGTGGGCTTGGGTAATTTGCGGGCGCTCATCACGACGCGACAGGGATACAGGGGCGTTTCGGAGGCTTGGCTCAGTGGGCTCAACCAAGGCCTCTCACTGGCTTTGACCAAGGGCCACCTCTGGTTTCAATCAATCGGTCATCAACCATCATGGGAGGGAGGAGGCTTGGAGGGCTGTTCAGGGCCCCCCCGGGACTTGTCTCCACCCGCCACCGGACAAGGGGGAAGGAGAGACGAGCGAGGGCAGGGCAACGCTATCGACGAAGCCACCAGACTGCTTCGCAATCGGGTACCAAAGTACAGAACACCCAGGACGCCCGTCGCTGCGCACCTCACAATCTCACACTGTTCTGGGTAGGTTGCTTGCTGTGTCACAGCACGTCTTCCCAGGGAGGCACCTTGCCGGCTGCGTGTAACGTGAACCAGATCCCAAAACCTTCAACGCGACGGGACCTGACGCGCCATGGTGGGTGGTAGTGGTTAGTGAGTAGCCCCTTTGAGCTATCGTCCTGACCCTCTCGCTCTCTCGCCCTCGCCCTCTCATCTTCGCCCTCTCTCACCCCTCCATCGCCACGGTTCGTGGGACCTTCCTCTTTCTGCACCCGCCTTCTGCGTGCTGGAGATGTCATGAAGAACAAAAAGGCAACCAAAATACGGGATCAACCTCCGCCTGGCCTCTCTGATCCCTCTGCGAAATGACGTTCCTGAAACGGCGTTGGCCTGGGAAACCAGGGCTAGGAAGGACTAAAGCCTTCACCCTTGAACAAGCCAGGCCGACTAGACCGCCAAGCTAGTCAGGGGGCCCAGGGCCAACGTGGGCCGACTAAATGCCAGGCCCTCCGGCAAGCCCGTTATAATGTCTCACGCAGAAGCCAGCATTCTTCGAAGCCTTCTAGAAGGCTAGAAGGCTTCTGCTTCGTCCACCGCTGTGAGAACTGCGCCCCTCGCCCCTCTTGTCTCTCCGTCTCTGTCTCTCTTGTTTCTCCCGCTCACCCACCCACCACCTCACCATACCTCCTCCACCAACTCCCGATCCTCGACCCTGGATTCCTAGATCCCAACGACTGACTTTCACCTCTTCGCCTCCCTCACCTCCTACTAATCGTCGCGGGCTGGCGATATTTCTCTCCTTAATACCTACTTCCATCAACGCCTTCAGGCAACAACCGTTCCCGGCCATCCGTCTCATCGCAACCAACGCTCCTTCACCCGCTCGCTTCGACCCTCGCTGTCGAACTAGACGACCCTCGACGCCCTCCCAACGACTCTCAATCGCCTTGGCTGTGACCAAGTGTTGACTGGCTTCCTTAATTCACCTGGGAACCTCCATGGGAGTCTTATCAACGACCACGCTCGAGTTCTGAACCTCGCAACTACGACCTCGCCTTTGGACGGTCGGCGTCGCCTTACTTTCAGTAATCCCTCGGCGCTGAGCGCATCACCGCCCTGTTCAACGACCCGAGCGGTGGGCACACCAGCAGCATGTTTCCCTTCCCTGTTCAAGACGACCAGGCCGTGAGGCCTTTATCCGACGACGACCAGCAAGTCTTGCTGGGACTTGTTCGCCGATATGGCGTCTCCAGTCTCGTCTGCGCCCTAAGTGGTGTCGGCACTCCATGTGAGTATCTCCCTCGTCGACTCGGTATAATCGAGCCCCCATTAACACAAGAGTAGCTCGTGCTTCAACCTTCTCGGCCACTACCCTCCTCAGCAACACCAGTGCCCCGTCTCTCACATGGAGCAGTTCTGAGGCTTCCCACGGCCCCGCTGATGCGGCCTCGATACGCACCCAGTCTACCTGGCAAGACGCCAATACTGACATTCCTTCGATCCATGACGGCGAAATCGGAAAGATTCCCGACAGGACGTGGCTCGACTCACCCGCCCTCATGCAATCACCACTTCCCTCGTGCGATATCACCTCTTACCCTTCTCCCCGACACGTCACCCCGACCTCCAAAAAGTATCAGTGTCCCATGTGCTACCTGGACAACAACCCTGTGGGCTTTGGCCGCAAGAGCGATTTCAAGAAGCACCTGTACAACTTCCACGGCGTCGACGTGATCTGGATTTGCAAGACCAAGGGATGCCACCTATCTTTCGCTACCGAGCGAGCCTACAGCACTCACGCCAAGGAGACGCATCGCATGGATGCCCTGCCTAACAGCTCGGCTAAGACTGATCTTTGCCCCCAGGTTGTCTTCTCTTGCGGCTTTGCCAACTGTAAGGACCGTGTCTTCGAGGCTCAGAACAACGACCAAGCCTCAGCCAGCCGCGATAAGTACTTCGAGCACATCGCCAAGCACTTTGAAGATGGTTTCGATGTGAACAACTGGGAGTACAAGGTTCAGCTGCACAACTTGATGCGTCAGTCTAAGGTCAAGTCTATCTGGAAGACCTGTATCTGGCCCAAGGAGAGGAGGACACAACTTACCTGGCGCCCGCGCTCATCTGGCGACCTCAAGCGTATGCTCGAAGCACGACATCTTGGCGAGGACATCTCGACGCTCGTCCGCCTCGCCTTCATCCTCGGTACCTCTCCCTTCACCAACCCCAACACACCGCCACCTAGCGAGATCGACCTCCAGTTCCCCCTACCGGTCCGATCCGAGTGCTTGATGGACACAGTCGGTCACTCAGAAGGAGCGCAGCAAAAGTCGGACGATTCGACCGCGAGCACCCCCGCAGCCCCGGCTCCCAAACAGCAGCAACCGCAGACTCCCCAGGCCAGTACATTCCCGATTCGACGTATCAAGCAGGAAACTTGTCCTTCGACTCCTGTGGACGGCCTGCCTGAACCAATGATCCAGGATGATCTCACATCCGGACCTCACCCCGGAACTCCCTTCCCGATTCCTGACGAGACGGTATGGCCCGTTGGTGCGCCCAAGTTCGCACCCGACCAGATGAACACCTTCGCCGATGCCACGATGACCTACATCCTCCCTGGACAGGAAATGCCCCAGCAACAATGGGGCAATATGAGCCCTGTACCGCAGTACCACCAGCAGGATGAAATCATGACCAACGTGTACATGACCCCGATCCCCAATCAGGCTTCTGCCCGGCCTGCCACCCCGATCCCCTCGAAGCGACCCGGCTCCTGGGGAAAGCGACTCAGCCTCGAGAACCTCCGGCCCAAGAAGAAGAACACAAGCATCTACGGAAGCCCAGCCTCTGACACCGAGGCCGTGCCCCCTGTGCCCGCAATGTACGCCGCCGAGATGATCCCCACGTCGATGCCGGTGGGCTACGACCTGCCGATGCGGATGGGCCACCCAGCGCAGGGCTTCACCTCGAATCCTCAGGGCTACATACAGCAGCACCACCACCATCACGCACAGATGCAACATCTCGGTTCACCAACCACCTTTTACCTTGACGATGGGGATATTAGACTCTAAGGGCATTACAGAAGAAAAGTGTTTTTCGATCATGAACTTCTTTTATATACTGGCTTTCATCGGGGACGGTTCCCCATACGCTGTACTAATATCTAACCTATCTACCTCCGGGAGGAGGGGTAAACACCTAACGAACGAGGATGTCTCATCCTCTACTCTCTTTTTGACGAGACCACTATACCTTTTCTATGTCCAACGTCGAGTACTGCGTCCTCTGCTGTTTTGCATTTTCCCCTGTTCTGGATCCGTCCTGTTGTTCTGCGTTATTTTTTTTTCCGGCCTACATTTTTTCTTACTTTACTACTTGTTTTGAGATACCATGGTGTTGAAGAAAGTCATTGAAAAGGGGGCATCGGGATTTCAATCGGGACTTTTGTGTTTTATTTTATTTTGCACGAAACCGTTTTTTCTTGCTTTGACTGCGTCGTGGGGGAAAAGAGCGGGAGATACACCTGGATCGGCAGAATACCCCTGTGTGCCAGTTGGCAAAGAAGAGGAGGGAAGGAGGAGGGTGCGTCTGTACAAGTGCATGTAGGAGGTATTAATGAAACAACTTCACAAAATAAGCCGGTTCACCATTGGTGTGGTGTGATAAATGTGAGTAGATTTGCAAGGAGGTGATTGTACGCACATATCACTAATTACAACATCCTGGGATATGGTGTGCGGGATGACGACGGTGTATTAAAACCCTCCACTTTCCTAATCGAGACTCTATTTTGATGTTTTCCAGTGGGATGCTATTTGTTCTACTTCCAATTTGTCAAAAGAGAAAAAGAAAAGCGACTATCCCGACATGGCATGCTTATGAATCGGTGTAAGATGCATGTCTCCAACTGCAAATACGGCGGTCACTTCGGCTATAATCCTCCCAACCGTTCGTTGGCCATTCTCCATTTCTGAACTGGTCCTGCGTAACATATGCTGTACAGTTGTTTGTCATTGGGCAGTCAGCCTCGCTCAAGCGTGAATATGCCTTGTGTGGTATGAATGACGGTGCGTTCGCGATGTTTGGCTCTGCTGCTTGTATCCGCCCCGAATTCTGCCTAGGTACTGACTGTAAGCCCCCAGGATTTCTTTCTTTATGAAGTACCTGGGTATGTAGTACATTGAATCAACCGAATCACATTCAATAATTGTCCCTTTCGCTTCACAGAGCCGTCCAATCTACCCATCGCAATATGCAGTGAGATGTGATGCGTTGGAATGACAGTACATAACAGAGGCTTGGTCGTGTTGGTGACTCGTGCCTGCCCTGCATTCTGCCAAGTGGTCCTGGGATTCCAGAGGCCTCCTTCCCCTCCCTACACGAGTATTCCTCGGTGTTAGGTACCTCAGATATGTATGATTAAGATATGTATGATAACTACCTTGGAACAAGTACGGTAGATACTGTCTTCACTGGACTATTAAATTTGCTTCATGTGTACGCTAGCGAAGTCGATCTGACCATCGGCCGCAGATCCAGATGGGCAGGCGACGCAGGACAACAATGCATGGGCTGCAGGCCTCAGCCTCGTTGGGTGTTTTCCTTCCTCGTGACTATCAGCCACCCTTGGGAGAGTCTGATCTTCCAAGTGACGGTAGAACTTGCCATCGACACCATCTAAACCACCAACATGACTCTAGCATTTCTTCTGGAATAGCCGGCCGCCTCCCCAGATGGCCGAGCTCCTCGGAGTAGTGTCGAGCGCCATCACCATCGTCGAAACCGCCGGCAAATTGCCATCGCCCTGAAGCGCCTGTGGGAGGAGGTCCAAGAGGTCCCCGACAGCATCAGAAGACAGTTGTAGCAGCTCGTGATGCTGGTACCGATGCTCGAAGAAATAGAAGACGAGTTTCAGCGGAGCGACCGTGCGGCCATACGGAACCTGGAGTACTGCCGGAAGGCTATGTACGAGCTGGAGGGCCTGACACGGGATATGCAAGTGCAGGTTACAGCGGCGCGGAAGGGAAAGAGAACATTGGCCAAGTTCAAGGTGACGCTCAAGAAGGGCGTGATCCAGCAGTGCCAGGAGAGACTCGCGTCCACGCTGCAGCTACTTGTTCTTTTGCAGCAGACATACTTGATGTAAGCTTCTGGATCTAGAAGATTGGCTCTCTAGTTACTTGGGGACTTTACTAACGTGTGTGGATCTGAAAGCCTACGGGCAATTGGGGGAGGCGGCTTCTAGAATAAATCCGGTATGCTGGATGTCGTCGGAAAGTTTAGGGCCTTACTTTGTATCCTTAGAGTATGGGCCTCGCCCGGAAGATTGGAAGGTTGGGTATGATCCTTGTGTCGAGGAATATGCTGAGATTTTTTGGAATGCACTGGCTTGTGAGAGGAGGAGGATGCTAGGGCCGATGCCGGGATCATGGGAGAATGAGAGTGATGAAGATGAATGAAGTCCTGTGACGAAGCAAGGGATATGGGAGCAAGCTATTATTGGAAATTGGGAGCTGATGGTGCTTAAGTCAGGAGACCATGGGGAGGAGGCCGGAGAGGTTGTTCGGAGCTAGAAGTGATTGCCGAAGATGGAAAAGAGTTTACTTTTGTCTTGACACGGCTGGGATAAGATCTGAGATAAGAACGGAGAATACGACGGGATAGTCGAGCAAGAGTTTGTGTATGTATGTCATCAATAGATAAGATTGGCGACGTACATCACTGTAGACTTCTGCATCCTTCAGTTTGTGCGGGACAGGAAGCATTGCTTTGTGGATGACGATCATCATTGACGTACCAAGAGATAGAGATGGGACAAATAATATAATTGGTGATTCAATACTTGAATTCCACCTGCAGCAGACATCGCAGTTTGTCGCATTTGGAGGCATGCTGGGGAATCGCCCTCAACGTGAACGGCTTTTGGGCGTTTCACTGAGGCCTGTGCGGCACACCTCAGACACACCGGGACCGGCAGCAGCAGGTTTCCCCGCCCGCCGCCGCATCCCTTGTCAGACCCGCCCCGCTCCCGCTGCAAACGGATGGTAATTTACAGAGTATTAGAGGAGGGATTGGCGATGGACGTTGTCCGAGTCACACCTTCCAGGTCATTCGCTCTGCTGTGCGTCATAGAGCTGGAGAAAGTGCCGACCATCACACTGAACGAATGTTTCCGTTTCAATTGCTTGACTCGCTTCTACTTATCGCTTTTGCTTTTCACTTCCGTCCCTCGGCCAAAGCGACACCGGCAACGAACGATTTCCACGCCAGCGACCACCGGCCAGCCAATGCCAGGCGTTGGTGCTAGTGGCGATATCGGCCATACATACGCACGTGCCGTGATTGGCCCGACGTCCCCCGATCGCTCCCCATTGGGTTGGTCCCCGGGTGGAATGGCCCGTGCATCGCCCCAGGTCGCGCCCAGAAGCTCAGAAATTTGAGAAATCGTCCTTGGAAGAAGGCGCAGAGGAGTCACCCAGCGCTCCTGCTCTGGCTACCCCACAACCCAGCGCCGGTGCCACCCCGGCCACCGGCCGCCCGACCGCTTGTGATATTTTTTCCCCGGCACGCCCTTTCACGCCAGCGACCTGACCTTTGACTCTCGACTTCTTTTTCTTGCCCTCGTCTTTGCCTCCGTCACCATCTCCAGCCCACGCTTTTGACTGCTGTCCCGTCCTCAATTGAGCGCTCTCCTGCGAGGCCTCAACTTCCCTCCCTCCTCCCTCCTCCCTCCTCCCTCCTCCCCGCTGGCTCTCCAGGATCCGCCTGTCCGTCCGTCCGTCCTCCAACAACCCACCACCACGCCCCCAGCTCTCTCCTCCACCACCTCCGCGATGCTCCGAACTCGCCAGGCCACCCGTGCCATCAGGGCCGTCGCCCAGGCCCGCGCCTTCACCACCACCACTGCCGCCGCCGCTCTCCAGGCGCCCAAGAAGATTACCACTGCGAAGCGGAATCAGACTACTACTGCTGCTTCGTAAGTCGCACCGTCCTGCGTTTTTCTATTCCCCCAGTCCTTGTGACAGGTCCTGCACTGGCCACTTTTGCCCCTCGTGGTCCGTCCACTGCAGCAACATCATGGGCGACCCCCGATGAATCGACTCCAATTGCCTGAATGTGCCTACAATACCAGAGACAAGAACTCCATCAAGCTGACATTATTTCCAATAGCACCCAAACTCGCGATATTCCCAGCCCTGCCTTCAATGTCGACAAGGATCAGAGCCATGTCCAGCCCCTCGTCAACCCCCGGAGGACTGACATGGATGAGTCGTACGCTATCTTCCACCGCAGCTGCATAACCAGTTCTAACCATGACGACACAGGTTCATTGGCAAGACCGGTGGTGAAATCTTCCACGAGATGATGCTGAGGCAGGGCGTGAAACACATTTGTACGCTTCCCCAATTTGCAATCGCGCCAATTCTTCGTCAAGTAGACACTAACATGAGTCACCAGTTGGATACCCTGGCGGTGCCATTCTTCCTGTCTTCGATGCCATCTACAACTCAAAACACTTCGACTTCATCCTCCCCCGCCATGAGCAAGGTGCTGGCCACATGGCTGAGGGCTATGCCCGCGCCTCCGGCAAGCCTGGCGTCGTCCTCGTCACCTCCGGCCCCGGTGCCACCAACGTCATCACCCCCATGCAGGATGCCCTCTCCGACGGAACTCCCATGGTTGTCTTCTGCGGTCAGGTCGTTACTACTGCCATTGGCAGCGATGCCTTCCAGGAGGCTGATGTTATCGGCATCTCACGGGCTTGCACTAAGTGGAATGTCATGGTTAAGAACGTGGCCGAGTTGCCTCGACGCATCAACGAGGCTTTCGAGATCGCCACCAGTGGCCGACCTGGCCCCGTCCTCGTCGACCTTCCCAAGGATGTTACTGCTGGTATCCTCCGAAAGGCCATCCCCACCGAGACTGCTCTTCCCTCTCTGCCCAGTGCCGCTTCTCGCGCCGCCATGGAGGTGAGCAAGAAGCAGCTCACTGCTTCCATCAAGCGCGTGGCGGATCTTGTCAACATCGCCAAGAAGCCCATCATCTATGCTGGACAGGGTGTGATCCTCTCCGAGGGCGGCACCGAGCTCCTCAAGGAGCTGTCCGACAAGTGCTCCATCCCCGTCACCACCACCCTTCAGGGTCTCGGCGCCTATGACGAGCTCGAGGAGAAGTCCTTGCACATGCTCGGCATGCACGGTGCTGCCTACGCCAATATGGCCATGCAGGAGGCTGATCTCATCATCGCCCTGGGCGCCCGCTTCGATGACCGTGTCACCCTGAGCGTGTCCAAATTCGCTCCCGGAGCCAAGGCAGCCGCTGCCGAGGGCCGAGGTGGTATTGTCCACTTCGAGATCATGCCCAAGAACATCAACAAGGTTGTGCAGGCCACCGAGGCCATCGAGGGCGATGTCGCCTCCAATCTGAAGCACCTCATTCCCTATGTCGACACCCGATCCATGGACAGCCGAAAGGAGTGGTTTGGCAAGATCAACGAGTGGAAGGAAAAGTGGCCCCTGTCTCACTACGAGCGTGGAGATGGCACCGGCCTCATCAAGCCCCAGACCCTGATCGAGGAGCTGAGCAAACTTGTTGCTGACCGCAAGACTGAGACCTACATCTCCACCGGTGTTGGCCAGCACCAGATGTGGACTGCTCAGCACTTCCGATGGAGGCACCCCCGATCTATGATCACCTCAGGTGGTCTCGGAACCATGGGCTTCGGTTTGCCCGCTGCCATTGGCGCCAAGGTGGCCCAGCCTGACGCCCTCGTCTTCGATATCGACGGCGATGCCTCGTTCAACATGACCCTGACTGAGCTCTCCACGGCCGCCCAGTTCAACATTGGTGTCAAGGTGATTGTCCTCAACAATGAGGAGCAGGGTATGGTGACCCAATGGCAGAACCTCTTCTACGAGGATCGATATGCCCACACTCACCAGCACAACCCCAACTTCACCAAGCTCGCCGATGCCATGGGTGTGCAGAACAAGCGTATCTCTAAGCCCGACGAGGTTATCGAAGGCCTCCAGTGGCTGATTGATGCCGAGGGCCCTGCCTTCCTTGAGGTCATGGTCGACAAGAAGGTTCCTGTCCTGCCTATGGTGCCCGCTGGGTCTGGCCTGCACGAGTTCCTTGTCTTCGATGGAGGTATGTTACAACCCTGCAACTTGCGATTAAAAACGGAATCGGATGCTAATAACCGTTACAGTGAAAGATAAGAAGCGACGTGAGGTGATGAGGGAACGTACTGGTGGTCTACACGGCTAAGTCCCACGCGCAACCCAAGTTTCAGGCGCCGTTTGTCGGATATCATGTTGTTTCTGGATTGTCTTGTTTTTTTTTAACCACTTCATCACCTTGCGGGGTTAAGCTGCATGCTGGGGGGAGCAGAATTTTGGCACAAAAAATGGAGATGCACAAAAGTTGGAGACTGGATTGCATTGGCTGGGTTGATCCAGTAGGGAGGGCAAGGGGTTTGAGAGCGGTTTGCGAGCGGTTTGCGTGGTTTGTCTCGGGTGTGCACGAAGAGGCAAAGTCGGTGATTCGAGCTGGAGGCCGAGGATGAGGGCCATCTCACGTCCGGGTATCAAGAGACCCGAGTTGTACATAGCACGTGATGAATTCAGTGCACGATTTCAGAATCCCATGGATGTCTGAGTTTCAACACCAAGGCTAATGATCTGTATCCTGTTCCGAGCCCTTTGAGGTTGCCCCTGAAGTTGCCCCTGAAGTTGCCCGCCAGTGGGTCTCGTTCAGCCCTGCGTGCTCACACGACAACCTCGTTCAGCTTGTGAACGTCGATTCGCTAAAAAGCCAGGTCTAGACCCCGGCTAATGACGCCAAGTCAGAGACTCATCCCGCTTGGGGGTTGGATCTGCTGTCAGGGCATGCAACTTTAGTTTCCACGACGTCGAATCAGAGAGAGGAGAAGAAGAGGCGGATTGAGGGCTGATACCAGCTTAACTTCACGCTCAGATAGAAGGGACTTGAATGGAGTCGACGAGGACTCGACGTCTCAAGTGAGCTCAACGTGAGAGGCGAAATGAGACGTTGTAGTTTGGAGCGGCCTACTCTCGTTGTCGCGTGCCAGTATGTCTCCCTAGTGGGAATGGAGGCTGGCACAAGCTTGGATAAACGAAGCGACCCGATGAGTATGGCTTCTTACTTACACTGCAGAACGATACCTGATTCTCAGTTGGCGCACGCCCTGATCAACATAATTCGCATGAATGAATCCTAGTCGAATTGCCAGCCTAGTCTACTCTCGCGACAGTTGTCTTGAATGATGATGCCAATTCGCCAGGTCGAGATCTAGAATCTAGGCCGTCTAGACGCCACCACGCCTCGCGCAAGCCACTGGCGTTCAGCTCGTGGGGATATTGGGTTCTCAGGGCCCGTCCTCGCGTTGTCCCATTTCCTTCCCAGCCGTCTCTTTCTTTCTTTCTTCCCTCGCGTTTCTCATCAACCCCGTACACAGAAGCCATATCGGCACCGACAATGCGCAGCTGGGCGGTCCTCCTGGCCTTCGTTGCCTCCGCGTCTGCGGCCGAGTGCTACTACGCCGACGGCAGCAAGCCGGCCGACTACGATTACCAGCCATGCGGCGACACGAAGACGACCTTCTCGACGTGCTGCTACTTTGGCGAGGGCGACGTCTGCTTGGAGAATGGGCTGTGTAGCCAACCGGATAAACATGAGTACTACCGTGCTGCGTGTGCGAACCAGGACTGGTCCAACTGTCCGCATGTGTGTATGGATGGTAAGTTGTTCATCGGACTCTCGTCGAGCGTGTTCTGGAGAGGATGGTGCTCTAGATGGTGACTTGCTGCTCACGCCCTCCACAGAAGACCCCGACAACTGGCTCGCCGTCGAGAAGTGCGGCGAGAACAAGTACTGCTGCCCCTCGAGCGGCTCGGGATGCTGCACCAACGGCGCCAAGATCTACACCCTGAGCATCTCGGACTCTTCCAACAGCACCTCCGACAACGCGTCGGCGAGTGGCCGCGGCGGCGCCTCCAACACCTCCTCGAGCGACGCCGAGTCCTCGACGAAGGCGTCCGGCGGGAAAGCTGTCCCCGTGGGCGCCATCGCCGGAGGAGTGGTCGGCGGTATCGCCGTCATCGGCTTTCTCTTCGTGGGCTTCTGCTGCTTCAAGCGGCGGGGAAAGAAGGCTGCTTCTCCTCCGGCTGAGGGAGGAAATGGGTCGGGTCTGGGGGGAGTCGAAACCGGCTTGGGCGCGGGCGAATCGAGGCCTGGGAACGGCGTCGATGAGAAGAAGGGCTACTACGTGCAGACGACGCCGGTTTCTGTTCAGCAGCAGAGCCCGACTGAGATGGAAGGCAGTACCGGCAAGGTGTTTACCGAGGCGGATTCGAAGCCTGTCACGGGTGATGGGATGAATGGGTTCTACACGCAGACGACGCCTGGTTCAGACCACCAGCAGAACGGTGTGTCCGCCGTGGGCACCAACAATGACGGAAGCGGCGGGTATTACGCGCAGACTTCTCAAGTTCCGAACTCTCAGCTTCAGCAGCCTCAACAACAGGGGGTCATGGGGACTGGCAACGATGGACATGACGGGTATTACACGCAGACGGATCCGGGTTCGAACCATCACTTTCAGCAGCTCCCACAGCAGAGTGGTATGCCTGTTGTGGGTGCTGGCTTTGATGGGAGGAATGGGTCTTATTTGCCGACAACTCCTGGGACAGCCATTCAACACCATCAACACCATCAACACCAGCAACACCAACACCAACATCAGGAAACCAGCCTGGGCGGAACGAACAACCCGCAAAAGACTCAACCTACGCATCATCACTTCCAGCAACCGCAGCAACACGGCCTCTCAGAGGCTGTGGGAAGTTCTGGGAAAGTCTTCACAGAAGTTGATTCGAAGCCTGTCACGAGAACTAGCATCGGCAATAACAACATGTCATATGCCCGGACCTCTCCAGTTCCGAGTCACCAATCCCAGCAATCCCATCAACAGGTCGTCGTACCCATCTTGGGTAGCGGTGTTGACAAGAACAAGACGTATCGCACGCAGACGCCTCCGAGCGCCGATCCCCAGTTCCGACAACCGCAACAACAGGGCCTTTCGGAAGCGGAGGGTAGCTCGGGCAAAGTCTTTACGGAGGTCGATTCGAAGCCTATCACGAATACTAGCATCGAAAATAGCAACGACAAGCCGTATTATACTCAGACGTCTCCGACTCTGAACCATCAGTTAGGTCTTTCTGAAGCAGAGGGTAGTTCAGGCAAAATCTTCACCGAAGTCGATTCGAAACCCATCACAAACACCAGTATCACCGCCAACAAGATACACCATACCCAGCCGGCCTCAAGTCCAGTTCATCAATCCCAGGCACTGGGTGTCGCCGAGGTCAACGGTAGTCCAGGATATGCCTTCACTGAAGTCGATTCGAAACCCATCACAAGCGCTAGAATCAAAAACAACAACACGTACCTTACCCAGGCGGTCTCAAGTGCAGTCCATCAATCCCAGTGCCTGAACGTCGCGGAGGTGAACGGCAGTCCGGGTACGGTCTTCACCGAGGCTGATTCTAAGCCTGTCGTCCCAGGTGGTACTCAAAACAACGCGTACAAGACAAAGGCGTCTTCTTCTTTGGGCCCTGCCCAGAGCTTCCAGCAAGTCCAACAACACGGTTTCACTGAGGTTGAAGGGAGCTCGGGCAAGGTATTCACTGAGGTCGACTCAAAGCCCATTTCCTCCACCACTGCCCAGAAGAATACGTCTCACGCACAGTCGATTAAAAATTCAGTTCAGCGTCAGGAATCTCGACAGCAGGCTGCTACTGAGATGGAAGGTAGTGTGGGTAAGGTATTCACCGAGGCTGATTCCACGCCAATCACCCCTACAAGCACCCAGGCGCAGCAATTCCAGCAGTTTCAGCAGTTCCAAGCATTCCAACAAAGTCAGAAGATGCAACCAACTCAAATCCTTCAACAACGACCCGTTGCCGAGGTGGAGGGTAGCGTGGGTAAGGTATTTAACGAGGCCGACTCGAACCCCCTGCCCCATGCCGCCTTTGACGAAAAGAATGCGCACGAAATGCCAACCACAGCCGTGACAATAAAGCAACTTGAGCAATTTCAGAAGTTCCAGCAGTTCCAACAGTCTCAGCAACATGCTGCTGCTGAGGTGGAAGGCAGCGCGGGAAAGATATTCACTGAAGCCGATTCGAAGCCCATCAACGACACCAGCTTCGACGAGAAGAACGTGCATGAGATGTCGGCCGCTTCCGCTTCAATGCAGCAATTCCAGCAGCTCCAACTGTTCCAGCAGTTCCAGCAGGCCCAGCAGCAGGGTCTAGCGGAGGTTGAGGGCAACTTGGGGAATGTGTTCACCGAGGTTGATTCTAGACCCGTTTTCTCTTTCGACCCTGAGAAGAGCGGGCTAAATGTGGAGTCTTTATCAACTCCGGAGCAGATGCTGCGAAGTCATGAGATGGAGTGATAGATGACGACTTGTGTTTACGTAGGGTATAATAAGGACTGGGCCGCATTGATAGGATGATTGCCCGAAGCGATGAGATGTCTTGCCTGGGTCTTTTTGTATACAGCATGATTAATTAGAGTGTCACTCAAATATTGAACCCTCCTGTTCTTGGGAATGTCTGAGGGCGGATGTTCGTATCTCGGATGCTTGGACATGACTGTCAGAAGAGCGTTTTTTCTGCTGGCATTAGATGGGCGCTTCTGAGCAAGAGATTACTAAGTTGTGTGTCACGATCGCAAGTAGATAAGACGCTAAAGCGATAGAAGACGCCCGTACCCATATGCATGGGAATGAAGTAGTATAACAAAGACAAAAGAAAGCCACTTAGAGTCTATCCCTCTGCTGCAAGACGACCGTGAGCCTCATAATTAGACAGGTGAACATGTGGAGAGCTGTGTAATGGACTGGGCTGGAATATGGATAGTCTCCTCCGCTGTGTCTTACTTATCCTGGAACATTTCTGAAGTGGCTGAGCTGAGCTTGATAAAGTGTTAGGCGACATTGGGTTGCATGCGTGGCCAAGCAAGTGACGAGTTAGGAGCAAGACATCTTTCTATTAATATGCACAGTGAAATAGACGTAACCCTTTTGGCTAGCGTTGCAGGCTGGTCTTTCGTCCTCGTCATAGAATGGGGAGCTACGAAGAAACTGAAAAGCCTATAAGGCATAGTTAAATGATGAAACTGTTGGGTAATGCCAGGTTAAATAGAGGATTAAAGCTAAAATACCCTGTACCTCGAGCGTAAAAGAACAAAGTCTGAAACACGACGACAGCCGTGATTTTGACAGTTGTATTATGAGATCTCATCATCTTGGGCATTGTAAGTTGAAAAGGCAACGAGGATCATCTAAGCAAACCCGAACACCCCTCAGTGCCAGAATACCTAGGTCCTCGAGGAGATGGCCCGTTACAGAAGACCTGCATGACAACTGCAGGCTCGAACATCGGGGACGGGATTCCCCGAGAGGGGTCATCGCTTTGACTTATGACTTGGGTGGGTGGCAACTTTCACCCCCTATAAACTCCTTGCATAATTACATGACAGCTCAAGCGAAAGCCACTACGAAGAGGGAAATGATTGACCGTTGGGTCACGAAGTGCAGAAAAGAAACAAGGTACGACGCAGTAAGCTACTTAAACGCTTCACATTCTGGGAGAAATACCCGTCGCTTCAGGGTCGCCACATGCAAACGCCGTCACATCGTACTGCAGCAGTTGTCATCCCACCCTTCCTTTGTCTGCATGTCTCATCCCCTCGCGTTTAGGTACATGTGCCCAAGCAGCCCGTCAAATCAACGCCTAACGAGGCGGCAGTCATGCCATTCCCGGTGAAGGATATCATTTATGACGACGGATTCCGCATGCCAACAACCAACGCCTTGTGGCGAAACTATCCCTATAACTGCACTTGCAGGCTCTGGACCCTGTGCTCTTCTCCCACACTGCACAGGGAGCCAATGAACTGAAGCTGATATATTCTCAAATTGCTTGCTTTGCTCTCGCCTAATGCAAGCCCGAATGCCCGATGAATAGGCAAGCAGACAGTCTTCATTTACCCCCTTCTTTTGCAGCTTGTTCTCTCCATCTTGGTTGCATCCATCTAGCCCGATAATAACAGTATACACAAGAGCCAGCATTGAACGGTCCACCGACTTTGGAGTTTCTGCTTACAGCGTTATTCTTAGAATCTGATTGTCCTTTGACATCAACTTTCATGGGACACATATGTTGCCCAGGTTCTCCCAACTGCGACTACTCCTCTTTGCCGTGTCCAACTAATTACCCATTGCAATTCTAAAGAGCATCATTTTCGACCCAGGCAAACACCAGTGCACCACCAAGATGTCCGAGTACCAGCCGCACGCTGTGACCGGACTCCACGCAGGTCTGTCGACTTCTTATTCTCATGCTTCTGTAAGTGTCCAGACTAATCGTCTCCAGAGGTCTATCACCCATATGGCATAGACGAAGGTTTCGTTCCCGAAATTCCATGTTTCGGTGCCTTTGGCCCATCTCCTGACCTTCCGGAGGATCGCACCTCGGTTCTCTTTGCTCCACCTGAAAACAGTGCCATTCTCGCTAACGCCTATGCTTATGCCGACAATTCGGTTGGTGGATTTGTGACTGGGCAGGATACCATATCACCAGGCGATTGCGACGCCTTCAGATCCGTTACTGAATCCACCGCATTGCCTTCGACTTTCAGACTAAAGCTTCCCGACGAACTACACCCAACTCTAGTTGAGGATCCACCACACCCCTCTACGGCCAAGAATCCGCGAAGAAAACCCAAACACCGCTCGAGCGAATGTCCGACACACGAATCCACGAACCGCAAATCCTCCCGAGATCAAGACATCAACAGGCAATCGAAGAAAATCACAGAATCTTCAAGCAGTCGGTGCGATGTTGACGACGGCTCCGTCAACGATTCCCAGGTCAAACAGGATGGGAAAACAGGTGCGAAACGGGGACGGAGTAGAAATAGCATTGCGGCACACAAGTCTCGGGCCAAGAAGAAGGCAGCGTCGCAAAGACTCAAGTATGACCTGAGGAGAATGGAGGAAACCCACTCCAGGTCGACCCAATGCGTGGCCGATTTGACCTCTGAGATCCACCAGACCAAGATGCTGCTCCTAGAACACACGGACTGCGACTGCTCGCTGATTCACATATACAATGCTCACGAAGCTCGGCAGTTCGCAAGGGGAATTGAGGGAAATTGTAACAGGGAAGGACATGTTATTCCAAGGTCTTGATTCATTATTCGGCCATCACTTGAGGCGGGAGGTAGTAAGCGTGTGACCAAAGCAGGAAGAAAAAGTAAGAAGATAATACGACGAAGACACTGATTTGTTGATGTTAAAGCCCTCGACTGGATTGTGTACTAAATGTGACTTCCCATCCAGTTGCGGTCCGTATACGCCCTTTAATCAATTTCTAGGTTCGTGTTAAGTCATTGGCATAAAGATGGGAGCTATTCTTTACTTTCGCTGGATGTTAGCTCTGCTTTATGTGAACTATATATTAACGACCATCAACAGTCCCCCCTGTACTAGAGCAAGCCAAACACGCTACTCGTGGATGGTGTCGAGTCTGACTGATTCCGTGGTTACATTTCTCCCGTCTTGGCCGGGCACGGCCTTGGCCCCGAGTGAGCTAACAAATCTCCATGTGGAGACATCAGGCGGTTTTTCACTTATGAACGTATTGATCGTATCCCGCATGTGGAGGTGTGATTGAATGACACTCTTGCCACTTTGTCTTTGGCTACTGGTTCAAAGTAGCATTATCCGCTCCAAGGATTTAAACAAGGAAAAGAAACAGATCTAGCGTGCCACTAAATCATTGGTACGACTATCAATCACCAACTTGGTAAATATCTAAATGCAGCTTGGCATCAGCGTACCGAATAAGCGAACATGAACTTCGCCGAAGCCGTTGTCTCTGCGATAGCTTAAGCCTGACGGCTGGGACATGATTAAAAGATCGTCAAGATAAGTGGGACGATCTTTCTGAGCCCTAGACCTCGTCACAGCCCGCCACAAGACACCCGCAGCTACTGACATATTGCATGTGGGATGATCCCAAGGAGGACCTCTGCATGAAGGGTCGCAAGGCCCCACGCACACCTTCCAGGCTGATAACCTCGGCTATGTAGTCTAATAATGCTCTAGGAGAAAGAGGCGAATTTGGAGCAGATCAACAGTGTTAAAACTTTGCCATTTTGCTTCGTTGATACCATTGCTGCAATATCCGAGAGTGAGCTGCAAATAGAGATAATAGCCCAATCTATCGACATGTCTGCCAGGAATTATCGGAAGGGAAAAAGGGTTAACATAACACTTAAAAGACGAAGAGGTCTCAAGAACCTGCTAACGATCTGGCAATCTCTCCGCTTACTGGCTAACATCCACCCATAAGCCACAGCCACACTCAGTTCCAGACGCCTCCAGCCCAATGCCACCCTTCAAAGCTTGCTGCCCAGGTTGACGTGGATCGCCTTGGACTGCGTGTATGCATCCAGCGCATACTGGCCCAGCTCACGTCCGATACCCGAGGACTTGTACCCGCCGAACGGAATGCCAAAGTGCGAGTCGCCCGACGAGTTGATCCACACCATGCCTGCCTGCAACTTGCGAGCTACCTTGTGTGCCTTGGAGATCTTCTCGGTGAAGAGCGCAGCTGCGAGGCCATATGCAGTGTCGTTGGCTTTGGCGATGACCTCGGCCTCGGTGCTGAATTTGGCGATGGCAACTACGGGGCCGAAGATTTCCTCCTGGACTATCTTCATGTCCTCGGTTGTCTTCGTAACAGGTTAGCTAATGTTGACTTTACGTAGTTCCTGGAACACGCCGCACATACATCTGCAAAGACGGTGGGCTCGATAAACAGGCCCTTAGAGCCGTGTTTGGCACCACCGTGGAGGAGGCGGGCTCCAGAAGATTTACCCTCATCAATGTACGACAAGATCTTGTCATACTGAGGTTGCGAGATCTGCGGACCCTGCCAGGTGTCCTCGTGGAATGGATCTCCGACTTTTGCGTTTTCCTTGGTGATCTCGACGAATCGCTTGAGAAAGTCTTCATAGACAGCCTCATGGACGTAAATCCGCGATGTTGATGTGCAGACCTAGAGCAGACTAAGTATACCCGTTCTGGTTAAATCCATGGAAGACTTACCTGTCCCTGATTATCCATTATGCCGGAATGGCACCACTTTACAGCCTGATCAATGTCTGCATCATCGAACACGATGCTCGGGCTCTTGCCGCCACACTCTAGCGTGATATTCTTGAGATTATTTGCTGCCGCCTTCATGATTGCCCGACCTGTGTTAGTGCTGCCCGTGAAGGCGATCTTGTCGACGTCCATGTGTCCAGCGAGGGCCTTGCCGGCGACGGAGCCGAGTCCAGGGATAATGTTGACGACGCCTGGAGGAAGCCCGGCCTCGATGACGAGGTTTCCAAAGTATAGGGCAGATAGAGGCGTCTGCTCGGCGGGTTTCAGAATGACGGTGTTTCCGCAAGCGAGGGCTGGGGCGACTTTCCAGGCGAGCATCATAAAGGGGAAGTTCCTGGAACGTGGTTAGGAATGGGAGATCCTGCTCAAGTCCTAAGCGGGTTGCCACGACACATACCAAGGAATGATCTGGCCACAGACGCCCAGAGGTTCCTGCAAAACATATGCCAGCTTGGCCGGCGACGTCTCGATTGTGCGCCCGGTGATTTTGTCTGCGGCGCCCGCGTAGTATCGGAAGACATTGTAGGACTCGTCGAGATCGCCTTCGAAAGCAGCGGCGTATGTCTACAGAGGAGCAGAATCAGCCATTATGTCTGTACAAGGCAATCCCAGGGTATGTAGGACCTACTTTGCCATTGTCGAAAGCATCAATACTGGCGAGAAGCTTCCGATCCCGGTCAATCAGCTCGGAAATCTTGTACAAATAGGCACCTCGATCGACGGCCGCCAGCTCCGACCATCTGCCTTCAAAAGCTCGACGAGCAGCGGCAACAGCAACATTGACGTCTCCCTCAGATGCCCCTGGGAGGGAGATTATTTCTTCGTTCGTCCTGCGATTTTGGGATATTTCTTAGCGGTGTTGTCAAGGAAGCAATCATGGCTTGGATCCTCGTTGGACAGACGTACGCGGGGTTGATAACGGCGAATTTCTCTCCAAAGGCTGGGACGAAGGTGTTGTCAATGAACAGGCCTGTTGGCTGCTGATACTTCAGCCCGTTGGGCAACGTGATTTCGACTGCGTCAGGCATGACGGTGGGATTGTTCGCGATGAGGAGTTTGTGGGAACGATTAAGGAGAGGAAAAGGGAGTCAGAATCAAAAAGGCAATTAAGCTCTTGGGCAAGCTCTCAGTAGCACAAAGACAGCTGCAATGGCAAATGCTGACGTATTGTCTCACCCGTCATTCGTCACCAAACGCGGGGTGCAGCTCTCAACACGGCAGCTACGGATCAACCGTCGCCGATCCAAGCCGTGATTACACCCGGGGAACGATGTAGTCTCGTGGTGAGTCCGACAATGGAAACACAAGAGCGCCGCCATAAACTCCAAGCTGATGACTATGCTAAGAGGATCATGACAGCATCGTTGGAGTCTTCTACTCATTCAGCGTCCGCTGAATCACGACTTCCAAGCCTGATATCCACCCTCGATGCATTGCAACACTCCAAACATAAAGGTGAGAATCAGAACCAAGATGGCTGCCCAAAAGGTATGCCACTGTACTCCATTACGTCTGTGATACCAGAATTGACACAGCGTGCTCGGTGTTGCTTCGTCATACGCTTGCTTGAGAATGATGATGCGGTCTCTCCAAAACTCGAAATTCTCAATCTCGCGATCCTCTGCATATAAATTGCCACATCTACCTAATTTGTCATCGACAGTGGGTTTTTCTTGGTCGCAGAGCCGTCGGAACCAAGAATGTCTTGATGTCCTTGAATGAGCTGTGCCATTGGCTACGGACTGAGAAAACAGTCAGGCCAGGGTTCGGAGGGTCTCAAGAGCCAACCCTGATGGGAGAATAGACCTTTCTCTAATACGGCTTTAGCGCGTACTATTCTCAATTATAATTCTAGTTTCTACTTACCCTCCGAGTCTGTGACAGTCTAGGAAAGATGCATGGTCAAATATAAACACCTTTGAATCATCGTCGGCGAGTAGTAGATGATCAGCGAGATTGTCGGTGAATATAATCTTGATGCCCCTAATGGTTCCAAAACTCCACCCGTTGAATAACAGAGCAAACATAGATCTTTCTTTCCTAGATGCAAAGCCCTCACCTATGGTATCGGATTTTTTGTATGCGGCCCACATCTCGTGTGCAGTTACAGGGCAGTCAAATTCGAGGTGGATCGCGTACTGTTTTGTTGACGACCCCTCTGAATCGCCGGGTGACGATGACCTTCCTGCGTACGAGAAGCGGGATGACTATGAATATTGTCAGCCAGATCCCTTACTTCCTGGACAGTAAGCTTTACTTTATGAAAGTACTACATGTCCGTTTGGCTTGGATTGACTTGCAGTGGGGAGAATCAACTTACCGGCTGCGGGAAAAGATTGAGCAGCGTGTAAGTTCATCTGGAGACTCTGTAAATTCCATAACTTGTTGCTAACAGTCATTAGACACCTGGTACATGTCTTGTGGCCTCAAACTGTGCCAGCCAGACAATGCCCAATCTGAACTCATACGATTGGGTATTCCAATGTCTCGATGTTGTAAAGTTATTGCAAAATACTCTACCAAATACAGACTTGGAGTTGCAAAGGTTTGTAGAGAGCGACTTTTGCTACTTCATGGACGAAAATCCACGTCATTTCGAGTACTGGATGCAAATTGAAGAATATGTCCAGGAGCTCAAGATGAAAGAGCGAACTCTAAGAGAATTGAGGGAGCGCTGCGAAGACTTTAGGATTATAGTTGGAAGTTTTGCTGTGTCTTTATCGGACCACACTTCTTCTCTCCGACCAGCATGGTAGTGCTAACCCATCGAGCATGATGATTGCTATCATAGTCTGCGTGAGTATACCCCTTCATTGCGAACCTGATTCAAAAACTAAAATCCCTCTTGGTTCATATATTTTATGGTTCTTGTTTCTGGCGTTATGAGTATGCCGCCAGAAGCTATTTCTTAGACCTGACCTTTGGATCATATGTTGCCATGGTCTTTGTTTTCGCCTTCATTACTTGGTTTATGTTTCTTGCTACGCTAAGCGAATGGTCTCAGCGTCTTCAACCTATTTTGCGGTACTTGATGGGAGGTCTACGACGAAAGAACAACGATGAGGATGGTATTGAGTTGGGTTCTATTAGATACTAGGTGCGCTTTAGATCAACATGTTTGAAAGACGAATCAGTTTTTCCGACACGTGAATACTAAATGAGCAAGCTGTTTTAGCATTCAAATCTCTCATACCTCTGCTTTGAGCTTACTGGAAAGGTACAGGTTGTGTAAGTCACGTCTCAAATCGGCACCCCAATGTGTAATTATGGCTGTGCTAAATTTAACACTCTTAAAAACAAAGAGAACCAGTCCGAGGTACTGAAGCATGCCTAACTTTCAAAATAACTACTCACTAAGTAGTGCTTTCAAAACATCAATCTTCGTCGCTCTCCCACCGAAGCCCCTACCAAACTGATGCTGGGTATGGATAGAAACATTAAGATCCTCAGCTCAAGCCCAGATTAAACTAGGACTTTTCAGAAATAGGCGACCAGACCCAATGAAATCCAGCGGGGTGTCGTCCTCATCCTTTCCTCCAACAACGAGGCCCTCTGTCACACTACCTGTCTTAGTACTGCCAACAGTACTGACAAGCATCTTGTCCCCCATGGCTTTCTTGATGAGCTTTGCAAAGGGAGCCTGGTATCCAGGCCCTCCAGTGATCTTCTGCATTGGATGGTTCCCTGCGGTGGAGACACCGAGAACATCGACGCCGCGCTCTGCAAGCAAGGAAGCCAGTTTGATACTCTGATCAGTCGTCCAACTTTCACCCTTGTATTCAGGGTTAGTGTCAAGCCAGTCGGTGGCGCTGATACGAACGAAAAGCGGCATGGTTTCAGGCATAACTGCTCTGACCTCATCCACGATCTCAAGCGCGAGACGAGTTCGGTTTTCAAGGCTTCCTCCGTACTCATCTGTTCGCTTGTTGACTGCTGGGGTCAAAAGCGTGGCAACGAGGAAGCCGTGGGCAAAATGGAGCTCGAAAACGTTGAAGCCAGCCGCTATGGCTCTCTTCGCACCGCTGACAAAGTCTTCTTTCAACTTCTTGATCTCTGCCAGTGTCATGGAGCGAGGTGTCGCGAAGCTTTTGCTCCATGGCTCATCAGTGGGTCCCACAACATCATCTGGCCATCTGTGAAGTTCTGAAGGCGCACACATTCCACCTGAGATCCATGGAGCGACTGTGGACGCCTTTCGCCTGGCATGACCGAGTTGGATGGACATCAGAGCATTTTGACTATGAGCCAAGTCGACCGTCTTTCTCAGGTGCTCCACGTGGGCATCAAGCCAAATCCCAGAGTCCTCAGGGGTGATGCGGCCGTAGCCTCAATCATCAAAAGGCCTGGCTGTGTTTCTGTCAAATTCGTGCTTCCAAGTCCCACTTGAAGAGTTACCTACTCCTCGCTAAGCCAAGCTGCCATAGTGAGCCAGGTGCCAGGGCGTGTGAAACACCTTGTGTGCGCTATACATGCACATCGGGCTCACCCAGATTCGGTTCGATATCGTTACACCGCGGATCTTCAATGGCGTGAATAGTTTGGGCGTGGGCTTGCCATTTGGCTGAATCTTCAGTGCTGTGCCCACAGGAGGGCTTTGATCCGGAGTAAAGGAAGGAACCCCGGCGGCAGCGACGTTGGTGAGGGGAGCCAACTGATTAATGACTCCCGGGGCCTTGGCAGCCGGCAAAGAATATCTCTGGACGTGATCACTGATGGTTGATTGTGAATCGAAGAGATGTTTGCAAGTTTGTAGTAAATATGGGAAACTAAGAGTAGTCTGGATAGGAATGGGCAGTGACTTGATGGCTAATGAGAAGCATGTTAAGCCTACAAACCCTGATGCTATATAAACGACAAAGTTATTCTGATTGTTAACGCAAGGGCCCACTATCAGCCCATGTAAGAACAACCTGCTCTGCGTAACGTTGACTACCGGCAAATGTTCTCCCGAGATTACCAATCCCTTAGCTTATGATGCAATTCTCAACTTTCCACTGACCCTATCTATGTAGCACTTATTTGAAACACCCAAGAAGGGGCTCATAATCTTCAGATGTGGTGAAAATAAACAATTTAGCTCCTATCACGTAGATCCGATCGATTACTCTGTATATCCGGACGGGAAATTGTCAGCTCAGAGCCCAAATCTCTCAAAAACGCTGGTCGCAAGGCGTTCCTAAGCTCTTCAGCTAAGGTGGGACCGACCCTACACCTCTGGACAGCCTTCGGAACTGGGTGGAGCATACGCCATGGGAGGCAAAGCTAGTTGCTGTTGAACTCTCTTTGCCCACATTTCGCAGTTTTAATTCCCTCTTGAATCGGCCCGGTGCCTCTTCTTATGGACACATGTGCTTCGGTGGCTCGTGTGCGGGTAGAATGACGTTGTCAGTTTGCTTGTGGATTATTAATGGAATGGGATTTCAAAGCAGTGCAAGAATAGAGCACTCGGTCCGAGTTCACCATTCAACATCTACTCAAACTATATTAGACTTACACACAGCGTATACTAGAGAAACAATTCACCGGCTACTCGAAAAATAACCTTCGTTGACTCAATGGTATTTTTCGAAATCAGCGACACCAAGATATTAGTTCTTGGCGCCTCTGGTTACAAATAAGTTTGGCCACGGCACTTGACCTCCTTCGTGCTGACTTTGGTCGAGTGGGGGTTCTATTCTTACGACGTTGATAAAATCCTCCCAGTCAATGATAAAGGGATGCGAATGTACTGTCTTAGTTCGGAAGGAATCACACGTTGATGCTCTACGAGGTTAGGGACTCACCGTGGTGAAGTTTTCGGGTTTGGATGATCTCGACCTCGTGCGAGAGGTTGCAGCTCGTCACGACATTGTGATAAATGCTGCGAGCATATTCCATTCTGCTGTACCACAAGCTATCATCGATGTACTCAAAGATCGGAAAGAGGCTACAGTCCAGAAACATCGCGAGAGCATATAGCCGTTTGCCCAAAGAACAACCGACGTCGCGGTGACCGAGTACGGCGAGAGCACAGGCATTAAGACGTACATTATTATATCGCCACCCGTCACGGCTTGGGAAGTGGGCTCATAAACCGTACATTTATGCCGATGGAAGCTCTTATCTGTGCCGCACGCAAAGACAAATACGTCAGTGTGGTGGGCTTTGGTGAAACAGAGTGGAATTATGTCCACATCGAGGATCTGGGTCTACTGTACGAGCTGTTTGTTACACGAATTCTCGGAGGGGATGACCTGCCGTCAAACAAGCAAGGTGTGTATTTCAGTGAGACTGGCTATGAGTCCTGGAGAGCGGTATCCGAGCACATCGCAAGGGCGGGAAAGAAGCTAGATGTCTTACCAACCGAGGAAGGACGCCAGATTTAACTTGAAGAAGGGTTGGAAAAGCTGATTGGGTCCTTGGGAACTTACATTATTGAGCTTGGCTGGGGATCCCGGTCAATATCTAGGGCTGATCGTCCCGTGAGATTGGCTGGAAGCCGACAAAGACGTTTCGTGACTTTCTTGACCACTTTACTACAGTGTGGGAGGAGCTTCTTAAAGACTAGTGGTAGAAAGCTGGATTCAGCCCATTCACTTGGAGATTATCCTCCGTTCTTAATCGACGGTAGGATTATAAGCAACAGCAGAGGAGAAAGTAAACTGACCCAGAGGTCATGACAAGACATATATCTATCTATCTCTGTCCTGAAACAGCTTTTGAATATACCCTAGCATCGTTGTCTAAACCAATGTGACTACTCTTATTGGAGCGAGTGAAACGGAAGTGCCGGACATGTCAGCATTGAGGCCTAACAATAGTGATCAGCGCTGGAGAATACTCGGCGACCGTTGCTATGTTAAAATATGTGCAAAAGCTGAGGAGAGATGTGAGGAGCATCTAATGGAGGGAATCAGACCAATATATCTAAATATCTATGCTTTCTTAGACGGATTTGGCGAAGGTTGCGATAAAATACTGGCGGACTGGTGGAGGCATCTGATGGTACTGCCCCAGCTTCCCCTCAACGATCAATTCTTCGAGGCTAGCCTTGGTGTAACCAGGTACCTCCCAGATATTTGTTCCAAACATGCCCTCTTGTTGACCAATAGCTTAGATCTTGTGGTAGTACTATGTGAGTGTAATTGGGATGCCAGCACGTAAGCCGTCGGCAACTTCGGTATCGACCTTCTCCTGACAATACTGGAATACTTTGGGTGCTTTCTGGTGCTTTTTCTCCATGACAGATGTAACTTCCTCCCTAGTGATCTTCATTTCTGAGAGACTAATAGCGCAGTTCTTGAGTTGTGAAATTGGTATACTGGCAAAGATTGATAAATATCTTGCAGATGTAACTCTTGGTGATATGTAGTTGTTAGCTTCTATTGACAGAACATGGTCTGTCACCTGGTAATGAAACAAAAAAGCCTTACTAAATAACTCACCATAGGTTCAGTCTTTCTACCGTGCTGTTTCCAGTGAAGGTTATTTTGTTTCCGTCGTTATCAACCCCCAGCGCCCTGCAACGTCATTAGTAGGCTGAAACGCCCTCTAGGTGTTAGAGCTATACTGATATCGTGTTTAGTGAGAATTCTGCAAAGTTGCCGGGCAGGACTACCGTAGTTGCAATGCCCGCTGTTTTGGCTGTAGCCTCAACATCATCCTTGTTCTTGTTCACCAGGATTTGAAGACCTTGCTCATCATATCTGGCTGCAAGGTCGGACGGGGAAACAATTGCACTTGGGTGCTAGGGGTCGCCTTCAAAATGGCTTGTTGCCTTGTCACACATTCATGGTCAACGAGGGAACTACAAGAGGTTAGCTTCTAATACAAGTATCGTCACTAGAACCCACATCATTATGTCCACATCCTGTAATGCCGCAACTAGGGTGTCGTGGTTTTCTACGTCCACCTCGACTTTCGTAATGTTGGAGGGCAGCCCCGTGATATCAGATCCAGGACGGTACAGAACCTTCACAGGAGCATTTGAGGCGGCGAGGGCGTCCACCATCGCGGAGCTGGCCCACCCACCACGGCCGTAAACAGCGATTCGGTTGTACTGCGTCATGGTATAACTAGAAGAAATAGAAAAAGATACAATTGCAATTGCCGCGAACTGAGCCTAAGTTGTGTCCCAAACGTGGGTAATATAAACCGGAGCTTTTGGTGTGTCCCTCACTAGACACTGCAATCACAGCACATCACGATATCTATAGCTGACAAATCGAAATGTCCTTACGATTTCTAAAGCATAGACTTCAACGTCCATTTTAATGCCGCAATAACCCCGAGTGCTGGACGCCACCACATCGCTATCTGCTCAAGAACAGGCGGTTGCTGGCTCCTTCCCTGATCCGCAAGAGCGAAAAGTCACTCAGATCTTGATATTAGTGGCTGAAATTTAGGCTGCATGGTGGGACTATCTTGAAATAGTGGATATGTCGAAGAAGCACGGTGGCTTGATCATGTTCCCGGTCGGCCATCTAGGACGCCAGGTCGCAGCTAACATCAAACTGAACCCCTTCTCAACGAGTGATCTAGGGCTGAAGACTTCTTAGTCAGATATTTTGCGAATTCACCAGCAATGAAGAAGGATATTAATCGTGCCATAGACTAGTTTTCGCAAGCTCCTGAGTACTACTATCAGCTCGTTGTGATAGCACGAAAGTCCACGGCACCTTAGTGTGGTACTTGGTCCCCAATGAATGAATGCTCACCAGCAAAATTAACAGTGGTCATCTGCTCACTCGGTTCATAGTGCTAAGCTCCAATAAGCAGAAGGATAACTACAGCGGCTCGCACCTTAACCGCAAATATATTATCTTCGAAACAAGAGATGCTATCCGTTAAGAAGGCCCAGACGAGCCATTTTGGCTGGTTATCCAAGTCAAGGTACTTGAAACGGTGGGTAGCATTAGATTATGATAACCGGCGTAACTGGATCTGATTTGCCACGGAAGCTTCTCGAGGGGGCAGAGCGCGTAGTTCCGACCCTACTTGAAGAGCAGGATTTTGGCATGAGCAATTTTGGTGTGAGACGCAGTAAACATCCTGCACCAGTATCGGCACAGAGGACAGAATGTAACCTGCCAGGACTTAGATAGTCAAAAACTACAGAAACCCTTTATACATAACACAGGGAAAGTACTTGGGTGCTTTTAACAAGTTGCGATGGAAGTGGGCGGACAAATGACAGAAGCCAAAGACAACTTGAATATGGAGAAAATTAAAGCAGGAGTTGTCATAGACACAGGAAGTTGAAGTATGAATCATTGAAAATTCGTGCGTTGACAAAGACTCCGGACATTGTTATGAATTGCTTTTGTTGTATTATGGTCAAATCAAGTCAATTATGCCAGTCCCATGTGGTCGTCACTCTTCTGAGGTAGGTTCCTTTTTACCTCTAAATCTTTCATCACTGGCTCCCATACCCAGTCCTTACCGCTAGTCTCCCTCCCAGTCCAAAGATCCCAGGCGGTCTTTCCTTCCGCATTTTGAACTGTCGGATCTGCACCAGCACCTAGGAGCAATTGTTTCATGAGCACTACCTCATTTCGTTTCACGACCTTTTCGATGGCTGCGGTCACCAAGATCATCAGGGGCGTGAAACCAGTGTCAGTGAGGAGGTTGACATCTTCACAGGCACCTTTGTCGAGAAGCAACTCCAACGCAACAGGATCCCAGTTGTAACAGGCAAAGTGTAGCGGTGTGGCACCAGCAAGGAATGGTTTTTGGGTGTTTCCAATCTGTTTGGCATGCACGTTCGCCCCGCTTCGTATGAGCATTGTCATCATCCTTTTTCGCAGGAGGGCATGATCAGATGCCGCCTCAGCTCTCGATGCCTTGTCCAGGATTAATGAGGCCAAACGGGCGAGAGGAGTCATTCCATTCTTATTAAGGGCGTCAATACCAATGCTCGCAGCAGGAGCTCTGTTTAAAATGACATGGAATCGATCCGCAGACTCGGGGAACAGCCGGCTGTAACCTCCCAGGATGCAGTGCAACGTGTTGAGCCCATCTGTGGTGGGTGTTTCGACTTTGGCACCGTACTTCAGTAAAAGCTTGATGGTTTCTCGAGCATAGCCATCAACTGGCATGCAACACGCAGATGTGAGAGGGGTAGTTCCTCCGCTGTCTGGCATGTTTGGATCGGTTCCACGCTGAAGCAGGCGTTCCAAGACACTGGATGCTGCTTTCGGTGACACTCGATGAGACCTATTCAGCCAGGCGGGGTTGGTCAAGAAGATGTGAATCGGTCGACGTGTTACCCAGCCCAACTCAAAAGGCGAATTCATGTCGGCCCCGTGGTCGAGCATGAATTGAACCACCTTTAGCAGGCTTTGACCCCGCGATCGGTTCAGGAAATAGTTGAGCAGGGATGAGCCTTGAAACCCAGTGTCGATCTTGGCGCCGTATTTTAAGAAGATGGAAACCGTCCTGAGTTTGTCCTCTGCATGAAGTTCTGGAGATATGGAGGCATTGAGCAGTAGGTGTGTTACGGGAGTTACTGGCTCACGCTCGGATTCGGAGGGGAAGAAGGGCTTGGTAGAGGAACTACCGTCATCGTTGCGCATCCAGCACTTGGTTTCGAGCTCTGCGCCGTGCGCAATGAGTAGATTCGACAGCGTCTGTGCGTGAGGAATAGTTATTGCGAGGTAAAGGTTTGTTTGAAAGGTTTCCTGGGCATGGGGGCCGTTGAGCTGCATTTTTCCTCCATGTGCCGGGGCACCATGCTCGAGGAGAGTCGACACGAATTTCAGTGCCAGGCCAGGGGATTTGGCTTTGAGGTGGTAGATCGCGTGGTATATCAAGGAGCCTCCAGGTGGCGTTGGATGCGTTACATCTAAGCCAGCGTCGAACAGCCATTTCAGCACGGATAGCATACCCAGCCGCGTAGCTTCGTGTGCTGCAGAGGTGGCATCTGGCGTCACAGTATCTATCTTGCATCCGAGATCAACTAGACACTTGACAACGTCCAGTCTCCGGTTTGATGATATCTGGTAGGTGAGGGGCGCTCTGGAGTCGCAAAGAGGGTCGATTGAACTTCCGTGGCGAACGAGGGCTTTCACCACATCTGCGCTGCGAGCAAAATGGATTGGACGTAAGACGTCCTCAGCGACAGTCGCATCCACGTCGGCTCCGAAGTTGGCGAGCAGATCGATAATCTCGATGTGTCCGCGACGAGCCGCCTGATGCATCGGTGTCATTCCGTATGATCCCAGAGGGCGGAGGCCGCCTGAACAGCCGCGGCCGAGGACCGGCTCGTTGATCCAAGGACCCATCTTCTCCAGTGCGAGGATGTTCTTGACGGTGGCCACATTCCCGCAAGAAGCGGCCCATGCCAAGACGAGGCCGCGAAAGCGAGGTTCCGCGGCGTTGTCGTGCCTCATTTTCGTTACGCGTGATGCCTTCCGAGGCAGCTTCATGTACAGCACCTGGTTGATGACTTCATAGTGGCGGCGGTTGGTGAGCACCCAGTTGGCAACTGAGCTGAAGGGTAAGTATCGTGCAATCTCATAGAGGATATCGAGGGGTAGACCGCAAGGATCCATGGTGATGTTCATCGGAACATCCGCTAGATGAAAGAGTCTTTGATCGTCACTGTTTTGAGGCTTGCATGGCATTGAGGGCGGTGGAGGTGTTACTTTAGGGTCAGACGGTCACGTCTACTCACGTGTACAAGTAAGCTCGGTTACTTGGATGATCCTTGTTTTCGACGCCTCTTTTTAAGAATGACATAATGTGAACACTTACGATGACATCTGCAGTAGTTCACCATAAGCTCACATAGACGTTGTGAGTCAAGTCAGGCCTGATTCATACTAGTTGAGGCTTTGGGTTCATTTAGTGGACTGAATGTGGAAGCGGGCTGTTCCGTGAGGTCAGGCTACCGTATATCTCCGTAGGGCACGGGGGAGCTGTTTTCTGACTCATTTAAGCTATGATCACGTTTCCGTTCTTAATGACTCAATGAATGACCCAAACAGCGCGAACACAATGAACTACTTTTAATTATCATATGTTTAGATACAGTGACTGACTCTGCCTACTCGTGAGTCATGCTGATTGAGGCTTAGGCTGATTCGTAGCCCTATCGACGGAGGCTGTCCGCCAACGTTTCACCTGTTCTTAGCGCCATTAATTTCATTCATCCGTCCTAGAGCCGTTCACCAGTACGAAACACCAGAACGCGAACGGGGTTCCATTAATCGTCCGCGATGTTCTAGGCGCCCGTTATCGCCAAAGCGCCAACAAGCCGGCCCCTACAAGCACGCCCGTAAAGACGGTAAGTAATTGCAGGGGTGCCGGGCCCAGCTGAAATCGAAGCTGCATTATCGTCGTCGCCGCTATCGCCATTGCCACCGCCGTTAGTTTCAGCCGCGGCTATATCAGTGGCTTGGTAGCGGCACGGCGGGAATCCACGTAACGACGTCCCAGTCGGTGTAAGACGATTGGTATAGCTCATTGGAGGCCAAAGTAACCTTCGCTGGTCCTGAAATTGGCCGTTACGGAAGCGTTAGACGATAGAGGACTTGGCGAGGCGGTTGTGTCCAAGATATTGTCGATTGTGATGAGCCCCCCTGATGGGTAGTAGATAAAATGAAAAAACATGCTCCATTGATGTTTCCCGAGTAGCCGCTATGGGCTTATCAGCTCTACTTTGTCGCAATACGCTGGAAAAAAAAGGTCGGTTACCTAGGACAGCAATATGCAAGAGTCTCAGATGCGCCTAGCACCCTCGTCCAAATCTCTGCCTCGGCGAGTCGCTTGGCGGGCATTCTGGAGTATGGGTGGGATTTTGAGTGAACACACCCGACGTCTTGACAGACCCTGTTTCTTCCGCAAGGGCGAAGCTTCCAACAGTTGGCATCTTGGAAAGCAGATAGCAGAAGTCATCTACGGAGAATACGTCTGAGTAAAAAATATCCAACGACTGCTTTTGAGGCCAAGCACCGGTCGCAACCTTTGTTATGTACTCCGTAGGATTCGTCCACTGATCCGGCTAAATGCCTATCGGGCTCCCCTGTCCGTCTGAACGGCCACAAGTGGAAACTGCGCCGGGCTTGTTGTGCATAAAAACATGGCCTTGACTGTGAAGTCTCATTCTGGGTCCAATTGAATGGAGCGTTGGCTGGCATCTGGTCTACGACGTGGCGGAAATGTGCCAAGCTGAGCCAAGGCTTCTAGGATATGGTTCCCGTGAAAGAACTACGATACGGGCGAGCAATGTCTTGGAAGCAATGTGAATTCTCATTGGTAGAAAATCCAATGTCGCAAGATAGTATATAATCAATGATATTTATTAAGGTTGGTCGAAAACCTTCCTGTGATCCAACTAGGGATGCCGTCGCCAAAACGCCTAGGGCCAAACTCAATCTCTAGATGATCGTCCGGGCATCTCCTTCAACTCCTGACTAGCCTCAGATCCTGGGCTAAGCGGCTGCTGCGTTTGCGACCGAGGCTTGTTGCATGGTATGAAGCCAAATGCACATGCAACTCACGACGGCCGCAAGGCCCCAGAGAGTGCCCAGCTCGCCGGTGGCTCCGCTGCCCCGGAACTGGAACTCGCCGATGTTTGAAATGCTTTTGAAGGCCTTGCTGTCTGCCCACACAGCGACAATCTCTTTTCCATCCTTGGTGAAGCCATCGCCCTGGTCAGCGACCTCTTCGTTGCCTTCGCCAGCCATGCCACTGCCCAGTCGCACCAACTTCCACCCAAAGCCTGACTGCCCGACGCTCTTGACTTCGCTCCCGCGTGAGTGTCTCCATTCGAACCTCTCAATGTGCCGATCGCTGCCCTCTCCCACTTGTATCCCAAACCAATAAATTTCCTTGCTGAGTGTGCCGATATATCGCAGAATCTCTTTCCCACCCGCGATACCTGTGCTCTCCAATGTCGGAAGATTGATTGCAAAGTCCAGGCCCCCTTTCCCTTCCCTCGTGACAGTAGCCAGCGGAGTATGGTCGATACTTGGACCGCCGTAAAGAATCAGGCCCCCGTACCAGGCATCAGGAGCACTGACGGCATATGAGAGATTCGAGTTGGTGTCAGTGAGATAGCAAATGATCTTCAGACTGAGCCCCTTCTTGTATGAAAATCGTAAGGTCTGGGGGAGACCTCTATTGGCGATTTCTGCCGACATCTGAGGAGTTGGGAGCACTGTTGATGTCGAGTTCCCCATTTTCAGTATGTGAGTGGGTTCTAGAGACGAAAGAACAGCGTTATTGTTGGGTATTGAGGGAACGATAAAAAGACTAGAATGTTCAGAAATGCATAGAAGTGGAATTCCCTTGGCAAGCTGTCGATTATATAGAAGTGATAAGACGAGGCTGTTTCAATTTCCGCACGTATCACTCTCGCAGCATCGCCACGCTCACGGAGCGTCAGTGGCTCAGCTGGCCGCCAATGATTGGTTCTGGTGATGACGCCCTTGTGCGGATTTGGAGCCATGCGGCGCTCTGTCTCCACTTGAGTGGCTAAAGCTGCGAAGCACTTGGGGTGAAGACTTCGGTAAAAACATGCGATTCGGATTGAGAAATATTGAACAAGCTCCGAAGTCAGTAAAGTAATATTTTCCATTTCAGAACAATTTTTCTATGATTTTCGAGGTTGGTAAGATGCAAGAGGCATCAATCTATGAGAAAAAATGAGCCCATCCAGCTTCATAATGTTCACTGAGGCGTGCAATGGTGCGAAGATGAATGAACGCAGGCACATGGCTTCTGTCATCGTCTCTATGAGTAGCCGAGGACGACGGCAGTATGTTTAGATGTAAGTCGGGTCGGGTAACGGAGCAACTTCTACCTGAAACAGTCCATCCGATTTTAACTTATTCCAACTCTTCGGCGATGATCAACAAAGTACCATGTAGTAACCGGGATCGCCAAAACATCTAGCAATACAGTAGCTGTGTAAATTTCAATGTGGTTGGCGCTAGGGAGATATTCGGATAGATTTGAGGCCGATTTGGCATCAAATGACTCCATCTCCGGGAATCTTCACCTCGGCTGAATACCTGGACCGACACCATGCACACTTCTGGCTCACTATAACTCGAATACGCAAATCTGGGTTCTTTCCCTGTTTCATAAGGTATCGGGAAAGCTATTGAGAATTGAGAAATGGACATGTGTTTAATTCACTCATTGCTATTAACTCATTTCCGGTGTCAAACCCTGCCCTTTAGCATATAGTGAGCGAACAAGAAAGGCGTGATAAGGGTTGGTATTTAAGTATTTGCACGTAAAATCTCTGCAAATATTGCTACTAAATACGTAGCTAAGAATACCTTAATATTTGCTTGGATTTACATTTCGAACTGGAGCGAGGCTTGCACTAAATTTGCGGTTGGAGTGTTATAGCGGGAGACATATGGGTGGATTTCTCCCGCCGTCTATAAGCTCATTTCACGTCATCGTACACCAAAAGAGAATTAAAAAAAGACAACAGCAGGCGTCAGCGCGTGGGACGCTTGAGTTCTAGGTTGTTTGCATTTTAGTGATGTTTGAATGGCAGTGATTGCTAGAGCGATCTCGGCGCTGCCGTAGAGCGCCTCTCCACCATCAGGTCACGAATGAAAGGCAAGAGAACTGATGAAAAGTACTTTCGGGGGCAAACATGACAGCGTGTGAACTATTCACTTGGGCGGCGCTAGATTGGTAGATTGATTGGATATCATGTCGTATTCGGATTTCAGGCGAGCAAGCAGGTGGTTAAGAATGTTGCATGAGCCGACTATATATAGATCTCGGGGTTGAGGATAATAAGAGTCGCGCAACTATGGATATCTCTCTTGACTCTTCCGAATCTGGATACTTGTAGTATGGCGATGATGAGTTGTCCTTCAGCATACCTACGTCCACTACGTTCCTCAATCACCAGTATAGGATCCCAAGCAACTCAAGCAACAAGGGAAAGACCCGATGAGTCACATGTGGTAATTAGTCTGGACTGAAACCTGGCTGAAGACGTAATGAAGGCCTTAATTATTTGCTTAATTCGCCATTACAGCCTTGAGCAAGTAGCAGTTACCGACGAGCGCCACCACCGAACCGGTGTGGACTCGAAGAACAAATCAGGCTGTGGTGAAGCATCGTTTTGGCAACACCTCATACATACCACTATTTCTCATAAACGCCAAACCTCGAGCGGGCGATCCACTAGATGTTTCTGGTTTACGCCTATCAGCGAGCCACCGCCAGTATGTGGATGCCTTGCCATTTCAACTGTGGTCGGGTTCAAAGCCCAATGCTAATCTTGCGGCTGATGGTGGCTTGTAAAGTGCAAGATTTTCTATCAGGCTGGGGGCAATACATGATATTTTTGGTAACGTCGGCTGCCTACTAGAGCAAGGGTCATTAAATGTGCACCAGTATAGTATTTAGGCAATGGGCTGAAGCTGAGAATATTGATTTAAATTTTGCCTTGGCACTGAACCAGTACTGAAACCCGCCTACCTATAAGAACCGTGATCGAACGTCAAGTAGACAAACCTTCTGTGACAACAGATTTATTAGCAATTGTGCCTTCCATTCGCTCGGTCACTCTACGTCCAAGGCGGATATGAACAATCTACAAACCAACCGGCCCCCAAGCCACAGTGCACCAACCAGCGACCCAGTCCCCAGGTCGATACATTCCGCCGTGACTACTGAAGAGAGACATGAAGGTGAGACAACGTGATCTACTTGGAAACATTATTTATTAAACATAAATTAGGCGGTGTTGACCCTATTATTCCGAGGCTAAGCTCTCCCATGCCGACAGCCTCCAGTATAGGCCCGCCGTCCTCCGAACGCCGTTTTTGGTGACGGCGCTGGTTTTCAATCTCGCGGTCTTTAGAGTTTTATTTGGAATATACGAAACAAACTACTTCACGGTCGATCCCAAATGGTCTTACTTGGTTCTTCAGGTCCTTCCCACTGTTGTCGGAACTCAAGGTGCCTAGAAATGTGAAGGGCAAGGATGGCAACACCCTGGCTTCCTGAGACCTCGAGTTCAGTGAAAATGTGGCTTGTTCATAAGCCTAAAAATACCCATGGATATCCATCGCGGGTCCTACCCATTAGACCCGTTCAGCATGTTAGGCTTCAACATGTTCGACGGGGTTCTTGGCGACCCTTTACGGCCATCCTTGTTGTCAAAGACACATTCGATATCGATGTTCCGGCAGTGAGAGCATGTTTTGGTGCCGCAAGTCGAAGTTATACTGGATGAATTGAGTCGGTTGATTCGTGACAAACTCGTGCACAACGCGACACTCACTCTAATACGGCCTTTCCGGCAAGCTGCGCAAGCTGTAGATGCTCAGTTGCGATGCCTGGCTGGTAGTTCATTGTCATCCATTTTATGTATAATATGAGACAAATGGAGAGTCACAGCCTAGGATCTGCAGCCGGAAATGCGGAATTGACCACATAAGACAGAGTCGATTGCTCGGAGATGGTTTTCCTTCTCCGACACTATAATGCCTCCGTGATCACTACCCCACACCGCACCCCGCAACTTGGTTCACGAGGCTTCCCACTCCTAGCTAGTTGGTATATTTTTCTTTCCTGCAAAGAGAAATGCAGGCGTACCACTCGATGGGATATGTGAGAGCTTAAAACAGCAAATTGATTCCCTCGCTGGGGCAGCGAACTAACATAGTCTCAGGAAGGGTTCTATTCAATTGTTATAACTAAGTTAGTGACGAAGCTGAAGCTCCAGCTGCTTGGATGTGGCCCTGGTGCTCACGATGACTCAATGCAGAGTCTGGATCAGAGATACTCATTGGACTTGTATTATAGTAATAAATATGATCATTATTCGCTCAAACCCAGCTCATTCCTCCCAGCTGGTTACAGTGGTCCACCGCGGTTCACGGCAGCTTAGCTGAAGTTCCATTATCTGAGCCGCCCTCTGCGTAGACTAAGAAGGGTGCCATTCCCAAGGCGGGCTGGCGCACAGTTCTCGTCGGCTTGACGATGTTGAGAGTTTATCTTCAATTGACTTATTGCCGAGAAAGCAAGGAAGAACTGCGCTCACTGGTGGCCTATCTAGATCTAGTAGTGTAAAATGTGTCAATTGGCTTTTGTCGAGTATAGCATCAGTTCAGTCGCGTCTGCTGCGTCTGCTGGGTCTGTAATCAACAGCCGACGATAACCAGAGATGATCGAAGACAAGAGCTCACATGCAAGTGTTGGCAAGTCTTCCTCCATTCCGACTATGCCTTTTAGACAGCGGAGGTGCCTTTCTTTCGACAAGAACACCTTTGACCGCCTTAACCATCGCACGGAGACCGGGTTCCTAGAATTCTTCCAGTGATAAGCTATACTAAACTTGTATATTAAACTGCTGTCAAGCAAATCCTCAACGGCACGATTGCAGACGAGGGTATCCTCGGGCTGATGAACCCCAGTCTGAACAAGCCTTTGATGAAGGAGCTCAAGGACAACCACGGGTCAGTTTTCCAACCTATTCTTCCCAGAACTGTTTATTGACTTAGTGCAGGATCTACTGCGAGGAAATTATTGGTTAGTCTGGCGTCAGCTACCACCCGCCGAGATGATGTTGTTTTCACAGCTGGGCTGAATCGGCCACTGCACCATTTGTTGTAGTGCTGTCAGCCACGATACAAGGCTTTCTACGAATCTTTGAAGTATCTGAGGATAGCTTATTACATGTCGATTATCAATAATATGACTTTCCAGCTGCTAGAGCAGTGTTCATAGAGAAATCAACAGATGTCTTGCAGTTATATGCGCTTTGAATTTGCATTTCCCTCTTTTGCCTAACTTGGCTTCGTCTTTCTTGTTCACATTTCCTCTCGCTGTTAATATCATTGGTTTCCCCTGCATTCTCCGAATTTGTCATCTCAATTCTAGCTTGATTGTACGAGCCTATTGGGGATTCAAGATGACATTGGGTCGGAGCTCCAAAATACTACTAGCAGGCCTGAAGCTCTAGATAGGTACCTGGAAATAGTGTATCTAAAAGCTATTTTACAGCTTTCGTAACATTTATTGTATTCAGAGTGAGAAGTTTGCTTTACATTGGGACAGAAGCTCTTACTTTAAAGAAGACCCATAAAAGCTTACTACAGTGGGAGCTAAGAGGTTGTAAGAAACGATGAAGAATCGTATGTAAGGGCGGGGCACCTTTTAACCGGATCTCCGTCCCCATATGGTGTACGTAAGGAAGTGGTAATTGGGTATGAACCTACAGTGGCGGAGATGTTATCCGTAACCGATGCCCCATGATTTTCCGGACGGAGACAGATATCGGCAAGGCGGAAGCGGGACTTCGCGGGGGATGCGGGGACGGATTTCAGAACATGGGTAGAGGATTTAAAGGAAGAGGAATCTCGACAGGCACGTAAAGTCTAGGTTGAATGAGTACCACTGAAATAAACTGGCTGTGGACTTTTCAAAGAAAGTCTTGCTTTAAACCTTTCGCTCTCTCCTTTCTTGCTTGTGTCATCAGAAATCTATTACACCATGGATAAGAAAGTCATCGTCATAACCGGGGCCGCCTCCGGAATGGGCCTTGAGACTGCTAAGCTGCTCGCCTCCAAAGGAGCCAAGGTATCTTTGGCAGATGTTCAGGAGGAAGCTCTGGACAGAGTCGTCCGCGAAATCAACGAGAGCGGTGGCTCAGCCATCGGGACCGTAGTGGACGTCCGCGACAGAGCCAAAGTCGAAGCCTGGATCAAGACCACCGTCGACACGTTCGGGAAGCTTGACGGCGCTGCCAATCTCGCAGGCGTCATCGGCAAACACATCGGCATGACGCCGCTTCAGGACATCGACGACGACGACTGGGACTTCGTCGTGGGCGTCAACCAGAAGGGCTTGCTTAACTGCCTCAGGGCGCAGATCCCGTACTTCAACGACGGTGGCTCTATCGTCAACGCGGCCAGTGTGGCCGGGCTGATTGGTTTACCTCGCAACGCGTCGTATGTGGCTTCGAAGCATGCCGTGGTGGGCCTGACTAGGACTGCGGCAAAGGAACTTGGAGCGAGGCAGATTCGCTGCAACTGCTTCTGCCCGTGAGTGCCACCTTCACCTCCAAGATCTTTTACATCTTCTGATATCTAGTGCAGAGGCCCAATTGAGACGCCCATGTTCCGTGCTTCAGCTGAAATTCAGGGTGCCGAAATGGACCTCAGCCAGATTACCCTGGGAAGGAAGGGTCATCCTAAAGAAGTGTCCAACCTGGTGGAATGGTTGCTGTCGGATGGAACGAGTTTCATTACTGGCACGGTGCAGATCATAGACGGCGGCTGGTTGTGTTAGAACTGCACATACTGCATCCGTCGTTAGCTGAGAATGATATTACGGCATTGTGTTCGTAATCAAGACCCTCAGTTCGCAGTTGTTCTATTCTGAATCCCTTCCAACACTGCAGCACATACGCGTATGGATCAAGCTCCTCCACAAACTCCAGCAACGGCCCGGAATCTTGCGAGCCAAGCCAAATAGCAGCTCGGTTCGCTGCCCATAGCCCCACAAGAACAACCTCTTTCTCTGATAGACTGATGTTCTTCTTAGCTAAGGGCGGCCTGACCAGGTCTCCGTTAAGGTACCACTGCCGGTAACTAGTCTTGCTCTTCTCGGCCAGATACCACTTGAGCCGTTTGGATGGGTAGTCATATTCCAGGACTCCAGGGACTTGCTTTCCTTCTTTCGCTTCTTCTTCTCTCTTTAACTCCACGAGTTGGCGCCATAAAGAAGTGTGCTCCCACAGTTTGTCCTGTTCCCAGTCAGGTACCCAGCGTTTAACCAAGACGAAACTGGAATCCAGCTGTAAGATGTTAGCGTGATTGTGCTTTGCTCCAAGGTGTGCCGGGTGATTTACCTGGTCTTCTTGATAGTCAATAGTAAAGACGCAAAGTGACTCGAACTCTATGTATTTGAGAGAGAGACGCGTCCAGAGAGGACGAGCCGGGTCCACCTCGCCGTCTTTGGCACTGCTGGAGATGAAATCCTGATCCTTCAAATTCAGCTTCTGCTCTGTTCTTTCCCGATACTCTTTCTCGCACTTCGCTAGAGCCTCCCGTAGCTCGTTCGCTTTAGCCAACTGTTAAGGTGCAGATGGGCCCTCTTCTTCACTCTCTGGGTTTTCCTCACTCATTCTTTCGCAGACTTTCTCGACCATCCGCCTGAAGGAATCATCAATGATAAACAGGGTCCCAAGAGCTAGACGAAGAGGCACAACCTCAGACTCCTGCACCGACGATGATAGACACGTGTCAAATATGAGGTAGTCGGCCAGTTTCTGAGGATGAAAGCTGCTTTGGAGCCTCCATCTGAACGCCTTCATGTGAGATTTCAGCCGAAGGAGTTGGCAAACGCTGGTCCACGAAGACCGTCCTGATTGAGAATGCCTATCGCATTCTTCAAGACAGAAACCCAGAACATCTCTTTCCGAATAAGAAACCCCCAGTCATTCCAGTCGAGTCCGAGCAAGACGGAGATGGGCCTTTCAAGATCTCTCCGGGGAACACCATGTTGACATCGTCCTCTGCTCCGTTCGCTGCTTCTTTTCCGTAATGTACCCATAGGCCATTGACACGCAAAGTTGTTCGACTGCTGGAAACAGATTCGTCATTGTCACTTTTAGAAGAGTCTGTCGCGTCCTTATTAGCCTCCCCTTTCTCTGCCCGCTGACGCAGGTCCCTAAGGCCCGTTACATCGAGCGGGAGAAACTGCAATACCTTTGGCTCCTGGATTCCAAGACACTTCATAGCGTTGCCGGTAGATACCGGGATATCATCCGATTCCTGAAGGGAAAATGCAGGCCAGCTCTCCAAAGGGTCGAGCTGCCGGAACATTCGATCCGCATCAGCTTCACGAGCAGAGCCCTCGAGAGATATAACCGTTTGCTTTCCCTCTAAAGTCTGACCGCAAGGCAGGAAACCGTGCGCCAGCCAAAACAATGTCTGCATGGACGACCCATCGTTTCTCTCCAATGCCCCTGGGCAAAGATCTCTCGTACAGTATGCGGCACGAAAGAAATAGACGTAAGATGGCTCCAAGAGCCCTTTTGTCGACCAAGTGCCTCCATTGTGCCAGTGACTCCATGGATCTTCAGCATAACATTTTCTTTGAGTGTCCAAGTACCGTATGCATCACGTTGTAAGGAGACTATATTGGCTTTCGAAGTATGGACCTGGACCTCCCGTTCGCTGGAAGTCGTAGCTGAAGTATGGGAGAAGACAGATGGCGATGACGATGATCGCCGAGTCCTTCTCTGTTTTTTTTGCACCCACTCGAACTCGGCTCTGCTCTTGTTTTTTCTTTCCTGTCCAGTTCGAAATGTCGAATAGACGCGCGCTCGCCCTCGATATCCCGTCTTATCCCGTTGTGCTGCAGTACGCCCTTGTCCGCGCGCTTCCCGTACCGCCCTAGCAGACCAAGCAGCAGGATCCAGTGCTTGTTGACGGTCAACGCTGTCCGGCTATTCACGACCTCGAGTGTTCCGCCCTTGGGCACACCAAGGTCGAGCGGACTGTTCCCGGCCGTCTCGCGCACTTTACGCCTCTATAAGCTCGGCGAGTTTTGCCCAGCCTGTGTTCCAGGGGAGATAGTTGCGCGGTCGCAGACCCTGGGCAGCGCGTAGCGGAACCAGTCTAGTAGTGTCGGGCTCGTTGGCGATGTAGCCAGGAGAGAGATCGGGCACGCTGATACGGCGCAGGATACGTAATCCTTTGGTCAGGCGGTAACCACGAGTCACATACTTTTGCTGCAGATCTTGCACAGCGTTCACCGCTCGGTTGCTATCGCTGAGTGAGGCTTGGAGGGCGAGAAACGGCGCAACCACTCCGACGAGCGCAATAATGGCGATGGCGGCTGCGACCCACGTTTCAATACTGCTGGCCAGGTCCAGGGCATCGAAACTGCTGTCACTGCTAACATTCGCAGGTGCCGACATATTGGTAGACGCGCCGTTTGAAGTTCTGAGCAGATTCTTTGTTGACAGGCGTAGCGTAGGTAACAAGAGGACTTCGAGGTTGGATCGTCAGCGGCCTATGTGAGAAGATATAATCCTGGCGAAAACAGCTCCTCCTTTTCACGAGAGGTCTTCAAAGAGTGTTAAACTGGCCATCATGGGCAAGTGTGTCGATGTTTAGCTAGCCATAAGCCACGCAGCTGAAATAGTTGCAGACCGAGATCTCGCATCAGTCACGTGTTGATGACGAGCAGGGATACGCCACTGACCATTGAAAACGAGGTTGGTAAGCTTCCTTTTACCTAGTCCAGTATTAGCTGACTGCCAATGAAATGGTTCAACATCTTCCAACACGTACATTTTTTCTCTCTCGATAAATCTGATCTGGCCACCCGATCTCATGTTCCAAGCTGAGGAATGGTTTTGTGCATACGAGGCTCGAGAATCTTGGATAGTTTTAGGAAGAAAATCAAGGACCGATAAATTTATACAGTCCCCAGAGAGGATTGCGAGGTCGGTAAGATAGTATTTCAGCCCTACGTCAAGAAGGGTATCGCGTCTGGCAATTGAGTTACATTCTTTCAGACAGGCGTTATAGTATAACATCACGAACGCTGTGCTAGTCAAGGACTGAAAATGTCTCAAAATAGCTGCGCGTTAAGAACCAACGCGTTTACCTCAATCTCCAAGTCGTTGGCTTTGATAGTAAAGATATCGAATACTGAAAGAAGAAAACTGCGAGGCTAAACTTACCATAGAACTAGCACATGGAAACGCTTCAGTTAATTGCGACATTTACGACTTTGGAGAGGGGCTGCTGGGACACGTCTACTTCGGATTATGTCACTGTCCATGAGCAAACACTTGAAAAATGGTGTCGCCAGGGGTGGTGAAGGTTATGTTTCAAGCCACACACCAGAATGCCAATATTTGTGGTACGATGTAAGTACCTAGTCAAGCAGTGTATTGAGAAACAGGACCCTCAAAGTTAACTTAAGTTCAGCTAACTTCAGTCTATTTCGACGTTGCCCGTTTCCCTCTTAGGTTCGGCGTCTCGGTCCAGTTGGCCAATGACCCCTGTATTCGCGCTCCCTATGATCGTCCACTGATGGAGCGGACATTGCGGCATGTAAAAGCAGCCCGCTGGCTCCACTCCGCAATTCCGCATGAATTACCGGGCTAAGTCCGCTAATTCCATGACGCTTTCCCTACAAAAACTCTGATACTCCACGAATCAGCAAAGTAAAGACACTACGACGCATTGCAAACACGGCCCCCATTTTCGACTATCAACCGAGCATATTTTATCCCTTGAAAAGCATACAACATGACGACAAGAGCCTTAGTGGTGGGTGGAACGAACGGCATAGGTTATGCAATGGCCTGCCGTGTCGCTGCCGAAACCAGCACCTCATCCGTCATAATCAGTGGCCGTACAAAGCCACAGAACATCCCACATGCCAACATGGAATTTCGAAAACTGGACGCATCGTCAATGCGCCAAATCAAGCAGTATACGGACACGTTCAAGTCGGAACAGGCGCAGAAGTTAGACTACCTCATCATGACTCAGGGAATTCTAACAACTGCGGGACGGACAGAGACCCCAGAGGGCATCGATCGCAAGATGGCACTGCACTACTATGGCAAGCAGCTCCTGATACGTGAGCTTATGCCGACGTTGAAGGAAGACGCGAAGGTCATCATAGTACTTGATGGGGTTGGAGGTGGCCCAGACAAGCTTATCTGGGAGGACCTGGACCTGAAGACGCACTTCAGTCTCGGCAAGGCAGCAGACCATTGCCTCTCAATGAACGACGCTATGGTTCAAGCTTATGCTGCTCAACAGCAAAAACAGGGCACCGACAGGCGGCATTTCGTGCACGCTTTCCCCGGCGGTGTCAATACAAGCCTTCACAGAGAACTCCCTTGGTATCTGCGGCCTGTAGCACGGGTTACTCTTGGTGTTCTAGGTGTGTCACCTGATACTTGTGCCAAGTATCTGTTGAATGGAGCGTCTGAGTGCGCAGCGTCTGGTCAACAGGAAGGTAGATTCTGGAGCAATATTGACAGCAAAGGAGGCTTAGTTGGGAACAAGGCCATTTGGAGTGAGGAGCAGAGAGCGAAGGTAGCGGACCATACGTGGGAAGTTATTGATGGAGCACTCAAAAGTGAAAAGTAGTACGGCGAACTGATGGAAGGAGACCAAACCGTGCTGTTCGTGAGCCATTGCAATTTATATTTAGTATGTAATATAGGATACTAGCGTTAGTCTTAAGGGTTTCATTCACTGTACCGGCTTAATTGAACAGCATGTCTATTTTTTCATCGTAGCCCTTAAGTTGCGCTAGGTTATCCGCCTCTCTCCTGATGTATGCGTTGACGGTTGCAGAGTGGAGGCTTTTTGCACTCGAGACGTAGTCTGACTGTATGTTCTGCCTTGGTCCGCCTCTCGGCGATATTTGTTTGGCTAGCTGTTACGAGGGAAATACTTGGTCCTTGATTCAATCAGTCTTACTTGCATCTATCTTATTTCAAAGGTATAGACCATGCCCTCACAATCTCCTCCAGCGTGGGAACCCGAAGTTTGCGTCACTTGTCTTGGTTAATCGAGATTTGGCTGATGAGGAACCGTGGGGCTTCCATCCTCGCCTCGTCAGCATAAAGGAAGTGGGCTGGGAGGATAAACAAGGTACCAAAGCACACGGCATCCAATGACTCGCAGTAGACTCTAGTACTTTCTACGGGATAGTTGGGAATACGACCGTTGTTTTGCAAGTTCTTAGTGTATCCAAAGAGAACGGCGCCCTTGACTTGGCCCTGGATCGGGGGGCCAAGCTCTGTAAGTGCGTTTCCTACAACAGCCGTGCCTTGGCTACGAACCCGAGTTAGTGGATACATGGAAACAACAAAGTCTTTGCGTACCTGTAGCCACCTGTACAACAGGGGTATTGGGGTACTTGGTGTTGGCCAGGGTGACGAGTCTCTTGGTCTCGTTAATGGACTCTTGGTTTGTCCCAGCAGGGAGGAAGTTCGACAACACCTCGGCAGCGTAATTGCCACCGACACCCTGGATCCAGATTCGGTTGCCATACTCGTTCTCAAGCTCTTTCGCAAGAATGGGACCAGCGGTAGTTCCATAGAAAGATCAGTACGTGAGCCCAAGTACCTATACCAGGATGCACCGCGGCGCTCCTTCCATATTTCCTGGCTCATTGGAGCCCCTGGCAAAGATCAGGATGGCTTGTGGGCACGAATATGAACTTCCATTTTCCAGATCATTTCTAGAACTGGATTGACGAGTCTTAGTCACGACCAACGCTTTGTTTCTTACAGCAGGGACTCGCTCGTCGTCAACTCCGGAGGTAAGGAGACTAGCTAATGAGCAACTGTGAGAGCGGCGATGCCAATGAACTTCATGGTGAACTTTGTTGGTTTTGAGCTGGAATAGATCAACAGAGGGCTTTGAGTAAAGATTAATAGGTGAATAAATTTGTCACAGCGTTAGGGAATTGGATATTTCTCTCCATGTTTAACTCCCTGGTAACTACATGTGTACGTCGTCGTACTCGAAGGAGCACATAGGGAATCTTCATTTAGAGACCATGATTGTCCTTCCACAATAAATTTCAGTGTAATTTGCTCAGCCAATCGCATCTTGCAATCAGACGTGCCAGAATACTGAGAGCTGATTCTAGTCTACGCCGACTGAGATGAAGGTGGTTCACTAGAGTATCACCAGCCGGTTACTTTCGCAAGAAGGGGTCAAAATAGGAAACCTTGGCCCAACCTCCACTAGCCCTTTGTGCGAAACCTCAGGGGACAGTATGCGGACTTGAGGAATAAAGTTGGAAGGCAAGCTGAGATACCTCAGCGCTTTCTATCTTTTGTCATACTGGGTCGTCATCAAGCTGGACAACGTGAAAAGATCCTTGATTGGTTGGAAGAGACCAGTAAACATATTGTGAAGTGTAAGTTGTAGAGGATAAGAATTAGACGAAGGAAGTATTCATGGATCTCGACACAGTAATTACGATGTGGCCTTCGTTAAAGAACGGCCCTCATCTCAAAGTCCAATTAAGCCGAGATGGACGTACGCAGATTGTCTAACATTCAAAGGCTCGCCTTCCGACTATAAACAAGCAGCCTAAAGGTGAAATATTTTAGACGACACCTCTTGAATCTACCAGCACGGAGACGGATGGCAGGGGGGTGGCAATAGCATAACATGGTGGCACCTAATTAGGGGAATGCCCATGAACAAGCACACATTGCTACAAAAAGCGATTTTCTTCTGATTATTTTTAAACTAGCTAAGGACTAGAGAACTGCTCGCTCCAGTCGGTTAGCCTGAAAACATGAAATGACTTACTTAGAGTGGTAAACTAGGATATCTCTGCGACTAAAATTTCTCCATAGGCAACGAATACGACTTTCTGAGATTCTGACGAAAAGCTGACGATGTCACAACATAATTTCTTTGGCATCACAAATATAAAGAGCTTGAGTGATTTGCAACGAGAGGGAAATTAGGACAACGTGCCCTCACTCTTTATATTACATATTCCTTCATGCAGTTGTTCCAATAGCCTTCTTCTTGACTTTGCTAAGCTCAGTTAAGCTAGGCTTCGAATATCCCCGCTCTCAACGAGACACGTGTGACGTACCTTATTACTACCTCGGCAACAGCAGTCAAATCCCTCGCTTGGATTAAACACTTGGTCACTATTATCTTTGACGTTCACTCCTTGATACCCTCATTGACTGCCAGCCACCATTTTCGTTCTGTTCCGCTGGCCGTGATATGGCCAACCGAATCGTCCACGAGCCTTTGTCCTCACGCGAGATAAGGCTTTTACACCTACAGCCGGGAGATCAGGAAATACGCATCACTCTAGAACCCGTCTCTCTCAGTGACACTCCAGATTATGAGGCGATATCATATTGCTGGGGCGAAGCAACTGACACTCAGATGGTGTACTGTAGAGATGCATCACTTCAGGTCACAAACAGCCTTTTCACGGCGTTGAAACGTCTGAGATTACCTGATCGGCCTCGAACTTTGTGGGCTGATGCCGTTTGCATAAATCAGAATGACATCCCCGAGAGGATCGAGCAAGTCAAGTTAATGAACGAGATATATTCAAGGCCCAGTCGCGTTCTTATCTGGCTTGGCGACGACACGACAGGTCTGGAAGGCATTGAAGCTTCCATCAAAGATGCCTTGACTCTTTTGCCACCCGAGACTCACGATAGTGAAGCTCTTAGAGAAGCTTCGCAGGTGATGTTCCGAGAGGCTGCAGTAAGTCCATCTACTGCTGAAATATTGGCCGGCTCAGTTGTGGGAAAAGATCTGACTCGCCGATTATTAGAAACTCCGCAAAGAAGGGAAACCCAATTTTAACGACCACGACTGGACCCCCATCAATAATCTCTTCTGTCGCCCTTGGTTTGAACGTAAATGGATCATCCAAGAGGTAGTCATGGCTGATGACAGTGTTCCGCGACGCATGCTTTGTGGAGAGCTCGAGTTGTCTTGGGAAGATTTGGCTGGTGTGGCTTACCGGATTTCGGCTTACGGCCTCCTGACAAGTATCACGGGACATTCAGTGAGTAAGTATTTCCACAAGTGCTAAGTGACATGTAAATTATAAAGAAGAGTTGACTAAAAACTCCTTAGTCAACTCACGAGCGCCCTGCATGCTGTCGTTCTTTACCGACGGGGGTAGACCCATGCGCTCGCTCGGCAACGCATCCATGATCTTGATGCTTAAGCACTATAGTTCGCAGGGAAACTTACTGGACTGTATAGTTGCGACAACAGCTTTCAAATGCACGGATCCAAGAGACCATGTTTATGCACTTCTGACTCTGCCCCCATTCGACAGTGGCCTCGAGCCCAATTACAACCTCTCTGTCGAGGAAATGATCAAACAGTTCGCCTGCAAAACCCTTGAAGGTGATCAAAACCTGAAGCTCTTGGCTCTTGCTCCCCATGGTCGTGTAGGCGTGGGGAGTCCTGTGACCAGGCTTGATCTTCCATCATGGGTGCCAGACTTGACTGCTCAAGGCTCGCACAACCCACTGGTATCGTACACTATTCGACCACAGCTCTTTTTCGCCGGAGGTTCTCTGAAACAACCAATTAAGATCTCTAAAGAAGAATCCTTACTTCATCTAAAGGGAAGGTTTGTGGACAAGGTAAAGACAATGGCTACCTGCCTTCACGAGGTCACCTTCCCCTCAGACGCCGACGTTGAGCCCAGACAAGGAATATCGGCCAGGGTCAAGAAATGGATGAGTAATTGGATTGAAGAATGCTGCAACATTGCTGCTGGCGGGGACTTTACAAGTATGTCTCCGGCACGAAGACAAGTCTTTGCCCGAGGCATGATGTGTGAGACGATGGGAATGCGCGACCCCGTTCCTGACGACGTCATCTCCGCCGCGTCCGTCTACATGGACTACATCTGTACCTATTTCAAGAAGAAGTTCTCCCCGGATGAGCTTGCATCTATTCGGGAGACACTGTTGACTCATGGTCCATTGATCGAGCAGTCGCTTATGGATATGGCTGGCAGCCGGCGATTTTGTACCACGGAGCAGGATCGATTTGGGCAGGTTCGAAAGGAAGCAGTGGAGGGGGATTTGTTCTGCGTCATATTGGGTGCGGAGGTTCCATACCTTCTGCGCCCAACAGGGAGAGGAACTTATACGTTGATCGGTGAAACGTATCTGCTTGGCGTCATGAATGGCGAGGCACTATCTGATGACCAGTATGAGGATGTTGATATTTGCCTGGAGTGAACTATGAGTTTAATTGTATTACAGACCAGATGCTACTTTGATACTATGTTACGTTATAACAAGAGTTTCGCTTCTCAACTTCCCTCTAATATAATCTTCCATGACCTCCCCATGCATGACTCCATGTACGTATGACTCTCCGACAAGCTTGAATGTTTGACTTTCTTGCATCCTCAAAACGAAGGGGACTGAAACTCCCGGGAGGACGCAACATTGATCTCCAACCCGCGTGAGATGCGGCACCAAACTCAGACGGCCTGATTCTAAGACTGCAACTCGTAAACTTGCTCAGTAGTTCAAGCGATGGAGGAAGTTCCGCGGGTAGACGTCGGGGTGAGCTTCGCTTTTGTGTCTCTCGCCATGCTGAGCTATACTCTGAACGAGATGACGATATGCGGCAAATTCGTTTCCGTGTTGTTCATCGCTGATCCGCTTTTGAAGTGCTGGATAGGCTCGGGCAAGGGTCAAACTGAAGGCAACTTCGAATTCGTCTTTAGTGGATTTTGCAGCGTTGAAACATTCGTCCCAAAGCGCATCAATAAATGGAACCACAGAGGCGCGATACTCTTCATCCCATTCGTCTCTCGCAGCGCCGACATTGTGCTTCTCGATGACGCGCGACGTAAATGCCACACGGTCAAACAAAATACCGTCGACGGCCAAGCTTCTGTCTGGTCATACCTCGGACACAAAGTCGCAGTCCCCGCCCGCTCGGTACCAGAACTTCGGACGTGAGATGGTGAATTCGACTGGAGTGTCCCAGCGGGGGACCCAAGATGGTATGCTAGTGTCCTCAAGGCTCTCTGAGTCTGTGTGCTTGACACGCGACAGGAGGTATCTTGCCTCGCTTGGGAGCCGAAGAAGAGAGGAGGCTGTTTCAAAAAACACTTGGTGGGATTCTTGATTGTAGTCAGGTTCCACGATAAGCTTGCCGTCTGGTCGCAAAGCCAGCGAAGACCCAAGAAAGGCAAAGACGTGGTCGCGCTTGTCACTTGCTTGCATGCCACTCGCTGCAAGGAGAATGTCGACGAACAATGGGCTCATTCCTTTCGCTCTATTCGACCGAGCGTGGGTAAGGGGCAAGTTTGTTCTCCAGCTCTTCAAGTTGTTGTGGTTACACTGGATGTCTCGATACACGTCGGTGATGCGAAGAACGTCGATGTTGCCTGTCAGTCTTGCTATGTCCTCGCGAGAGACTAGTCTAAGGGCTAATTTGATAATCTGGGCGAAGTCTATACTGTGTCGACCCCACCGCATGGTGCACGACTTTGCAAGGCCAGCTTCGTTGATCACCCTTAGTCTTTCGAACCAGGGTAGTTGAAGTAGGTTCTGTACCTTTTGCCATTTCGAAGACTCGGTGCGGATGGGATATGGCTCCACAAGAGTCGGAATCTTGTGCTTGCTTCTATACTGAGAGAGCTGGTAGTCCAAATAATCATTCGTGGATTTGATCAGGTCGAAACAATCTTCTGCGATTCTATCTGAGTCGTGACCAAGCCACACCACTACTTCCTTGGCGCTATCGAAGATGCTTTCAATTTTCTTGATCTGTTGGTTCTTTTCGCCGTTGTTGCGCTGATTGATACAAATAGCGTCCACCCAGAAGCGTGTACAGGGTGTCGGAGAGCTCGAAGGGCATTCCCAGCATTGGCGGTGATGTAGATTCTCTGTCCATTACAGAGTATTTCGTAGAGCTCGACGGATTGCCTCAGACATACGAAATGGCGATATAGCTACTTTCAACGCAATTCGAGTCCGCAATGACAAGGTCGCAAGACAGCACGTCTACACCAACTCCGGGATGCAGTGTCAGAATGCGGATGGTTTGTGGTTGCGTGAATTGACGTTGTAGACTAAGCAGCGCGCCCTGTGTATTTTAGCCAAAAGCAGCACGCTGAAGGTTTCATTGCGAGCAGGTTCTGGCTCATTAATAGCAGGCAGCGCTTACAGATACAGCCAACGATTTCTCCCTATTATGCATTGGAAATGGTGTGATGGTGGTTAAAAGATATGCGACCTGTTGGCGCTTGTCGACATGGATGAATGCAATGTATTTCCACTTTCAAGTTAGAGGCCTACCAGAATTGGAGCAGGCAACCGCCAGCTGAGATAGGTTGCACCTGGGGTGAGAGAAAGCGCAAGACGTGGGCGCCTAAACATGTTTCTAAATATAGCTCATTCATTCACCCGCCAGATCATCATCATCACTCTGTCAACTCTAAGAATCTTCAAATTTCTCAACACAGAAACTGTGGGGAACGCCTGGCGTTCCCATTGCAAAGGCATGTTTTTTTGGGTTCTAAATCACTCACCCCGCAGAAAACGGTGGAAGTTGTTGGGGCTTTGACACCATGCAACTCGTCGACGGGCGTATTTTTGTGGCGTAAACGTGAGGTCTTGGTACAGCCTGTTCAAAATATGATTGGAGGCCTTCTTTCTTTTATTCAGCTGAGCGACGAGGGCCTTAAAAGAGGCTGGCTCCAGCCCAGAAAAGGGGTCAGGCTGACGCACCATGTGACACTCTCTGTGCTCTTTAAAAGAGAGGCCCTGAGTCTGCCTGACAGAGCAGAACATCCGTCCTTCTTCACTCACATTCATCTTGCAAGCTGCTTACTGTCAACTATTTCCTGCTAACTATTTACTTCACCGCTATACTACATTCTCTTAAGCTGTCTTGACAACACGATGGAATTTTACAGAGAATGCGATGAGGAGCGTGAGTTCGAATGTGCGTGGGTAAGTAATGATCACACACTAAACCCAATGGCTAGTAACAGCAGTATACTAATCGGGTGTCATGGGATAGTGCGGAGATGACATCCAAGCTGGTGAAGAGCATTGGACTGATTGTGTTGGGACAGTAGATGGATTAGCGCATGCATGTCATTATCACGATGAATGCAAGGAGGAATTTGAAGAGGAAGCTGAAGAAGAAGACAGTGAGGACGACGAGGATGACGAAGAAAATGACGATGAGGATGATAATGAAGATGAGGATGACGACGATGACGATGAAGATTGATACGTGATGCGTCAGAGGTGAATTCCAGGACATTGGGGCGTAGAATTACTGAATACTGAAATGTGACTAGAAGCAAAAACGTGTCTGGTTCAAGAGCGATATAGTATTAATCAGCCATTATTACTAAGGTTCTGGAAATTGAGGGGCTTGTTTGGTCGTTTACGGTTCGATTCGACTCCTGTTCAGAGTCCGTTCACACAGTGGACCGAGAAAGGTGGCAACGCTCTTATTTACTTTGCCAAAGAGTGATGGGGCAGAACTCTCATGAAAATCACGGTATATTCTCTCAATAGCAGGCGTTTTTAGGCATCCAGGCTATATTTCCTCATTCTCGCATTTTGGAGAGAGTGTGATGAATAGCCAAAAGATAAACAGCCTGTTAGTAGTTGTTAAGTAGATGAATGCAGCGTATTTCCAGTTTCAAGTTAGAGGCGTACCAAATCTTGAAGGGCCAATCATTAACCGCCTTGGATCGTCATTGCATGAGACATTCCAGTTGCGGGTAACTACGCTAGGTCCCGACAGTACGGAGGGCGCTTAAAATGCTCCTAATTATAGCCCACTTCTCCCCGGCCACAACAGAAGGTCTCTTCTGTTTCTAAATCATTATGAGCGAATTCCCTTTAAACTGCTTTGGAAGTCAGCGGCAAGTACCTCTCTTTCGAAAAGAACGAAAATACACCCTCTCCCAGGTCGTGTGCGGTGCGATTCGGGCTGGATCTTGGAGTGTCTCAAAACCGGCCGGCCCCCTGCACAAGAAGAGGGGTTAGGCTACGCGACGCAAATCGCCTACTCTCTTTTGTCGAGCTTCTTTTCCTCTCAAGCTAAACTGGTGTTATTGTTTCGATTTGTTACGATGCTCATCCAAACTCTCTCTTGCTTCAGCTTCGACAGTCTGGGATAGTGAGTCGTGATCCCAGCATGGAAGGTGGTGAGATAGGCAGTCTGAAGGAAGACATTATATTAGGATCTTCTTCCTGTCGCCTTTTTATTCTTTTCAGAGAGTAAATGGCAGCAGTAACTATGTCCATTTCCGTAAACAATTTTGTAATCCAACATCCGCCTCACTCGCTACTGACTTTCTCAGCGTGGTCAAAACACCCCCGAACAACCGTCAAATCGCCACTCCCAGCGAACATCACTTCGCTTGGTGTTACGGCACACACTACATCTCTCCTCCCGGCAAACCATTCATATGGAACAAAAAAGTGTCTGAAGTACTCAATTGTACATGAGGGATCAACGAGACCAACCTCGAGACCGCTGTCTCCAAGATCACAGGAACATACCCAAGAGGAACGGTCAAGGAAAACAAGCTTTCTGGAAGCACGAATTCCGATGATGTGAGCGACGTTTTGTGCAAATGATGTAGTTTGGTAGCCGAACAAGGCAGCTAGATGAGATGAGACTTCTTCACCTTCTTTGCGTTTTCCCACAGCGACTTGACTCCCTGTGGTGGCCATAGAGGAGTATTTCCCTTGACCGGAGCTACCGCCACCGCCGCTGTTTCCAATGTCGAAGCAGCTTGCGTCGAACATCAGAAGGTCGTTAGTCTTAGTCGAGCCATCACGTTCTGAGAACTCGAGAAGTAATCTCTGCTCCTGGCCGAATGAAAAGAACACAGAACTTTTGAGCTGTATCATCTCGGTATCCGCGAAAAGAGAGAAGGCTCCAACCTGTGACCAGTCCGTCCAACGATAGATGCGGGCTTCGACGTTGTCGATACAGATCAAGAGCAACGAAGAGTTCGGGTGTGAAATCCACTTGCGGATGGCTGGCACACCTGCATAGGTCAGGTCTCTCTCGTGTGCACCGTCCAAGGTAAACATGTGATCTGACTCCCGAGTCGACACCACAAACTTGCCCGCCGCTTCTTCGGCTAGAACATCCACAATTGCCTTCTCGGACTCGAGATGGGACCGAAACAGCACCGTTATGCCTGCTAGCCAGCTCTGCTCTGCTGACTTCTTTATTTCATAAAAGAAGATTCTGTTAGAGGCATCAACACTTAAGAGGCCATCTCTTTGCTGACACCAGGTCAAAAGTCGGACAGGGGACTTATGACTGTACAGCGTGCCCAGACATGCCGCAGTCTTACGACTATAGAGGAGGACTGCTCCGTCATCCTTCCCGCAAAAAATGACGTCGGTTGCAGGATGCACCACCATGGAAGTAATCTTTGCTTTAGCTTCGATGGAGACGGTATCAACGATAGACTCTAAAGTGGCACTGGTGGTGTCGTCACTCATCAAGGCATCTCTCAGCAAGGCGGGGGGTTCCCAGACCGAGCACTGTCCGCCACGTATATCAGCAAGTCGCAGGCTGTCCTTGGTGAATCCAAGCTGCTTTATATATGAGTTAGAAGCCTTGACTCTGTATAGCGGCTTGAACGTATCGAATTCGTAGACGTGAATTGTCCCATTTGCAGCTCCTGCCGCTAAGAACCGGCCGTTGGGACTTGCGGCGAGGGACTGGCAATTCGCACGAAAGCATTCCAACTGCCGATTATTGAAAGGGTCAAGCAGAGCAAGATCTCCATCGAGATATGCCACGGCGAGTAACTCAATGTTGGGATTTGGGTTGAAAGCGAGCGCGACGACACGGTGCGTGCTAGTTTCTCCGCTGGCTGTCCTTTTCCCACAACTACAGCAGTAGTCATCTTCCTTTAGATCCCAAATAGTTATGGGCTGTCCACTGTATGCGACAGCAAGCATACCGTGGGTGATTGAAATTGTGAGTGCGTAAGGGGGCTGACGGGGTGGCGTCGAACTTTGTCCTGCGGAGTCGCACCATGGCCTCTCTGGTTGTGGCAACCCATCCTTTTCAAGATCCCAAGACTGAAGGTAGTTCTTGTGGCTTGCAACTAAAAGCATGTTGTCATCGAAAGTCATGTCGAGCGGACCTTGGGGGCTGTCAAAGCTATGCACAACTTCGCCACTCCGGATATCCCAAACTTTTGTCATCCTCATACCACAGGTTGCGATGAGGTCGGTTTTGCTCTTGAATCTGATGAACTTGACACTTTCGCCATGATCTAAGACTTTGTACTCCTGATAAGATGTTGCGTAGTACAACGCAACAACTCCGGTTGCAAGGCCGATGCCCAGGAACTCATCCCCGTAGGACAAGGTGCTCAGTTGGCTCTGGCGGAAGTCAATGCATGATAATCTGTCATCCCACTGCTCACTCAATGACCCAAGCACGGAAAGCTTTCGACCTTGGCTGCTGGTTTCGTATATCATAGAACCAGTAGGGCAGAGTGGAGGTATTAAAGAGTAGATTGCTGATGGGGACGTGATGAGAGCGTTTGCGAACTTGGCAGCAATGCGAGCAAGGTCTGCTGTCCATTGTCGTAGTGCCCGTACCCGAGGGTCAAGTGGCGATCTTTCAACGGAACAAGCATTGAGGTAGGTGCTGAGATGTTTAGAGGTGCGGATAAGTTGGCTGAGGTCTTGAGAGTTGGCAATTGCTTCAATCCAGGTCAGGACGTTTGATTTCAAGAACCTCTCAACAAGTTGGAAAAGTTCCCCTCTTCCAGGTTCCGCCTTAGAGAGGTGAAATGAATATGCGGTATATGCGTAAATGGCGAAGTCTGCCCTTCTCTTGGGCGCGCTTGCTGAAAAACGACGTTGACTACTCCGTGGGGGTTTCATCTCCTCTCCGACCAGATACCGAAGACATACTATTGCAATTCGTGTGTGTGCTTCTCTCTTCTTGATGGCGAACTCGGATTTGAGGCCGTCGCTTAAGAGGAATTCTCGGGCAGTCTCATGTACCATCTGAAGCCTTCGGAACTTGTCCACAACCACCAGTTGGCCGCATAATTCCGCGATGCTCTCCTCCAATTTAGGAAATGCGTCTTCAATATCTAGATTCAAAGCACCGTGAAGCTCGCTTGTTGTCATCGGTCGAACTGCGCAACTAGCCCACAAAAGAACGGCGAAAGCAAGCTCTTTTCCTCGCACAGCCAACGACATCAGATCCAGGGTTCGTTTGTACAGAGGTTCCATGTCTCTGGGCACTTCTTCGAGTATCCGGTCAATCTCTTTCTTGCTGTGACAGCTCAGCAGTTCCTTGAGTACCAAGATCGTCCATAGGAAAGATCCTTCAGATTTACTTAGGATCTTGTTTCCGAGGATTGCTCGGCCTTCGTTTCCAACGACAGTCAAAGCATCAGCTTTGCTTTTAATCAAGAGTTTGAGGTCGGAAATTGTATCCATTGTCGATATTGATAATGACTGCAACCATTTTGATTGGAGCCCAATGAATTTTTGATCCAGATCAACCGTATGCCGGCTAGTGATCAGGATCCTCAGGGGTATCGATTCGTCGATGTTGGCAAGAATGGAGTCGAAAAGAACTGCAAAGTTTGAACATTCGTCGAGAGCATCAATAACCCAGAAATGCCGGGCCTTTGCCGCCTTGAAAATTCCAGAAATGAACAGGATCCTCCAGAGAGTGCGTTCATCAGCTTGCTCGACTCGAAATCCATCCTTCTGTATCGCAAGCATGGTGTCTCGGGCTTCCACATTGGAGCTGGCCATCTGAAAGGCTAAAGACCGGAGACAGGCGCCCAGTCCAGACTTTTGCTTGTCTCCATGCTTGAAAAAGAAATGGCTGCATGCATGACCACCGTCCGTCAAGTTATCAAAAACATAACCTGCAAGAACAGATTTGCCAGTTGCCGGTTTGCCGTTAATCCAGAGTATCTTATTTTCCTTCGCTTCTCCATCTCTCCATTTAACATAGCTGTCTTTTGAAGAAATCCACTGGCAAGAGTCTTGCATGCGAGCCTCTCTGACCATGAGAAGATCATCGTCAAAGATCTCAGAGACTCCCAGGTACTTTTGCATGTCTCTCATCAGATTACGCTGCTCCTTCAGCTCCAATTCCGGAATCGCTTTAGATATTTGGCCCACTGTTGAAGCGAGTGCGTTCCTCATGATGATGTAGTTGGGATCAGACTGCGACTCGAATTTGCATATGGAACGATGGTCGGCATTCATGGGCATTTGCTTCTCTTCGCGATAGCCAAGAATCGCAGACTCGGGATCAACGATAGGCGAACTAAAGTACTTCATAGTCTGCGTCTCGTAAAACGATCGAAGCTCAACGTTTGCGGAGAAGTGCCGAAATTCGTCATTGATGACCTGGACGGCCCCTGAGTTTCGTCCAAGATCAGCGACGTACGTCCTATCGTAGGCGACCTTGAGGATATTCTTCAACATTTTGGCTGAGTCGGCGCCTCGATGCGGCGTGGCGAGGAAATAGACGGCGGCAAACCGATCCGCAAGAGACTTGTATGTGGCATCTTGCCTGGCAAGAATATATGCCTTCTTGATCACCAGGCCTCCCATGCTATGCCCAATGGCAACGATATGTGTCCGAGAATCGACAAGATATGGTGATGTGCTTATCTCTCCCAGGAACGATTTGCCGATGTGATGGATGTTGAGGCAATCTTCTTTGCCCTTTAAATAGTCCGTGTCATATCCATAGCTGTGGATCCTTACGTTCTTGAACGCTGGCTCCTTCGGCAGCCATTCCTGTGGCCAATACTGCGAGTCTTTGCACCATGTCTTCCTAGAGCAGCCGCCTAGACCATGGACGAAGATGAAGTCGATCTGTGGTTCCGGTGGAGAATGTAGTAAGTTCAAGCCCAGCGGGCCTTTTGAGTTGCCTGCGCCGTTGTCGGCAGAGATAGTCGTTTTGGAGAAGGTCTTGGAGAGGGAGAAGAGGCTTTTCGAGCTCGCGCTCGAGTCGCGGCGGTTTGACGCGACGCTGACAGGTGAGCCAGTGTTGGCCCGTCGGGACTTTCGATGGAACTAGGGTTTTTTTTTGCAGTTAGTGACGAACATGAGGCCCTTTAGTGGATGAGGCAGCAATAGGATGGACACACCATTTCGGTCTGCAACACTTCACTACGAGCGGGAAGGCAAATTTTGATCGGCGATGTTTGATCTGCACCTCAGTGTCTCTCGTGGTTCAACCAAGGCAGTGTTCGGATGGTGATGTGTCCATGATCGATGGACCACGAGTGTTTATAGAGCGACAAAAGCCTTTGGCAATTCTCAAGGCCTCGCGGACAAAGTGAGGAGGGGGGGAATTTCGTATTTCCCAGCTTCACCCCTCACCCTCTGCTCATCCAGCCATGATGAGTCTGCGATGTGGTGGAGCCAGATCAGCTCATTCTGCCCCCTGTCTTCAAAATCAAGGGGTACCAATCAAGTAGCTGCTTGTAGCGCCGGGCCCCTCAAGATAGGCACTATCTAACGATGACACAAGTCGTGCCCTTGATCCTGATTCCTTTGGCACCTCGCAACCTTCATCCAAGCAATAGCGCACATCAGGCTTCACAGATCTCTCCAACAAGCCCTGAATTCAACACGTTACCATGGGTGTCCAGCCAGCGTATCCAACTTTCCCGGTGGGAAGTCACGAAGCTTTCATGGAATACGCCATAGAACAGGCGCGAAAGTCGCCACCGGCACCCAACAAATTCTGCGTCGGCGCAGTGCTCGTCAATGCCGACAGCGGGGAGGTCCTATCGACGGGATACTCACTGGAGTACCCAAGAGACTATAAGGGAGATATAGGAAAGACACACGCAGAGCAATGCTGCTTCATCAAGATCGCCGACAAGCATGCCCTCCCTGAGGAGCGCATCACCGAGGTTCTGCCCACCAACACGGTGCTCTACACGACTATGGAACCATGCAACGATAGACTGAGCGGCAACATGACTTGCGCGACTAGAATTCTGCGACTCAAGAGTGCCATCAGGACCGTATATGTGGGAATAAGGGAGCCTGGAACGTTTATCGCGAACAACGATGGCCAAGAGAGACTCGAGGCCAACGGTGTCAAGGTCGTGTACCCCGTGGAACATTTGCGGGCAAAGATAACAGAAGTGTCCCTGGCCGGCCACGACCTGGGAGATCCCCAAGCTTGATACAAGAAACGAGATATGAAGTAGTGCATAATTATTAGTATCGAGTTTTACGAAGTCATGGTCCATCCTAGTCGGGCATCCGTATAATACTTAGTACAAAGCGTGCGGTTATGAGGTGGTGAAATGTGCTGAAGATTGCTGGAGGATTCCATGAAGTGGCGGGGGGCCTAAAAGCGGCTCGTCCCGCTCGCCCGGCACCTCCGGATCCGGATCAAAGAGCCCAAAGTGTAGACGAACCCTCATTGGTTACTTGGACAAACCAATGAGGCACTTAATTTCAATTCAGTCCAAACCACTCATAAAAATGGCTCGTAAGCAGGTTCATCAGCAGCGTAGATAGGAGTTTTGGCACACGCCTCCAAGCTACTGGTATGCAGACGTCTGGTAAATACGTAGTCGTCATATCTAGTCTTGACAATCTGTTATCCAGGTGCCCCTTCACGAAGCCTACCAAGCACTGGTCAATCTCACGGGGCACGGATGGCAATTTGTTGGTAGATCGCATAACTACCCATGATTGCTGCCCAAAACGAGGCTGTAATTTTTACAGGGATACCAGCGGCTAATCAAGTTGGCCATGAAATCCTCGTTCCCGTCATTGCGGGGTTTTACTCAATGTGTGATCCGCAACCACCCAGAAGGTCCTCTTCTCCTGCCCGGTCCCATCAGTTTAGACTTAGACGCTCACAATTTCAGTGCATCCGAGGCTTAGAACATGAACTACAAGGGCGCAAATGGCCTCGAATTCGGCGGAGGCAATACCAAGGTCGATCCCAGTGTCTTGAAACGTAGGTTGCAGTTCCCTCAACTGGCCGCAAAACAATGCTCACAACTTTATCAAAGACCTGCCCAAAGGATGTAAGATCTTGTCCACTGAGAACTATGGTGTCAGCTTCTGGGCAAGCATTGGCCGGATCGATCTCTCGCTCGAGGACGGAGCACAGCAGTCATTCTTCATCAAGGTTGTGTCAGAGGACCGCGGCAAGAACATGGTTATGGGTGAATTCGAGTCGATGAACGCCGTGCACGATGTCTTACCAGAGTTCGTACCCAAGCCTATCGCCTGTGGCACGTATGAGTCCATTCCCGACACCCACTTCTTCCTCTGCGAATTCCGAGAGATGACAGACGATATGCCTGAGACGCACAAGTTCGCAGCTCTTCTCTCGACTCTACACCAGAAGAGCGTGTCTCCAACTGGCAAGTTTGGATTTCATGTTACTACCTATGCCGGTAATCTACCCCAATCAGTGGCGTGGGAGGACAGTTGGGAGACTTTCTTCGCCAAGAGTATGAGGCAGGCGCTGGATCTTGAGATCGAAAGAAAAGGGCCCAACGAAGAGCTTGATGTTCTCACTTTAGCTTTGTTTGATAAGGTCATTCCAAGACTGCTGAGACCACTCGAGAGTGAAGGTCGGTCCGTCAAGCCTTCGCTTGTTCATGGGGATCTGTGGTACGCGAATGCCGGGATCGATGTAGGTACCGGACAGCCTCTTGTCTTCGATTCGTGCTGCTTCTTTGCGCACAACGAATGTGAGCTAAACTCAATAGCTAATGCAGCTACTTCGGCTAACAAGACGGTGATGAAGATGAGTTCGGTCAATGGCGACCAGCTTGTAACAGATTTGGAACTGAATACATCACCGCATACAACTCGTTTGTTCATATTTCGGCCCCAGAAGAAGATTTTGACGGCCGTTTGGACCTCTACCGACTGTGAGATAACACGTACCATTCTTTTTCTCTTTGCGTAACTGATGGAGAAGTAGGCGATTTGACACACACGTGTCGGCGCTTTTTGTTGACAACGAAACTCTTCGAACACAGTAAGATAATCTTAACGCTTAAAGACTCCGAAATGCATGTGTTAATCTCTTCGGGCAGGGTTCTTGATGTTATGAGAGACTTAGTTTTCAGGTACGGCTAGTGACGGATGAGCAACGCTAGACGCATCACGGGAGGGAATGCTGTCATCTTCATTCTTAGTAACCCATATGTCATTAAATAAGTAGTAAGAGCATCATGCGCAAGTCAAAAGGAAGGTCGAGTCACTTGAGCGAAGTGTGACAGATATGTGTACCGTCATTGCCATGATACGTACATCAAGTGAGAAGACGACACCGTAGTCTAGTTCACCGCAAGGCACTCAAATCCCAACTCTCGTGATTTCTGGCACCCTACCAATAGATCCACCTGAAAGAAAGAAAAAACCTAGACATTCTTTGCAAGAAGGATTGTGAATGAGATTAATCTGGAGATAGCCCAACAGGGCGAAATGAAACAGGATCGTATAAATGTACAATCTTAAGCTTGTGAGATCAAAGGTCCCCTTAGTAGAATGATTGAGATCATAAATACATCCATAGTCAAGAATGTACAAAAACTTTTTAAAGCTACGAAAATGATTTGAATATCAACTAGAAGTCGCTAGGTCGGCAGTCGATCATCTCTGTTAGTATTTATCATCTACACCACAATTAGCGTAGTAACTGAGTGCAAGTGTTTTTATCTTTCTATAACAACCCAGCAATGTACGAATCCACCCCTTGCCAAGAGTGGTTACCTTGGACTCGGTTCACACATGTTGGCCTGAAGAGCCTGTCGTGCTTGCGACTTTCGGGGGAAACCAGGAAATCCCCCATTTCGAATGATCAAAGAATTGCGAAGATTAAACCATGCCCTTGAGATCAGTTAACCTATCGAATAATTATTTTAATTACCTATTCGATACTGCGTGCCAGTACTCTAAGACTTGATGCAGCTTTCGGGTAATCCTGTCCTTAATCAATTATAATCTCTGAGCTCCCCATGATAGCGGCGGCGGGGACTCCGCCAGGAACACCAATTTCCGCAGCTCAACGCTCCCCGCTGATGCTAATGAACACTTCACGATCGGCATGTCCAATGGATAAACACGTCCATTCCATAGAAGGTCAAGACCCAGACGCTACTAACTGTCGCTAGGATTGAGGCGTTACATATAGCTCAAGGGTACCCTCTTCTACAGTGCTGTGCGATGACCAACTTTGGGTGCGCAGGTATGAGCATGTTCAACCCACATCCAAGATTACGAGAATTGGGAGAACACTAGCCAGATGAGAGAAGATTTACTGACAAGGACTGTGCTGTCGTAACGGTCACAGTAGGTTACGTTGCCACAGACGAAGGTGAAGCGGTTGAAATACAGCGAAGGGGTTTTAGCCAGTGGACAGCGACTGCCATTATGATATCTAGACAGATGAGAAGCCAGATGTTGTATGAATAAATCTATTGGGTTGACGTGGAAGAAAGAAATATGTACTTGACCGGGCTTCAACATCTACAATACTTCACATCGACATGCGACCCTTGAACCTTGCATATATTCTTTAGCCAACCTCTTCTATGTCCCAGATGAACTACGATCGTCTAAACTTACGTATCAGACAAGCTGCTTCTACGAGGTTGTGATAAAGCGTCTCCTCTCACCTTAATCCACACCTAAATTTATGGGATCATTCGTCTGATTTGGCCATGAGGCAAGCAAACCAACAGATCAATACTCAAGGCCTAAAATATGACCATTGGAGCTTCCTGAATATGGTACCCGTCCCTGCTTTGCGCCCTGCTTTCCCGAGTAGCTTTAACCGCAGATCGACAACCCAGCAAACCAATGTTGTTCACCTGCTCCTAGCAATCGTACCACATCTCCGGGATATCTACCGACGGTACAGACCCTCATATCGGTCTTTGCGCAGTACAACAACGGCATGTAGATGGCTCTCCAACAACGACCCCTGGCGGTCTGGGCCTTGCCTCCGCTACTTCTCTCGAATTGCATGTCGGATCGTGATATGGTCGGCAGGAAATCGATTTTCCATCGGTGCTGGCGCCAGCGTGCGTCGTAACGTTCCTCGGGAGGATCGCTCGTATCAAGTACTATATCATCCCAGAATCGGTCAGCATGTCTTCGAAAATAATTCAAGTGTCTTCTCAACTTCTTGTCGCTGCTGATTGCCATTGGTCGAGGAAGACCATGTCAATGTCCAGGCCGACTATGCGGAACAATCGATGGAAGACCATGACCAGATCGGGCCAGGCTACTGGCGGTCGTTTTGCTTTCTGGGAATCCTTGTCAGCGGCGTACTGCTCCTGATCATCGGCCGCTTCAGGGACATCGTCGGCCGGCGGTACTTGATGATCGGCGCGCAGCTCTTTGCCGTCGTCGGATCTATCGTCTGCACGTGCGCAACGAACGTCAGCACCGTAGTATCGGGAACGGCGCTCACAGGCATAGCTGGCGGCGCCCAGCAGTTGTACATGCTTCTCATCCAGGAGATTGTTCTCAACAAGTACCGCATCTATGACCAAGCTGCCATCATGCCTGGTATCTTCCCCACGCGTGGGTTCGGTCCGGCCATCGCGCGGGCCCTTGTCGAGTATACCGAGCTCGGTTGGAGGTGAGAGTGTCTAGAAATGAGTCTCAGCGAAGATAAGGCACTGACAAGGACAGGTGGTGCTATCGGCTGAATGCTATTGTTTCGGGGTTGTCGGTCGTGTTGTACGGGATGTGCTACTTCCCGCCAAACTTCCACATGATCACGAGCAAAAGATCAAGAGCAGCTTAAGGAGCTAGACTATGTCGGTCTGCTCCTTTACTGCTCGGGGTTCATCCTCCTTCTTCTGGGACTCAGTAAAGCTTCTCGACCCACCACGTTGAACTTTGCATGATGCTAACCACGGGATCAGCTTGGGGACAGGGCACATATCCTTGGAAGAGCGCCGAGTTCATCTCGACCATCATTGTCGGAGGGGTCGTCCTGATCGTGTTCGCTCTGTACAGTAGGTTTTGTGGTTCCTTAAGCAAAGTTAGCCTTGCAAGCAGATTTCAGAGCTAACAGCAGACAGAAACGTACATGACCCCTCGCCAGCCTCTCATGCCCATGAAGTTGCTGAAGATTCAAAACTTCGTATGCTTCTTCATCGTTGGTTACGTTGGCCAGATGGCTTCCACTGCCTGAATGCCCTGTGGCCGAGTGCCATAACCGTCTTCTTCACCACGGACAACGGCACCATCGGCCTCATGTCGGTACGTGTGAAGCCTTGCGTCGTCGAACAGCCCATTATTGACCCAGCCTGTCTAGAGCACAACTGGAGCCAGTTTGGCCATTGGGGAGATCATCGTCTCGCCCTTCTTCTTCAAGTTGATAGGGTGACCCAACTAGCAGTTGGCTACTGCAAGCGTGTTCTTGGCGGTCTTCTCGGCTCTGATGTCTCTTGTCGACGAGAACAGTCAGGGCTTAGGTATCGCGGTAGGTATCGAGATTCCGACGTGGGTGTAGTCTAGTTGCTAACGAGGAAAAGTTGACCGTCCTCGGTGGCCTTGGTGTCGGCTGGGTCGAAGCTGTTGCGATCTTGATTGCTGGCTTGGTCGTTCCGTCCGAGGACATCGGTGCTACGAAGGGTGACTTTGCCTCGATGCGCGCCGTCACCGGTACTGTCGCCTGTGAGCGACTCTTTCTGTGGGATGATGAAACAAAGAATAATGCTTACCCTCTGCGCAGTGAGCATATATGTTTCCATCTTCACAGACAAGCTGACAGCCTTTCTGCCACGCGACATCACCGCTGCTGTCACGAAAGCCGGCCTACCTGAGAGCAGTCTCCCAGACCTCTTTACCGCAATCGGCAACGGAACCAGCTCGGCCTTCGACAGCATCCCAAGAATAAACGCGACTATTCTCGCTGCCGTCGATGAGGGGACGACGGGATGCAAGAACACTTTCCAAATTCTGTACTTGTCTAGCTTGGCGTTTGGAATCATCGCCATCGTCTCGGCGTTCTTCCTGCAGGACGTGTCGCATCTTCTGACGGGGTTCGTCAACAAGAAGATCCACACGCCTCATCTGAAGAGGACGGAGAAGGATGATGACATAACTGAGAAAGCACAGGCCGATGTATCGGTGGTGGGATACGCGGTTATTGGTAGTTCGCTGGTCCTGTCTGGGCTACCGTTGTTTCGTTTCTGTTGTCTCGTGGGAGGAGGCTGGGGCACTTGCTACCTAATTAATTAGACACGTCAGTTGAGCCAAGATAGAGCTGATGGGTGCAGTGCTGGGTCAACGGAGTGAATCAAGAAGCATTTAATGATCATTCTACTAACCCCATTACGTTGGAGTCCTTCGGAGTGCTCTCACGACGTTGTGTCGACTCTCGAGAGGTCCTAGTGTTCGTTTTAGGGCTGCTCAGGTTAGGCAGCCAGTGTTTATGTCAGGGCCGGAGGTTATGTTAGGGATAATACGTGCATGACTTACTGCAGGACTTCACAAAACAATTCGTTATTGTTCTAGGGCCAGGTGAGGTAAGAATACCATACCTCCTTGGTGCCTGAAGCTTCGTTTCCCCTGTTAATGTGAGTTACGCTATAGGCCAAGATGACGAAAAGCAGCAGGGTGGAAATTCACGTTCCACGGCTTTCTTCCTGCAGGCATAAAAGAAGCCATGCGTATTGACATGCATATCTTTCGAAAAATAAGGGACCAGGGTGGGGGCCGGAGGGCAAAGGGGGCAGCTGGCAAACGGCCCGGAGCCACCAGTGTTTTTGCTTTCAAGTTCCCTTCACTTCTATTTGTTTTTGGTGCCTCCTCCAACACTTGTTTTCATCACTCCTCAGATTCGTTTTTGGGCCGCAACTTTCCAGGCCATTTCTGTTCATTCTGGTTTTTGCATTCATCCTCCTTCACAGGCCAGAACCTCCTCCCGCCTGCTCATTTTACGTTCTCTCGTCCTCAAGATGTCTGCTTAGGGAACCAGCATCTTCTCAAATGAAGCCGCCGATTTGCACCTCGGGCAGATCGACGAGCTCGCGCGAGAACTCATCATCTTCCCTGAACACGAAGACTCCGAGGCGTTCTCCCTCTTCAACAAAGGGCCTGAGGAGACGCCTCGCATCGTCCGCATGCTCGAAACGGGGCTTCTGGATGCTCTCGTCCAGGCGATTCGTTCACGTTTCCACGATGCTGAGTACGCCCGCAACGACATGTATGCACTTTTGATCCTCAGCGCCATGCATCTCGGCGTCAGGATGAAGCGTGAGTACATCACCAACACCCAAGCCTTGAGCTATCGGTTCCTCTCTCCTTTCCATCATCTGCAGACCCAGACCGCCTGCAACGGGTACAAGAACAACGGCACACCTTGGATCTTCGAGAACCAGAACCAGAGAAACATCGCCGTGCGCATGACTGGACGAGCCCCTCCCGGAGTTGGCAACGGTATTGGGTATGCTTGACCACCCTAAACAAATCCTTCTCTTGATGCGTTTAGCTAACTCCCCAGACACTCGCTGGATGAGTCGCCCCACCTCGAGTGCCGAAGCATTTCCTGCAGCGTGTGTGGCAGCAACACGTTGATGAAATCCTGCGAGAGCTGCGACATGATCAGTTATTGCAGCCACAACTGCTGGCAGTCGGATTCGGCTTGGCACCGCTTCATGTGCAAGCAGAACAAGGCTCAAACTGACCGAGCTGCTGCTTCTGGTACCCGCACAGCTGGGGGCAACGAAGTCATCTCCGGACGCGTTGGTGAGAGCAGCCGCGTCGGCGGTGGATCTTCTCTCCAGAGCAACGGCAACACTTTCCCTCTTCTTCAAAGCAACAACGTTGGATCTGGACGCGCTGGTGGGGGCGGCAACTACCGTCGCCACACTCGACATAGCAGCAACGTTGTTTCGATGCGTGCTGGTGGGTATCCTACCCTCCAGAGTCGGAGTGCGAACAACGTCCCGTCTCTCGGAAATAACGTCGTCCTCTCTGGCCCTCGTGGTGAGGGCAGCCGCGTAAATGACGCCCCTGCTCAGCAGCCAGGCGCTCCGGGATCCCAGCCAGTGCCCCGCCGCAATGAGACCCGCGATGAGGAGAATGCACGGCTGATTAGAAACGCAAGATTGGCTGTTGGAGTCTACCAAAGAAAGTATCAGTGGCGACGGCGCTATCTGCACAACATTCCTGAGGAGGACGAGGACGAAGACGATGAACCTGACCAGCCCTCTTCCACTGAGACCCAGCAAGACGAGGAAGACGACCCAGAGGATCGTTTCGCGCACTTCCTCCGCCTCAACTTCCAGGCCGACGACGGCGTTCGGTACCACGACTTCTCTCTGCCTCGCCGTGGGAGCGTCCGGGCCAACCAGCCCGAGCAGATCACTGTTCTCGAGGCCCTGCGTGGATCTGAGGAGCCCCGCCCCGAACCCCGGGTAAGTCAGCTGACCACTTCCGAGACCAAGTCTTCCGATGTCAAATCTGAAGAGGTGAGGCCTGAGGCACGTTCTCTCGAGAACGCCCCTAAGGCTTCTCGCTCTGAAGATGATGACACTGATGACGAAGATGAGCATCGTGCTAATACACTCTAGGCCGCCCACCAACCTTGGTGGAAGAAGGTGCTTGCCTTCTTTGGCTCTGCCTTGGGCAGAGACTAAACGTCTCTGTTTAGGATCACCATCCTAAGGCTCTGTTTAGGGCAACGATCTCGCGACTCTGTTTAGGGCCTTAGCCCTTAGGCTTCCTGGTATCAGCAATTAGGCCATACGAAGCATGTTTAAAGTCAGTACATGCCCGTCCTTCATTCCTGTTCCTCGTTCTAACAACGCGTCATCTCCAGCCTGTATTATCATCAAATCATCGACGTTCGTTATCCGCTTCAATTTGGCACAGCAGCCAACGCTTCAGCTCGAATTCTGCAACAACATTGAGCAAACAGGACAGGATGGATAAGGGAATCAAGGGAAGGAAGGATTTGATTAGTGTATTCCAATAGGGTGCTAGAATCTCCAACAGGAGTCCTGCTTGTACAATTAAATCCTAGTCCTGCTTCATGTCCCTTCTAAATCGTCCATCGTTCTAGATCAACACACCAGCTATCCAGTTCTTTCAAAAGTTCGATTACAGCATGGCAAATAAGAGGACAGCGGCTACCACGGGGACCAGATACGGCGCGTGCTGTGAAGCAGAATTCGGCGCGTCGGTCGCAGATGGGGCCGCCGTAGCCGAGGCATCAGCTTCAGTGGCCGAAGCCTCAGTTCCAGTGGCCGAGGAAGCAGATCCAGAGGTCGAGGCAGGGGTGGTGGCCGTGGTGGTAGCAGTGCCGGCAGCGTCCTTCAACGCCTCGTAGCGCTCAACCACAAAGTCGACGACTTCCTCGTCGTACGTGGTGAAGTACGACCCGTGCACATCCGTGTCGTTACCCCGGTCGCAGTAGGTGTCGCCCGTGTCGCAGAAGGACCGCAGAATGTCGCCGTAGTTCTCCTCGCAAAAGGTGACGTTGTCGCGGGCGAAAATCTAACGTTTAGGGGCATTTGTTAGCATCTGAAACAAGTGACACGACGCGGAGAGGGGGGGGCACAACATACGCCGTCCTTCTTGCTCGTGCCCCGGTTGAAGGTAGCGTCGGCCACGTGGCTGGGGTCTCCGAAGAGGATGATGGCGGCAACTAGGTGGTGTCCAGTTAGCCCAGCCGGTCGATTTTGCGTCCTCGGGATGACGAGCGCTCCGGAAGCTGCTCTCGGTCTCACTCACCGTAGTTGAGGACGAAGTCGGACGGCAGGGCGTCAAGCTCCGAGAAGCCGCCACCCGCTCCGCCGCAGAACGCATCGTCGGCGACCTGGCCGCCCTGTTTGCTTGAAGTGAGCGCGCTGTTGCGTGTCGGCTGAGTGTGAACGACGCGGACGTACCTGGGAGTAGCCAAGGACGGCGAACTTGGCATCGGGACACGCCTCGTGGTAGTCCATAATCACCTCCTGCAACTCCTTGACGCCCTCCTTCTCCGAGTCGACGTAGCTGGGGTCGCTGAAGGAAGCCGGGTAATCCAGCGGCTCGATGACAGAGTCGTCGATGCGATCCGCGACGTCCTCGGCCACGGTGCTGCCGAAGATGCCGCTGCCCTTGCTCTCGCCGGTGCCGCGCGCGACAATCATGTACAGCCCGTCGGCGCAGTTCTTCTGGGCGAGGGCGCCGCCGACGGCCAGCAGCGCCATGGGGAGAGCAATGGGACGACGCATCGTGGACGAGTTGGAGAATGGGCGGGCCGAGTAGATGCGGACGGACGAGCGTTGGAGGGGGAAGACGGGGCGCAAACAGGCGGGCGACCCCAGTAGTTAAAGAGCGAGATGGAGATGAGATGACGGGGTCGTGGGGCCGAGTGAACCGGAAGCTTCTTTTTTTCTACGACGACATGGCAAACATAACATGGGGGGGATCGACAAGGCAAGGGATTCCATCCTCGAACGGCATGATGCCTGCATCTCACCCAGCATCTCCAGCCTCTAGACGCGCCCACGGCCGGCGCATTGTCTGCAGAGGCTCTAGTTGCATCTTGTTAGCTGGCTCTCTTCCGTCCCGGTCGCATTTCCCCCGCAAACGCAAGCCGGGGGGTGTGTTGATCTAATGCAGGTTCGTCACCCCCGGCCGGGTCTGTTGGTGCCCGCTATCAAGTCGTGGCTCGTCCGTCCCGTCTGTCGTGGCCGGCCAGGTGTCGCCTTCTCTGGATTTCGAGCTTTGCTACGTTGGCCTTTGAGGTTTCATCCGGTTGTGGCTATATAGGTGCAGGGAGGAGGTAAACGTGGCTGTGCAGGACGACTGAACCCTGAGAACAACAATGGCAGTGAGGTCAGCTCAGGATGACTTGCACTAAAAGAAAACAACCTTGTCCCAGATCGACATGCCCAGCCGGAAAGCCCTGGTCCTTTTGCGCGATGCCAGATTCAAAGGGGCAGCTCTATCGCACCCTTGGAGTCACCGTCCAGATTTACAGACGAGTATCGAGGTGAACGAACACATGCCACCTACGAGAAAGTTAGTTCAAATCTCATGCTTCAGGTTCCATATATCTCGTTGCGCTATTGATCCCAACGTCCGTCCCGGCCCATCCGTAATCTAATCGCATTGCTGCTCCAGACGATGCCCCGCTCTCATTCTTGAGCCAGCGTTATTCGTAGGTGTGTATGTGCGTTATAGCATTTATTCTTTTATTATCCGTATATTCACCGTAACCTATTCCTCCCAGCTGAAGCTTGCCGTAGTTTCCACTGCATTTTTACAGTCCAGGGTAGCACTGACAACGCGTGCGACTGGTAACCTGGGCCTGGAGCTGCAGTGCTCTCGGGCGTCTGAAACCCCACCAGGAGTCGCAGCCGAACCAGGTCAGATCACAAGCAACTGGCCTGGCAGCTCAAACCAAACAGTTGATCGTGAGCAAAACCCTTCTTGGAACTCCCATGTTCTCATGCTTCACGCGGAAACAAGGCGAGACACGGTTTTGATGTTCAATTACTGGTGAAGCCAATGCCCCTGCACAGAAGAATGCAGATCGCCAGGGCCAAGAAAAACAATCACGCAGCCGAGAACCATTCCCAATCTCGACGCCTTCTCCATTCAAGTTCCCTCTAAAAATCACTCGTCGACCCCATTGCCCTTTAGGCTTACCAGATGTCGCGGCTCCCGCGTCTACACGGATGCGTCAGACGAGGTGGTGGGCTGCTGACGCGTTCTCGAGGCTATGGGTATGGTGCTTGCAAGTCAAATCAGGCTGGAACTCGGCCATCGATTTAGATCTCGGTCTCGCTGTGTGTACTTGTATTACTGGTATCAGCAGCGCGAAAAGAACGGCGTTGTACAAGAAAGTAAATGTTCCTCCAGTTCTTCTGGCCCCCGACGGTATCAAGCGTTGGCTGACATGCCACACACACACCAGCACATTCGCTCCTGGCCCCAAAATAGCCATCGACACACGCCGACATCTCTGTACCAATCTAGAACGCCTTTCAGCCGAAGAAACGAGGCCCTCGGATGCTACATAAAGTCTCCAACACCAAGCCTTCAGTCCCCTCACCATATCAACCGTCCACATCTCCCCCCTCATTGCAGCTCAACGGGTGTCGAGTCCCTATGCCTCTCTGAGGGCAGTTCGCTCGGAGGCTGTGGCGTAGTTTCGGGCTTCGGCACGGGCGCTACGAACGCTCCATCTTGGTAGAATTGGTGCTCGCCGCCCATAGACGGAGGGCCCTGCGCCACGGGTTGGTATCCCGGAAGTGGTATATGGGGCGAGCCGTGGTATGGCGCCGGGGGTTGGCTCATCTGCGCTGCTTGTGCTGCGTCTCGTTCGGCTTTGGCAGCCTTCTTCTTCTGGAAGCGGATGAACCAAACGCCAAATCCAAGGAAGACTATCAGAGCCAGTCCACCGACGACACCGCCAACGATGGCCCCTACTGGCGTGTCTGAGCCTGAATCATCCGAGTCCCCCTCTTCGGTCTGTATAGCGTTCCTTCCGGTGCCGCTACCAGTTGCGTAGGTACTGAGGGTCGTCCTCACGTCGACTTGGGTCGTAATTCCGCTCCTCGTTATTGTGCTCGTTCGGTTCTCAACAGGCGTCTCGAAAACGGACATCTCTCCCGAAATGTCGGCTATGCCACACATGTAGCCCGTCAGGTTATCGTCGTCGTCTTCGCCATCCTTGATAGCAGTTACGCAAGCGGGATAATTGGTGTCGAGACTAAGTTGGTTGTGTTAGATACTGGCTAGTTACACGAGGACTGAGGGAACCAAGAAGACGAACCAGCACAGCTCCCTAGGCGGCGCAGAGGCTCCGGATGTACAAGAAGCGTGGGAGCTTTCGTAGCATGTCGTAAATGCGGTTGGCCCACAAGCGAAATGCGTGTCGATAGTTCCGCACGTGAAAGTACCGCAATCAACGGGTTCCCAACGCTCCGAGGAATCTGAGGTTATTAGCCAGCCATTCCTCATACGTGTCTGAACAGGAACGGAATTCGGCAGGGGAAGTAATTACCGGTACTCCAAGTATAAAAGCCGCACGTGTTTTCCGCATTTTGGCGGATGGCTAGCTCATTGCGTGGTCCATGATGATAACCTCCTACATACAGCGGCGGCGCCGTGATATGCAGGTCTCTCTGCTCATCGTCGGGTGCTCTTGACGCAACTGTCTGTCGGGCTCTATGCATCGCTCGAATACCAAATCGGCAAGCAGGAAGGTCGAGGGTTTGGAGAGAGTTGTCGTCACTGATCGGAAAGAAAAGGTTAGTGATGTGAACCCAACTAACGGCAAGAATCGTACCGGATATCAAAGAGATAGATGCAAGAAACAGTTTCAGAATTCCCAAGGACTCTCTTAGAAGATGGAGAGCCTTGGTTTATTCAGTCTGGGGATGGTGGCTTTCCATGCTGGCTAGCATCAAGGGTCGGCGCTGAGGGGGCTTGGGTCTTATGCTGATGCGAAGCCTTGCTCGTGGAACCAGGCTAAGCATCCTATAGATGCTGACTGACGACTTCCGCATCCAGGAGGGGATGATTTGCCAATCAGGATCCGCGTTGCAGTACGGGCCTTGGCATCAAGTGAGGCGTTGGGTATTTCGACAATCACTCAACACCCAGCCTATTGGTATCCTCTCGTGTTGGGGGCCATGCACGTGAGAAAGGGTGGCCATAATCAACTCCGTTGCTACCAGACTGCAAGCTATGATGAAGGCTTTCTCTTCTAGGCGACTTGAACTGCACGTTGCTGGGAGCTGGTGTGTCAGCTCTGCAGGCCGGTCCAGTGAAATAGGTCCGGGGCGCCCTCTTCGCCTCCTCATCTCAGCCTACTCTATTTTTGCGGAGTCGAACGCTCTGGTAGCCTGATTCAGGACGGTCTTCGTCTCGGTATTCAGCTGCTGCAAGCCATGCAGCACGACGGGTTGGTGTTGCTTATCAGTTCATCGTCCTTTCCTTTGGGCCGAGCCTCGAATGGTAAAAGGCGCACATTCACCTGCACTTCAGGCGACGCAGGTATTCAGGGTGGATGGTCTTTAGGGGCGGCAGCCTCGATGATTAAGTTCTTATGAAAAGGAGTGCTTCTGGGGCAGTCTTCGGGAGGAGCTTTCGGGAGGAGTCCTTGGGAGGAGTCGATTGGCAAGGGTCTCGTTCTTGAGTTCTTGTGGGATTTGGTATTCTTCGAAGGGGATCGATAGGTCACCAGGTAAGAACCCAGCAATTATCAATCTGCTCATGTTAGTCGACAGTCAAGTTCATGCAGTTCAGCGTATCGAAGTTCTTTCTTACTTCCATAGCGAGACTGGTAGCAAGGCTGGGGGTGTATGGCACTGCAAAGTTAGGTCAGCTTGGTGATCTCGAGAGCACTGCCTCGTTTGGGGGCCAAGAAACGTCGAACGTAGTAGAGCATAAGATAAGGGCACTAAGTCCGTTTATTTTCTTTGCAAGTGCTGGTGAAAACTTAGGTAGCTGTAGGTACTAAGGATCTTCCTAAACCCTTAGCACCTACGACCAGTCAATCTTCGGCTCTCACTGTCTGCTGGGACGCCTGACTAGGCGAGTCATCGTCCATACTCCAGAGGTCTATCTCAGGTGTATCCTAACACCGGTATATGCCAAAGAAACAGTGCCATGGAAAGAAGCATCGTACATCACCTAGGGGTATTCCGGGGTGATGTTGTGTATTGTTGGTCGTCGTTCGCGGTTCCTGTGGCTCGCCAGTCGGTCAGTTCGAAGGTGCCATTTATTCAACGAGCGTCTTTTGTTCCCAACCTCTGGGTGGGATTGTCTTGTCTAGGTACGAGGATGTTTCTCATGATGGATCGCGGGTACTGCTCTCAAGGTCAATGTCGTGGAGGGGAGTGCTCGTGGATCACGGTACGCACTATCACGCGTGACGAAATGAAACATTCTGGGCAGTGCCAAGAGAAGTTTGGTGTTCGTTTCGAGGGGTCGGGGTAGATCTCTGGGAGTATCCAGATCGGTTTTCGGGTATCTGATGCTTGCTTCGAGATGGAGTCTTGTGCCTGTCCAAGGTCAGACCGTTAGTGGGTGTGTGGGGTGGTGATGATCGTCGGGACTCGGGAGCAAGGGAGATCGTTTCAGCGTACCATACCACCTCTCATCTTGCAACCTCCTGGGTGAAAGAAGAGGCCTTTCCAGTGGAAGCACCCCTTGGATCTTCGATTCCTCGTCTTCGTGGGTGTAAAGCAGCGGTGCAAATGAGCTCGTAGAGGGCAGAGTGGATGCAAGTGTGTGGCTAGGTAGACCTGTCGACTGTCAGTCAGCACACGCCTAAGGCTAGGAAATCCCAACCTAAGCCACAACACCAGGCGAGGAACCGTGCTCTCACACTCCCGCAGTCCCGCTTGACTCACCCTCGGTTCCAAGAGCTTCAGTCAGTCACGCCGAAGACCAATTACTTGACTTGTATTTAGTCGTTTGTCCACCCTTCGAAGAATCACGCCGCAGCAGCGTCCTTATACCTCCCTGTCCAAGAAACCTCGCACCAGCAAACAGCCCCGCCACATCGTCGGGTTCCTGCATCCACGACACTCCAGGCTCCTCCACCGTCCCCTTGCACAAACACGCTACCGAACCGGATTTCCCTTACATAAGACCCTCCCGTCGCCGCAATGGGTGGGTCGGCGTTTGCCACAGGCGACAGTCCCCTGTTCACGCCGCGGATGCCCAAGGACGTCTACAATATCGTCAAGACACAGTGCAATGCCATCTTGAGGGAGCACTATGTCTGCGTGGCGTCCCCCATCGACGGGCCTGGGAAACAGGACTTTGGAGACGTCGACTTCCTCCTGGCCTGGCCGCTGAATCCATCCGCAAGCAAAGCAGACGCCATCGACGCCATCGCTAGATCCCTCAACGCAACGCGAACCATCGTGGACAAGGGAAAGGATATTTCAGGGCATTTCGCTTTGCCTTGGCCGTCCGAGACTTCACTCCTACGGGACGACGCTCTGCAAGAAGCACTTGAGATCAACTCCCAGGGCGGCGACCACCCAGAGGCAGCAGAACGTCAAGAAGAACGCCAGTCGAAGCAGAAGCCATCACAGACAGCTCCCGCCCAGCTCCCATCGTCTACAGCGTCTTGTGAGGGGAGCGAAATTCAAACAACCAGCGTAAGTCATACCCAAAGCGTCCTGTCTTGAGGCTAATCTTATTTTTCTGCAGACAGCCCACTCCGACCAACCACACCAAGTGAACCAAGATCAAGAGCGATTCATCCAAGTAGACGTTCGAGTCTGCGATTCCCTTGAGTACTTTGAGTGGATGCTTTTCAAGCACGCCCACGGCGATGTGTGGAACCTCCTCGGGACAACCATCCGCCCCTACGGCCTCAGCGTCGACGAGTGCGCCCTGTGGCTGCGGATCCCTGAGATCGAAGCCTTCAACCGAAACCGAGCCAAAGTCTTTCTCACCGGCAACCCTACCGAGATCCTCAAGTTCCTTGGCCTCCCCATCGACGACTTCTGGACCGAGCCGTTCCAGGACCTTGACGCCATGTACGAGTATGTCGCCCGCTGCAGACTGTTCTGGGTTACTCCTCTAAGTCCAGAGCAGGCAGAGCTAGAACAGGACCGAAAGAGGCTCAAGGCCAACGATCGGAAACGAATGAACCAGCGTCCTGGCTTCCGGAAGTGGGTTGAGGAGTTCAAACCTCAGTGTCGCCAAGACGGCCGCTTCCTGGTGAACCCGACCACTCGAGAGCAGGTCACCGAAGAGGCCTTTGCCTGGTTCCACGTCAAAAGCGAGTTTGAGGCTCGGCGGATGGAGTTCCTACGAGAGAAGCAGAAAGACATGATCTGGAACAAGATCATCAAGGGCGCCGTGTCTAACGCTGATCCATCGAGTCAAGTCTCGATCCTCTACCGATCGTGCCTCATCAAGGCCCTGAAGCGAGTCATTCTAGAAGGCGACGGGCGATACGGTGTGCTACCTGAGCAGAGCTTGCAAGACGAAGACGGCTTTTACATCACCGAGGATGTTGTTGATTTTATCAACCGGCGCCAAGGGGAGATTGGCAGGGTCGCTATGGACATCAACCAAGCTGGCTATGAGAAGAAAAAGGCAGCCAAAGCAGCTGAGAAGGGGCTGAAAGCAGCTGAGGAAGAGCGGAAGGCTCTCGAGGCACTGTGGTCTGTTTTCTTCCAGAGTTTCTCGCGGCATATGCTAACCACGCCCCAGATAACACAACGCAATTCTACCTCCCCGTTTCCGTCCCGATCCAGGAGCAATACACGATAGAATTCCCGATGTTCTGAAGACCAAAGATTTTAAGACCGTTATACCGACACTACGAGCCATAAGAGCATGGTGTTTTGTGCAAGGGAATGAGCAAAGGGAAGGAGTGCGAGGGGAATAATGGGCTCAAAATGGCGCGTTTTATCCCAGGTGAAAATGAATTTCATCGGCAGACGAACCCACACACAAGGCGATAACCTACGACTTTGGGAGGAGTTTCTGGCCAGGGTACGCTCTAGAGGAGACGAATATGGGTATATAGGCTAAAAAGGAGAGCACACCATCAGAGACATCACGGTAATTAGTGCTTCGACAGGATCAGGTAAGTATAGGGGCTTGAAGCTGGGGGTGTTTGATTCTTCCTGAAAATCCTTTCTTTCTGCTTCTGACTTCCGTCGTCTTCCCACAGCGTCCAGGGCTCGAGTTCGCCTTCATCTTTCTGCTTCTAGCGTCCATCATGTCCCCTCTCCATCCAAGGCTCGAGTTCGCCCTCCCATCTCTCTACCTCTAACATCCATCATCTCCCCCCTCCATCCAAGGCTCGAGTTCGCCTCCCGCTTCTTTCTGCTTCTGACTTCCCCCCCCAGAATCCAAGGCTCGAGTTCGCCATCAGATTGCCTCGCCGATAGCAGGAGTCTCAGCCGACCCCTCCTCTCGATCTGACAGTTCCACGAACAAGCCGCCGGTCGGCTCGTTCTTGGCCTTGGGGGCCGCGGGTTTGCGGAAGCCCAGGCAGGCGAGGATACGCATGACCAGAGTAGGCGGGTTCGATTCTTCGGCCATCTTGGCTCTGGTAGAGCTGTCAAGGAGGCGTCAGTGATGTGATGCTGGAGTAAGGGAAAGAGGAGATGAAATACCTTGATCGTGAGACGACCGTTAGGTTGAAGATGGATATGTGTAGATAGGGTTAAACGGTGTTTATGCGAAGGGGGGGTTGATGGGTGTTTATGCGAAGGGGGGGTTGATGGGTGTTTATGCGAAGAAGGATTGTGGGGAGAGGTGGTCAGCGGCTGGTTGAGTGAAGAGAATGAACTCGATGCTCTCGATATGCGAGTGAAGGAGGAGAGGAGTCTTTGGGTAGACCCAAGAGGAAGAGAAATTTTATACCCAAGTGGGTGTGCTGGCACACTGTGGCCGCCCAGAATAGGAACAGTAATGAGAATTCAGCAACGGGGTGTGTTGGGTAGGAGAAGTGGGGGGCACACAACAGTCGAGGGGAGGGCGTTTTCGCGTTTCCAGGAGCGAGTTTAGGCGGTCCTAAGTTGTGGGTGAGTTGTGGGTGAGTTGTGTGCCCCGGGTGGCAGAAAAGCCTAGGCAGGCAGACATAGGTGAGTCGAGTTGTGACTCGGCAACCCTCCTCCTCCTCCTCCTCGGCAACCCTCCTCCTCCTCCTCAGCAACAACAACACCAACACCAACACCAGCAGCAACAACACCAACAACAACACCAACAACAACACCAACAACACCAGCAACAACACCAGCAACAACAACAACAACAACAATGTCTTACCCTCCCCCTGGCGGCTGGGTAAGAAGACCCCCTCCGCCGGGCACGAGGCCCGAGGACTGGCCCAACCTGAGCCCTCAGGAGGCCGAAGACGCCGCCAGGGCCGCGCGCAGGGAGGTGCTCCTCAACCCCGTCGCGCCGCCGTACGACCCCTCGCTGCCCATCCTGTGGCTCGACCGGACCGGCCGTCCGATGCTGGACCGTCCCGGCTGGGTGCCCGTCGACCCGGCGCTGAGGGTGCCCGACGGCGTCGCCGAGCTGCCCTCGACCTTCACCGAGTCGCTGGACTGGCAGGTGTTCAACCCGGAGAACCAGCCCACGCGGGTCATCGTGCCGCCTCACGCGCCTCCTCCCCGGCGTCCTCTCCCCTTTCTGCCTCCGACGCCTTCGACGACGGTGGCTTCTCTTCCTTCCAGCCCTCCTCGTCGTCCTTCGAGCTCTCCTCGTGCTCCTTCGAGCCCTCCCCCTCCTCCCTCCAGCCCTCCTCCTCCCATGCCCCCTCTCCCACGGGCCGGGTTCTTCCCGCCTCACCGTCCCGCTCCCATCCCTCCTCCGCCGCTTCGTCTCTCTGAGCGTCCTCTCTTACAGACGCCTACTGCTCCCTCGATTCAGCCTCGGAGACCACTCGTTCTGCCCCCTGTCGACCCTAACAGAGTGCCTACTCTGCCCCCTGCGCACCCTCCTCTGCGTCGAGCTCTTCGTTCTATTTCTCCTCGGCCAGTTGAAACTCCTCAACCAGTTGAAACGCCGCCTCTTCGTCGCTCTTTGCGCATCGCCTCGCGCATCGTTCCGCGTCCCAGCGTGCGTCTGCCCGTCAACGACGGCCATCCGCTTGCCAGCACTGCTCGCCCTCTCCCGCGTCCTCCTACGCCCCCTCGTCCTCGTCCCGTGGACGCTCCTCGTCCCATGGACGCTCCTCATCCTACGGTTCCTCCTCATCCTATGATGCCTGCTCTTCCTATGGTTCCTCCTCATCCTATGATGCCTGCTCTTCCTATGGTTCCTCCTCATCCTATGATGCCTGCTCTTCCTATGGTTCCTTCTCATCACCTGATCCCTTCTCGTCCCTTGGACACTCGTCACCCCATGGCACCTCCTCGTCCCATGGCACCTCCTCGTCCCGCGGCCCCTCGTCATCCCTTGGCACCTCTTCAAGTCCGCTTTGACCCTGCTCGGGTCCGGCCAGCACCCATCGGCGAGATTTGCGGCGAGATGGACGGCGAGTATATTTATGTTGTCCCATGGCCTCACGTTCCCCCCATTCTCCCAACCGTTGAGATCCACCTCCCCGACGACGAGGAAGAAGAGGATCTGTACTCTGCCAACTGACGACCCCACCTCCGCGGCAACTTCAGCAGAGCATACTACTATGTTCTCTCGTCTCTTCATCACGGAATGAGAATCTCTGTACCGCGAGCCGCTGGACTTGATCTCTATGCCGCTCTGTTTCTTACAGGCTGATCTGAGAAAGTTTTCCCAAGGTATGTCACTCTTAACCCTACCTAAGCTCAGTGACTTATTCTTCTATTCGTCCAGGATAGTTTTCGTTCTTCTTGTTGTTTTTGCTTTGTTTTCATTCTCCTCAAGACGAAGCCACAGGCTCTCAAACCAGGAGACATTTCAGAACCAGATCAGGTTTGTCAACTACCTCCATCCTCAACAAAACACCATCTAATCACATCAACAGGATTTTTCCTTACTCTCCGATCTTTCTGAAACACACCATACTGTATGATCCATCTCTCAGTCTCAAAGAAGAAAAATCGCAAGCTGCCGTCATCATGGCCTCAAAAAAAACTTCAAACCCGAAAACCACACCAAAAAAAAAGAGTAAGCCGTCTCTCTCCCCCTTTTCTTCTTCTTCACTAACACCAACTCCTTAGTTGAACTGTATGACTCTGCGCTCTTCACAGGCCATCGTCCCCTCCATCAGGATCAGGAAAGACTGCAGGTTCAGTCTGGACGATCTTCCAGGATCAAGGCCCCCGTTTTTCGTTTTCTGTTTCTCGTCTTTCCTGCCTAGTCAACCTCAGCAATCCGCACGTCTTGGACTGCCACTCAAGGTTCAGGCCTACCGTTTTTATTCGTTGTTCTTTGTGTTGCCGGCCTAGTCAACCTTTAGGATCGAATACCGTCGTCCTTCGCCTTTAGTGCGTCGACTTCTGTTATCGAAGAGGATATGCCCTCACCTTGGACTACCGCCCAGGATTCCGGCTCTGAATCTTGATTTTTCTTTTGTTTTCGTTTCCAGTTCTTCCGGCCTAGTCAAGCTGCATGCTTAAGCATGTCGACGCAAGGATCCGAGTGCATTGATTTCTGTTGTCGAGAGGATCTACATTCTCATCTCGAACCGCTACTCAGGGCCTCACCGTTTTGATCTCGTCTTCTGTTTCATCAACCCAGTCAACTCTGCTTCTCAGTATGGTCGACACAAACATCTGAGTGCGTCGGTTCCTATGGTCGAGAGGAGCTACACAGTTCATCTCGCATGACCTCGGTCTTCGATCTTGACTCCTGTTTTATCAGCCCAGACAACTCTGCATCTCAGTATTGTCAACGCAGACACCTCAGTGCATTGGTTTCTATGGTCGAAGGAATTCTTTAGCTCATCTCTCAGGACCTCGGTCGTCGACCTTGACTCCTGTTTTATCAGCCCAGGCAACCTCGACGCCTCAGCATCATCGACAAAGCATCTAAGTGCAGCTAAGTCATCGGCTAAGAACTAAGGACCGGATCTAGACCAGCATGGGGCTCCTGGTTGAGCTTCGGTGCCGTCGACGTGCACTTTGCCATGTATTTGGGTCTCGCGGCTAGGAACTTGGAGGATCTGAACTCGCGTTGGACAGGATTTCACAACCAGTGAAACGGAGGAACCTTTTGTATGAATTCTATTTTTTACTGCAAACCATCTCGCGTAACGAGAAAGTAAAAATAACCTGCTTTTTCCTCCTTTTTGAGGGTTGGCAACTTGGCATTCCCTCGTCATCGTGTTTTGGTATCAAGACATCTATTTCTCCCGCTCGCCCAGTATATACAATTCAACAAATTGCTTCTGTCTGGTATTCTTCTAGTCCGTCGTCAGATTCCATAGCCCGTCGCCTAGGAAGTGCGCCTCCTCGATCACGGGCCCCTTGCCCTTGTCCTTGACCTCGGCCGTGCCAGCGACAAGGATGCCGACCGCACACGCCTCCTCCTTGCCCTCCGCCATGACGACGACGGGCTCGCCCTCCTCCAACTCACGGCTCCAGCGCCCCTCGGCATCAACGCCCTGCTCCATCTCCTTCCCCTCGACCAGCCCCGGCGCGGCGCCGACAGCGGGCAGCCGGCCCCCCGGGCTCGTCAGGCCGGGGGCCATCAGCGTGGCGCCGGAGAGGACGAAGCGGATGGCGCCGCGGTCGATGCGCACGGTGGGGAAGGCCTGGGGGAAGCGGTGCACCAGGCGCAGGTGCGGGACGATGACGGTGCCGTCGTACTGGAAGAACAGCGGCGTGTTGTCCAGCACGTACAGCGTATTGCGGTCGGGCAGCTTCATGCTGGACAGCGAGGCCTTCTTGGGCAGGATCTCGTCGATGTACGGCGTGAGTAGCGGGTACGTGTTGAGCAGCGACTGGCGGAGGCCGCGCTGGACCGACGACTTGAGCTTCTGCTTGGGGGAGCCCTGGATGCTTGGTTAGGTTAGTTGAGGATTCAGCAGCTGAGGATAAGTAAGGGACGGACTCTTTTTTAAACATGACGGCGGTTTGAGGAACGAGTGGCAAGGATAGAATATGACGAGTGAAGCTGTACCGCGAGGGGAAGAAGCTGTCGCTGGTGGTGTCGCGGGTGATGGTCTGGCGCTGGTGGGGTGGACGGACATGGACGTCGACGCAAAGTCGACAGAGGTGCCCCGCAGTCGGCGATGGCGGGGTAAGTCGCGAGATGCAATACGGCGGGGTCTTTGACGATGGCATCACGTACGGGTCACCAGTTTTGCGGTGAATATCCACAGATAATTCATGAATATTGGATGTATTTCTTCTTTCATTTCATTCCATGCCTTAGGGTACACGTTGTCTTTGGTCCCGTCAATCGTACACTCAGCCGGAAGTCGGCCGTTTCTTAGACGTCCATCCCGTCGCTGCTTTACCCGTGGACGACGTGGGACACAGTGCCGTCCTCCTTCACGTGGACGTTCAGTCTGTTCTCCTTGAAGTCCTTGGTGACCATCATGCCCGGCTCGATAATTCGGGTCTCCTCGGGCAGGTCCCTCTTGCAGAAGACCTAGACGCCTTGTTAGAACCTTGTCTCAACAGCCATGTCGCTACCCTGGAGCTCCGCGGATAAACCAGGATACAAGAAGTAGACTCTTCGTCGCAAGTGAAATAGAACATACCGTCTCGGTCGAGGCCTCATCGCCGAGCTTCTTCCCCACGAGCTTGTTCTGCCACTCCTCCGTCTTGTCGCCGGTGGAGTTGACTCCTGGAACAACGAGAGGCATCTTGACAGAAGGGTTCTGTTGCGTATAACTGGTGAATATGAGCAGGTTTGCTGTTCTGGATGAGATCGAAATCGTCTGGAGAGAGATGCAGATGGATGGACTGTGTGAGGTATTGCGCAGCTACGTAGCCACCCGTCGACCTGGCTTTATACGGATTCCTGAGGCTCGGGGGTGGTGTGTCTGTCGTAGGTGATGACGTCGACTCACATGGCTTCCCCAGATTAGGCCGTGGCCGTGGCCGTCATGGCAATCGAAGCCAGTGGAACAAGTTTGGAGGGGGGATGTTTCACACGACGACGGGAACAGAACCAATTCAATATCAAACGTCACTCCGTTTTTTAACAAGTTCATCGCAAGCAACGAGTTGGTTGCACGGGATGCAAACGGAGGTCAGAATTTGCCAGCTGGCTGTTCCGCCGTGGCACAGGTGTGCTCGCACCGACCAACCAAGCCGGACGCGACGATTCATGTCCCCCCTGTTTTTTTTTTGTTCGCGGCGGGAGGAAAAGCCGGCTGTCTCCGGGCTGGTTCTGTGTGTGTAACTGGATGGTTGTTTGGGAGCGGGAGCTGAATAAGAAGAAGATCTCGGGTTGACGAGCGAAAGGAAGTAGCGTCACTGATGCTGGACGGGAGGGGAGCTGATGGGAAAGCCAAAGCAGCAGTGAGACCCAAGAACGGCCAGGCCGCGACAAGAGACAAGATCAAGACGGCCAACTGCGTGCATAGACTACATAACTTGTTAGGCCATCTCACTCGGCCTCCATCATCTCATGTCAGCGCCAATCTATTTTCCCCACTCTGCCCGCTTCCGCCAAAGTACTCGGTACACGGGTGCTCCTCAGCCACGGGCTTGGGCTTATTTGCCTGCGGGACTGGGACCCTCCTCTCTCTCTCAACATGGCCCCCCCCCCGGTCCGTCCAGCTTGCCCAGTCAAATTACGATCGAGCATCAGGGGCACGCGTCCGCGCGCCGCCCCAACGAACGGACCCCGGGACCCCTGGAAGACCGGGAGACCGAAATAGCCCTTTCTGCGTCCTTCTCCCCCCACCGCTTGTTTCTCTTATATGGGTGGTGTTTCTTTTTCCCTCTGCCGTTCCGCGTACCTAGGTACGTAAATGCCATATTCGTACCTAGCTGGTCGTCTGGTCCAAATCCATGCGTCTCAAGTAAAAGGTAGAGCGAGAGGCATCCAGGAACCCAGCTCGCAAGGAGCATCCGCAACTACAGCCGCACGCCAATCCATCAAAAGTACTCCATACTTATCCCATGTAATGGCACTTGCTTCTGTACCATGGCGTTCCCCCCCCGGTCGTCAGCCCAACCGCCACCTTTTCTTCGAGAGCAGTCAAGCAGTTCAGTCATCGCAGACACTGTATCCGTACAGCATTAGCCCAGAGTGTCAGCCAGCACAGCCTTACATCGTCTCTCTCTCTCCGTCTCTCTATCCACCCTGCTCTGCCCGTCCCCGCCCCAGGGCTGACTGAGCCACTGAAGACGTGCAGCAAAGCCGGGCTAAACTAAACTCATCGCAGAGGAGAGAGACCGTGAGAGTGAGAGCTGGCTGGGTTCGGACAGGGTTAATTGGTTGGTTAGGTGATGTCCAGCCAGTTGTCGAAAAGAAAAGGTGCCCGTCCCGTCCTCGTCTCCTTTTTTTTTTCCTCTTCTCCAGCGCCGCGCTGCCCCCCCCCCTGCCAGCCTCCTTCGTACCCCTTCCTCCTCCTTCTCGCAATCCCGCATCTTCCTTGTCCACCATCATCATCAGCAGCAATCATCTTCTTCATTCTCCTTCTTTCTTCCATTGCGTCTCCCTCCCTCCCTCCGCGATCCAACTCCCCCCCCTCCCTCTCTCGTACCTGCTGGAAGGGAATGAGCCTTGCCATCTTCCTCCTCGTCAACAACACCCTAATCGCATTTGAAACCGGGCGGCTTTTGCGGGGCGAACGCTAGAAGTGAAGACTGCTTTGGAGCAACACCAACAAACATCAATAAACCCCCCTCGAACTCTCATCCACGAACGGCATACCCACAGCATATCCACAGCCATCATGCGCTTCTCGTCCGCCCTCCTCTTCGCCGGCTCCGCCCTGGCCAAGTCCGTCTCCCTCCACGAGTGCCTCGTCAACAACAGCCAGGACCTCGCCACCTTCGCCGACTGCGGCCACCAGGGCGCCCTCGCCAAGTGCCTCACCCAGCTCCAGGGCTTCCGCGAGGACGACGTCCGCGCCTGCTACACCAGCGTCGGCTGCTCCGCCGCCGACGCCGACGCCGAGGCCCGCTTCGCCCTCAACCGCTGCCACGAAATGGCCAGCATGGGCGACCTCAAGAAGCGCTTCCGCGGCGCCGAGATGCTCCCCCGCGCCGATGCCACCCCCACGGCCGACACCACAAAGTCCGCCGGCTCCTCCAAGAGGACCGGCTCCAAGACCGGCTCCATCTACTCCGGCACCGACTGCTTCACCACCGGCAAGAAGTCCACCACCGAGTGCCCCATGACCACCAGCGACGGCCACGCCAGGACGGTGACGTGCTTCCCGACCGAGGTCACCACCAGCTCGTGCGCGTCGACGCTCATCTGCACCACCGACTCGGCCAACAACGACATCTGCATGGACCTGCACCACATGGACATCGGCGGCATCATCATCAGCATCATCTTCGCCGCCGCCCTGGTCATCGGCGCCGCCCTGCTGACCTGGGCCTGCTGCAAGGACCGCAAGGAGCAGAAGCGCATGGTCGCCAAGGCCGAGGCCACTGCCCTCGTCCGCGCCGCCACCAAGAAGCAGCGCGCCGCCCAGCGCGCGCCCCTGATCCGCAACGCCTCGGGCAACTCCAGCCCCAACCCCTTCCAGGACCAGAACCGCCTTTAGGAGGACCGACCTGCTCGTGGACGCGGACATGGACGCGGACGCGTCCGTAGAAGCGCGAGACGCCTTGGGCGTCTGGAGGGCGTGAAGGAGTAAGCCAGTCTCTTGGCCGCTACCTTAGCCATCCATCCATCCATCCATCCCATCCCTTCTCTTTCGGGAGGAACCTCCAACGATGACGATAGCCAGATTGGTTTTTTTATAAGGGGGCAACGCACGGAGTGACGAAGGACTTGTTTTTGATACCTTATTGTCAGGGGCCGGGGAACATCTGTTTGAGTACTGGGAGCAAATGGAAATAAATACGACTACTTCAGGGAAGTCAGCAAAATAGTGAATTCATTGCGAAATCGGTCAAATAAGGGCCAACTTTACCTGTTGCTGCGTCGTATAGACTTGACCTTCACCTCGAACTTGACACAAGTGACGTGTAGCAATGCCTTGCCTTTGACCCTTTGATGCCTTGAGGTACGTCACGGGCGTTTCCGTCTGGAAAGTAATGCCTGAAGGTTGAAGAGGACGGAATCATAACTCTTTGGCCAGCGCCCAGTGCCGTTATACAACCGGGTGTTCGTCCCTTGTCTTTTAAGCCGCCAGCCAATAGATACACAGGACTGATTCCTCAACTCGACTAGTTCAACATCTCACTAGCACTACCACATCAAGAAATCGGCGTCTTATCGTGACCGTTCCATGCCATTATGCAACGCAATACCAAAGTCATACAACACAATGGAAACAAACATAACACGGCAATTGCTTTGTCCCACAGAAGTGTACTTCACATTCCTCGAGCCTTTATAGACCCTTTCAATGCTTATTATCCGATACTCGAACATAATTCCTTCAGTGAAGACCGCGGTAATTCACGCGCTGGTCTGCTTCGCTTCCGCTGTTTCGTTCCGTCGCTCATAGACTTTGCTAACCATGTTAACCCTGTGGCACACTATGTCCCATCGCGTAGTACACAGTCCTGACCTATTTCCGCCCCCAATCCATCCTGTCCGTCCTATTCCCTCGGCGATTCCCAGTGAAAGCCCCCCGCGTATATGTCTTGGATTGGCTTCTGGTATGACGACCGTAGGAGTAGCTAGTTCCATTTATGGACGTGCCGGTATATTGGTCGCTCAGTGCGATTAGACGGCGGTGAGAGGCCGCGTCGCCAAAGTATCCCAAGACTCCCCTGATCTCGAGAAGTCGTCGCTCAGTTCTCTGGCGGTTGGAAACCCCCTAGATTCCTCGCAACGAGGCGTGTCTCGTCAACGGGCTGCCAATCTCGCCAGGGGCTCCAGCACCACGATACTGCGAACTAAATCCGTCGGCCGGATCCGGCACCCACCGCACAGTATGCTTGCCTGGGCCGCCAGCATCCCGCTTGACGTCAAAAGCGCCACCCCCGTTGGAAAGACTGCCCTCGGTGTCGCACAGATCCAGGAGATCTTCCTCCATGATGCTCTGCTCGCCAATTTGGGCGTCTATCTGAGATTTGATGGTTGCCAGTCCAATGTATCCCTCGGGGTCGCCCATGTTGGCGAGATCCTTGCAAGCCTGGCACATCATGAGGCGAACCGTAACATGACGCGGTTGCGCAGGTGCGCGAATAGAGCTCATTGCAGGGACGGGAGAGGCCATACCAAACCCAGGAGGCACGCTAGGCGCACCCCAGCCGGGGCTGCCGAATCCAGGCGGAGGAAACGGGTGAGTGCCTCCAGCGGAAGGTCCCCACGGGTTGTGCACCATAGGGAATCCGGCTTCCATAAAGGGACTCGCTGGGAAGCCACCTCGTGGTCCTGGTGGTTGGTTGCGCAAACTTCCTACGGGAATCTCGGCAGCAAGTGGATCATCGTCCTCGAGGAGAGCTCTGCTACCCAAGTGCGTCGTTTCGTCCTCCTTGTCCTCATATGATCGTCCATGGTTGACACTTCCGGGCCGACCGATAGGCGCCGGTCGTCCAATGGGCTGCGTCGACGTTCCCGATACACCGTCAAACGCTCCAGAGCTATGACGCGTGTGAGTGGATGGAGGTACTTCCTTGGGTATCGGGAATCCTCCGCCCATTCCAAACTGATCACCGGCAGCCTGCGAGAATCCCGGAGGCGGCATGGGCACGGGAGGAAATCCCCGGGTTGCGGGTCCATTGATCCCCGGAGGGGGCATCATCATGCCCGGACCAGGCCTGAAGCCAGGAGGGAAGATGGGTTCGTGAGGCATGCGGTTGGAGAATCCCGGCGGGGCGTGGTGGGCGAGCCCCGGAGGTGGTTGCATTCCCATCGGGGGGATCTGGAAAGGCGTAGACAGTCCTGGTAACTTGGATGGTCCGAAGGGCGGCGAGACCGAATGGGAATGTTGAGACGTCGTTGCCGTCGTACTTGTGCTTCCCTTCCTGTGTTGACCGGTGGGGCCTGGGCTCATGTGCGCTGGTGTTACAGAGTGAGGCGAAGGGTTCTGGCTCGTAGCCGAAGCTGACTGTGATGCCGATGAACTCGATTGCCCAGCATCCTGTTGCTGGGAAGTGGTCCGAAGACGGATAGGCGTCGGGGCCTTGGGGATCACCGGGGTGGCCACCGGTATCTTGGGTGAAGCATAGCTCGCAGGGTTCGGGGGGTGTTGAGGTAGAACAGTCGGGATCGGGAGCGGATGTTGTTGACCGCGCTTGGGAAGTTGCAGAGGCTGACCTTGAGGCGCCAGGCTCGCCACCTTGTGGCCTACCTTCTCCTCTCTGGCCCTCTCCTTAGCCTCCTTGGCTGCTTGAGCCTCCTTTTGAGCCTTGACGGCGCGCGCTTCCTTGTCTCGCTTGTCTCGGTCCTGTTTGTCCTTTCGCTCCTGAGCCTCGCGGTCCTTTTGCTCACGGGCGTCCTTGTCCTTCTGTCGCTGCTCGTCCTTCAGCTTCTTCTCCCGCTCCTTGGCTTCGCGAGCTTTGCGCTCCAGGTCGGCTTGCTTATCTCTCTGCTCCTGGATCCGCCGTTGTCGCTCAGCCTCCTTCCGCAGCCGGGCTTCCTCCTCGGCCTTCTTCTGAGCCTCCTTCTGCTTCCGCTTCTCCTCAGCTTTCTGTCTTTGATTAGCGGCCCGTTGCTTTTCGGCCTCCAGTCGAGCTGCTTCCTGTTCGGCCTTCTCGGCATCTTTGCGCGCCTTTTCCTCAGCTAGGGCCTGCTTCTTCTGGGCTGCCTTGTCCTTCTTCCTCTGGGCGTTCTTGGCCTTTTTGGCCTTCTGTTGGTCGACTTGTCGGCTCTCCTCTTCCAACTCCTCCAGAAGTTTCTGTTGACGTTCCTTGGCTATCTTCTCCTTGTACGCAGAGAGAACGCGCTGTTCAAACATCCTCGCGGCGAATATCTGAAACATGCGGCGGCCTTCTTCCATTCGTTGCTCCTCCGTCATTTGGTCCTGGCAGCAACACTCAGTATGGGACTGGGACGGCATCATAGAGGGGTTCGAGTATACCTCTTCATCCTCATACTCCTCATCTTGGCTGTCGTCATAGTCTTCCTCCTCGTCCTCGTCGTCATCATATTCGTCGTCTTCGGGAGGAGGGTGACTATGAGGAGTGGAGTATGAGCCGTTGGGATGACCGTAGTTCCGGGAGATGTGCTCGCGAGCGTCTTCCTCCCGGGCCATTCGACGTTCTGCCAGCTGCTCCATCATTTCGATGAATCGCTTGCCGTCATTCTTGAGCAGGTCATCCGCCACGGTGAGTATGCCGCCTAAGTCCATGTTACCATATCTGCGGAGTAGTGATTCAAGAAGTTGCGTACCCTTGACTTGCAAGCTGTTGCCAAACGTCAAGAAATCAGCCACGTCGCGCTCGTGAGAGTTGTGGAATTCTTCGGGAGGCTCGTCGTCGCTATATTCGTCGTCCTCCACTTCGTCCTCGCTATAGCCGTCCTCCAACTCCTCTTCGTCTTCGTCGTCGCCGACGTGTTCCACTATTCGACCGCGTGAGGGTTGTTGGTTAACGTAGCTCGAAGGTAGCCCCCGGGGTGGTCGCAGGGAGAAATCGCGGGGTGGGGGGAGCATCGGCGGGCCCTCGCCATGGTTCGCGAATTGCTCCAGCTCGAGGTAGTAGGCGTCGTAGAGACCTTCCAACTCCTCCTCTATCGCAGTCCGCTTCCGACCACAGACCGTACAGCTGCACGTGTGCTTCTGCTGCTCCTTCATCTTCTTAAGGACGGCGTCCTTCTCCACCTTGACCAACGACTTTCGTTCGTCCTCACCCAAGCCAAGCCAGAATTCCTTAATTCGTTCACGCTCCTCCTGGTTACTCGTGCTCCAAATCTTATCGCGGGACATCCCAGAGCCACGGCCCACCGCCGAGGAGTGCGATTGATGATGAGGAGGTTCGGTGATGAGCGACGCAGTGTCACTATGTTCCGCGACATTCTTCTTCTTCTTTTTCCGGTTCTTCTTGGATTTGGCGTCTAGCATCAGGTGGCCATTCGTCATGGGCATCTGGTGACTCACCCCCAAGACGTATTCGTGCTCGTCGTCGCTAACGACCATCTCATCGTCTGCAGGGCCGGTGCCCGAGGTCTTGCCGGGGACGGATGCGACGTCGGAATAGCCATTCGCAGCCTGCTCGGCGGCAGCTTTGGCGGCAGCCTTCTGTCGACGCTTCTGCTTCTTGCGGTTTACGGCTGGACCAGCGTCACTGTTGGCGTTGGGCTCGGGCGGGGGCGCGGTAGGTTTGGTGGTTGTGGGGGTTGAGGGTTGGGACGACTCAGAAGGGGTGCCCTTGGGGACGGTGATGAACTTGGACCCGTCCTTGTTGGTGTATTTGGCGGTGTTTCGGGGCGATGCCGGCGTTTGGGACGCCGGTTTCTGGTTATTGGCCGGCATCGTGGGTCACGGAGCGAGGGCAGTCGAAAGCATGAAGAGGCGGCGCGCAACACGTGTCTGCCGACTCGGGGAGGGAGAAGGGAGGGGGGAAGATGTCTGAAAACAGCTGTCGCGGATCAGCACGGGGCCAGCAGAGGCTGCGCAGCGTAGAATGAGGCGGTTCGGGGTCGGTAGGGCGGTGGCGGGCGGGTGCGAGGTACGGGTTGCCGGTGATGGTGGAGGGTCTGGGGCGGCTCAAAATGAGGCACTCACAGTCGGCAGGCCAGGTCAGGGTTAGGTCAGCGATGACGCCTGCGGGGAGGTGGGCCAGGCCCGGGTTCGTGGATAAGATGCTCAGGGTGCGAGCCGGTGCGCGGTGCGAAGCCGGTATCGATGTTGCAGGAGGGATTACTGGGCCTGGACGTCTTTGTTGGAGGTTTGGATGCGGTTCGAGGCTCAACGCAAGAGATGGAAGTCACTCTCCAGTGGAGTTACATGGCACCTGTACTTTCGCATGCAGCTGAACGAGGGCGTGCACTGTGAAGCCAGGAAAAACTGGGTCCGCCTCCGTCAATCATATTTCGTGCCTGAGTGCGGAAGGGTCGTGTGACTTTACACGTGACTCTCGTCACCAACGTTTTGCGCGTTTGTGCCTTAGGCAGGTGGGGTAGGCGGGACACGAACGACCTTGATGTCAACGCTCCGCTGTGGCTCTGTAGTCCGATCAAGCTTACCCTAGACGGGTCTGAGAATTGGTCGGTTTGGAAACCTCAAGACAATCAATCGTGCTTCGTAACCTCTCTGATGTCTATCTTAACTGAGAGATGATCTTTGAAAATCGTCCCTTGGTATTGAAGATTGCATTGCATTTGAAGAAGAAACAAGTTTCTGTCTCAGACCTGAAGTACAAATGACCATCTCACCCCGGGCTTTTCTCCTCTCGGTTGCTCGCAAACTAAACAATTGCGCTTCTGCATGGTGGCGTCCGCCATGGTGTCTCCTGCAGATGTCCTGGGCATTCTATGGACGCCATAGACGGAACGTCGGCGCATGACCAACACAACGAAATGAGTGAGTTATGAGACGGAGCAAGGTACCTATTTACACAAGGCAGTCAAGGCGGACATGCACTCTACTTAACCCCCTCATTTCAGCCAGGCTGTTCTTGTTAGTGATCCCCCTCCTCCGCAGCTGCCCAGTCAGTGCCCATGCTCTTTCATCATCATTTATCTATATTCGTATAGCCCTCCCGAGCAGCCTTGTTTGACGTTTGGCATGAAACCGCCCAGAGGTGGAGGGACTTTAGCCGAGGGGCGAAGGGTGGATTGGGATCTTCGTCGACATGCGGGAAGCAAATCTCTCTGCCGGACGGAACCCCCAAAGAACGGGTTGCACAACCGGCGGAGATGACGGGTTGAGGGGTTGATCTTCCTGTAACTTGATGAGATGGTTTCTGCGTAAAGACACCAAAGCCTGGGCTCAGACCACTGTGTTTCGTGCAGTTTAAAAGGGTGGACGGACAGGTACCACAACGTCACGGCATTCCGCGAGCAATCTCATGCACAAGCGTCCCTCCGTGTGACGCAGGGCGACCACGAAATGAGACGGTCCCTCGGCGTCCCCTTGATGTGTTGGACAAGAGTGGCGGAACGTGGCAATGGGTAACAACGACGTTGCTAGGCTTCGGCTGATTGACCACAGAGGGGAAAACGTCTCTGAAGGGTGAGATGGGAAGCTCGTTCGTACATAGCACTACTGCAGCCACCTCGAGTTGGCGCAAACGCGACTAAGAGACAACGACGGATTGGTGCCATATCGGGCAACAGTTTCGTCAGGTCAAACCCGTCTGGTGACTCCCTCCGTGCTACCACTGTTTCGTTTGATTGAAAGCAGAATACCGAGTGCGATTGACGAAACGTTGAAAAGATGACGATGGACAAGGACGGTAGTGGTGGTGGGGTTGTGTCAGGCTAACGAGCAATGCATATTTGCCAGGTTCAGTGAGCGACGATGAGACTGTTTGTTGCAGCTCGGCCCTGAACCATTATTGCAGATGAACAAGGGGAGAGCCTGTCAGCCCCGTCACCCGTCTCTGGGCTCGGTCTCTTGAGAGCGTACGAAGGGAAGTAGGAAGGAAGTACAAAATGCCGTCGTAGGACAATAAGCGGGAACCAGTTTTTGGGGTTTATGCGATGCCAGGCCCTGAAAGCCTCGCTGAGCAACCAACCCGGTCCTGGCCTGCCATTGGACGCGGGGGAGAAACCACCCCTGGATAGTCCCTTGGTCGTGGAGGGAAAGGACTTGCTCTTTTGTATCGCACCGTACGAAGTAGTCCGTTAAGTTAGTTACTCTGCACCGGGCGTCGATCGACATCGGAGGTAGCCGTCGGAGCTGGGTCGTCTTGCTGGAACCAGGAAATGTTGCATCGAGATGGTCGTGATACGGGCGAGGAGAGCTGAATGGACGGTATTTACACGAGAAACTTGCAACAGCAAGAGCCAAGATTCACAAGCAACCGAAGATGGCTCGATGCCATCTCCCAGGGCATCGACGGAGCTTGAATGACTGGCTCTCCTACCAGTTCGTCCTGGCCCATCCCGGCCCCTGGACGGAGGGTGCTTATTTTAGCCTCCTGCTGGGCTTGGCCGGGGTTAGTTTTTCGGGTGCACAGCCTCATAGCGGACGCCGCTGCGCTAGTCCAGTCCCTCTCCGTCGTAACATGACATGACGGGTAGCGATGGAGCGTTGAGGACCCTTCGCTCCCGGGACGGCGGACGACCCTTGGAAGAGGCAACCCGCAAGAGGTAGCCAACCTGGATGACCTTCAGCGCTGTCACTGCTGCCATCTCACTGCCCCGTTGGGCAACCCCGAGAGAGAGCTGAGACTGGATGGAAGGTGGCATGTTTCTCGCTCGCGAGCCCACTATTTGCCATTGACGTAGGAGAAGAAACAGCATCCATTCCCCCGTGATTGGGCCTTTTTTGCTCATAGGATATGTCATGTAAATGTGATGTAAGGTCCGTCTCGGGCAGTGGAGTGTGCTGGCCGATGACGAGAGAGCTTCCCCGTCATGCGACTGGGCGTGGTCAATGCAAGTTGGCGGAAGCAATGGACGGAAGCAATGGAACCAGAGCACACAGCCAAGAGGAACGGCCAAGAGACCATGAGCAAAAACATGTGCTTTTGGAGGCGGATGGTGAGGTTCGGCAGCGAGAGGGCAAGCAAGCAAACATCAACATGACGGCAAAACGGCACTGCACACACACACGTTCGATGCTCGCTGCCCGTAATCTGATGTGCGCAAGCGCAGCGCGGTACGGAGTAAGACTCCTGTGACGTTACCCCGTGCGTCCGTCCGTAACTGCCAACGGATGCACAGCACGGTGGATTCGTGCAGGGCAGAGCACTTCCGTTCTCTTCTGACTCGAGAGCCGAACTCATGCAGCAGTGGTATTGTGATATGCGCCGGAAAACCCATTGATTGACACACGATGGGAGATCTGTGTGGGCAGTGCCCAGTCAACCAGCAAAGCACATGCCAAGTCTGTTTTTGGGACATGATCCAAGCGCTCGCAACAAGGGGCCCCTTTAACCCAAACTGATGCGCTTTCGCCGGAGCATGGACGACCTGACGTAGGTAGTAGTTTAGTTAAGTTAAGTTAGGGGCTAGAGGTGTTTCTTTTTCTGGACGTTTTCTTCGACCGGCGTCGCTAGTTGAACCCGGTCCTTAGTTGACCCCGTCTATGAGTCGCGCCGGAAGCTTTGATTCTTCGGAGAAGACCCTTGTGGGAGAATAAGGCTGGCGGGCTATTCTTGTTGTTCATCATGGCCAGCCAGCAGCGTCCACCATCCGCCAGCGCCGGTATTCTCTGCCGCCGCCACTTTGGCCCGCTCCGCTTCCAGCGCCCCTATTCATACATAACTAGTACATGGAACGTAGCTTTGGCGTAGGAGATTCCACTCAACCCATCGTAACAACCACTGCCACGGAAGGGAATCAGAAAATGCCACTTGCAGAGGTTGATTGATGAGTGAGCTCCGGGGGCTGTGAGATGGGAAAGTCCTCCACTCTACCTACGGCTGCTCCACCACCTCAGGGCAGCACCCCACCCAACTCGCTCCAGTTGCAGGGCAGTCCCCACTATAACCACCACCACGCCCACCGGGCGCCCGCGCCGTTCCCCGGGGCGGCCTGGACTGGCGACAGGCGACAGACAGCCGGTGGACGCGACCTCGACGCAGCTGCCATTCGTACTTAGCACTCGCATCGCACTGCACGCACGGCACCGACACCAAAAGCGCCCCAAGCAACGCGATCCGTCGATTCAGCCCAGCCTAAAAACCCAGCTCGCTCCCGTCCCGTCGCCGTCTCTTCCCAGTCCGCGTCCCAGACTGACTCCCCAGGTCCAGGCCCAGTTCCAACTTGCAAGTCTACTTAAGTACTACTACTTACTACCTACCAAATCGCCATCGCCGCTGCGTCCCTCCCCGTCCCGTCCTCCCCGTCGCCTCTCTCTCTCTCTCTCTCTCTCCAAGTCCTACGCTTTTCTCACCTCGTATTCCCTCCCATTCCATTAAAAGCCCAACTTCCCTCTCCTCCAACCACTCCATCCACCCGTCCCACCGCCCCAGCCTGGATCGTATTCGCTACGCGCGCGGTCCGACGTCCCTGCTGCGTTGCTCATCCCCATCTCCATCTCCATCCCCATCGTGTCCGGCCCGCGTCCAGAGCCAAAAACCCAAACCCAAACCAACTTCGGAACATCAAAATAGGGGCCGCTCAACCACGTCCTGACACGATCCCAACGCCCCGGCTGCCGTCTTACGCCCCTTTACGACGCGACTCTACCTTTCACGATTTGCCTCCCGTAGTCGTTGCTGCCGCTGCCTCGTCCCGACCTCAATCCACGCCGAGCGAGAGTTAGGGGATCTGCCCATCTTCGCATTTTGGGGGTCATTTTTCGCCGATAGGACCACCACCCCAAACCAGCACCGCAAAGCCTCGATACACACCGGTACCGCTCGCACTGGAGCCCACGATTCACCATGAGTGCAAATCCCCAAAATGTCATTCGCAGGTACGGCCCCTCCGCCTTCACCCGCCGTCCCCCGTCCCCCGTGCCTCGTGATAACCTCGTCATGTCTCGCCGCCTCCCACCAACCACCTCCTTCTCCCTTCGTATCTTCCCAATCGTCTGCCTCAATTCCGACCGCAGCGTGGCAAGCTAGATCGCTGACAACTATCCTAGGAAGCTGGTTATTATTGGTGACGGTGCCTGCGGAAAGACCAGTTTGCTGAGCGTCTTCACGCTAGGATATTTCCCGACAGTATGACCACCTCTTCACTTCTTCCCTTACTCTGCTCATGAGCATTGCTAATCAGACTTCATCTAGCATTACGTGAGTTGCGACCGAAACCCCTGCGTTACCGGCCCCCGGCATATTGACCTCTTCGATTACAGATCCCCACCGTCTTTGAGAACTACGTGACCGATTGTCGAGTGGATGGAAAGTCTGTCCAACTCGCACTATGGGATACTGCTGGCCAGGAAGACTACGAGCGATTACGGCCCCTCGCCTACTCGAAAGCACACGTCATCCTGGTCGGCTTCTCCATTGACACTCCAGATTCCCTCGATAACGTCAAACATAAGGTGCGGCTCGCCCGGAATGGCTGTGCAGCGAAATTCTCCCCCAAGCTGACGCGTTACTCTTTAGTGGATCGAGGAGGCAACCCGACTGTGCACCGGCGTCCCCATCATCCTGGTCGGCCTGAAGAAGGATCTTCGAGAAGACCCGGTAGCCATCGAGGAAATGCGCAAAAAATCGATGCGATTTGTCACCGAGCACGAAGGCGAGACCATTGCACGAGACATCGGCGCCAAGCGATATTTGGAATGTTCCAGTCTGAGCGGCGAAGGCGTCGACGACGTATTCGAGGCTGCCACCCGCGCCGCCCTGCTGACCTTTGAAAAGGGAGAGGGAGGAGGCTGCTGTGTTGTGCTGTGAGGCTTCTACCACTCCTCCCAAACCCCATGGCGGCGTAATGCGATGCGAGGCAGAGCCTCCATTATACAGGGTGATGTGCCTCACAACATCTCGCAGCAATGGACGTCACACCTTAGGAAGGATTTGGCACTTCCCCCCCCTCCAATTCTCTGCCGACGATGCGCTCGCCGCTCCTACACTGCAGTCAAACCCGCCATCTTGAAAAATCTCGACTGCACTCTTTTTGGCTCATCAGGAAACGGAACTGGAAACGGACATAGAGTATTGTTGCTCGGCGCTCTCGGGGAGGAAAAAACATGCTTCACATCACTCCCAGGCCGACTGGCCCCGTCGCTTCAGTCACGACTGGCCGAAACCAAGCCAGTCCCAGCCGAGTCTCTCTCATCACCAATGGACCCGCCTTCCTCCCACCAACCTCATTGTTTGGCGTTTCTAATTGACGGGGACAGTTTCACTCTTTGGAAAGGGGGGGCTTTCTGCATAAAAGAGGGAGAAGAACAAAAAACCATTTAACATGCCACAAACACATCCATCGGATTTTTCATTCCTCCACCAATCTTGGCTCACCCCATGTTTTATCTATTTTTTATTTTTTGCTTTTAACTATTATTAATCTGGCAAGCGAAATTTATTCTGCGGCGGACAAGAAATCAAAAAAGCACGATGAGCAGAAGCATCTTCACTCTCGAACTTGTATCAATACCGTGGGGATTTTTTATTTTCTTTCGCATAGAGAGCAAGCAAGCCTCCCTCGACTTAGAGCGTTGCTTGTTGCGAGAGCGTGTCTATTTCGACGGAGGGAAGTGGAGAAGAGTGGGAGAGAGAGCATAGTCAGTGCCAGGGGGGATGAGAACATGGCGGGAAGAACTTGGCCGGGGGTTTACTGGGAGATTGGGATAGTAGGCCGTCGTTCATGGTGATACTTAATGAGAGTGATGATGTTCATTTTCAGAGACCACATTTCACGAGGCGGGTGCGATAGACTTGTAAATATCTACATGATTATGCATTGGTGAGTATCTATATTGCTTTCGTATCCCGCCCCGGCATTGCGTGTGTTCTGCGTGCCATAGCCATCGTTGCAGCGTCTTTTCACCACCTAATAATACAATATACCAATTCCAACGCTTCACCATCCATCTCACTTGTGTACACTAGCCTTTTCCACTTCTACCTCTTCCACTCATGATTCCATGCTTCGGTACCAGGATATTCGGTCTGGAATCGCGCATACTCGATGGGAATAGCCTGGGTTCCCCACACGCCCTTCTTTTCCATAGCGACACGGTACAGGTATCCTTCGTCACGGGAGCCGGGACCGACCGTCTTGCGCAGCTCTTCACAGGCGTTGTACATGCCGTTGTGCATGCGGTGGCGCTCACGCTCCATCTCCTGGTGCTGCTGGCGGCGGAAGAGCTGCCAAGCACGGTGGATGGTCCAGTGGCGGAGATGGCGCAGGCGGGCCATGCGCAGCGGCGGCGGCGCGGGCGAGAACATATTCTGCTTGAGGGTGCGGATGCGGTAGAAGTTCTCCGACTTGGTGACCTGGTGCTTGCGGCGGGGTGCCGCCTTGGTCGTGGCTTTCTTGACGACGGGCTTAGGCGGCGTGCGGGCGAGGGCCATGGTGGTGGTCGAGAAGAGGCGGGTTGTCGGGGGGGTTTTCGGGGCGGAGCGGGTGAAGAGCCCGCGGAGGGAGAAGAGAGAAGCCATTGCGAGGTGGTGGGATGGTTGTCGCGGGGGAATTGGGGGCGTTTGCGGTGATGCTGCAAGATGGCTCGTTGGGGCGTCCAACGGCGGAGTTATTCGTTTGCGACGGCAATGACGTCCTGAACAACCTCAGGAGTATCAGGCTCGATCAATTTGGACAACTCGTTATAAAGCTCGAGGTTGGAGGGTGCGTCGCTAAGCTCAATCTCCTGGGATGGTGTGGGCTGAGGCTCGGGCTGAGGCTCGGGCTGAAGGTCGAGGTCGGAGGGGGCGACAAAGAACAGCGAGGGGTCGTTTCCCCAGCCTTGTCTCCGGAGGTCCCGAGAAATTCTGAGAGCGGGCGAGACGTCGACTCGTTCAGCAGGGTAGTCCGCGTGCAATGGGTCGTCGAGATATTGGGGTTGATTGTAAAACTGGTGGATGTCCTGGTGCAAAATGTTAGCATGGGGTTGCGCGATGCGGATTAAGGTATCTCCGGCACGGCTTCCAACGACCGCACCGGAGCATTGGCGAATGGGGAGGTGGCTTACCTGGACACTATCATCCTGAAAGATGAGCAAGCTGCATTTATCGGCGTCTGTGCCTGCAAATAACTGCTCACGGGCAATGGACAACAACTTGGCCTCGCGTCCTTTGGCAAGGTCCAAAAGGGTCGAGCCGGACATGCTTTCCACACAGTGAATCAAGGGCCGCATTTCAAACTTGAGTTCTTCGCCCTTGGGTCCCTTGATGCACGCCACGACGAGATATGCAAACTCCTCGACGATCGGGTTGGCGCGCGCTACCGGCTTCAATCCCTGTAGCTCACGGCCGGTAGGGAAGACTTTCATCCAAATATCGTGGAGGTGCTTGGCGTCGAAGCGGTTCACTTTACTATTTTTCCTGGAGATCTTCCGGATGGGGCAGGGTAGAGTAAGATGACCGACTTTGCTGTAGTAGCCGAGGATGCTCGATATAACCCGGAGGACACACGGGATTACCTCTCTGAGCCGGTCTATGTACTCTGACTGACGACGGGGGACTTGGCCGCGGTACTGGAAGGCTTGGTGGGCTTCCTCGAACCCCAAGAAGGGACAATGGCTTCCTAGGGGCGGCTGGTTGGAGTACTGGAAGATGAAGTCCCCGCCGTTGTGTCCTAGATAGTACCTCGAGTCCTGCAGCGTCCCGCCGACGAGGATGTAGTGAGCCCCCTGGCCGGTGAAGTCAACGTGTCCGACGACATTGTACCTGTCAAGTTGATACCCAGACTTGTTGTCGATCAGGAACCTAGCATGTTTCTGATGGTCGTTTTCTTTCCTCGCCCAGCTTTGCTCGACCTCTTGAGCCACGTTGCTGATGGCGTTGATGGCGTTTGTGAACGTCTGAGGGATAGTGTGGTGGTTGCTGGAGATGTTAATCCAGTAGTCGCGCTGCTCGATGAGTAACTTCTCTCTTGCAAGGCAGGCCTCGTCCCAGGTTGTCATCCGGGCCCTGAGGTTGCTGTAGTTATCCCTTTCAACTCCAGTGGGAAATTCATTTGACCAAACATCTAAGAAGTCGTGACGTCTGAGGAACTGGGACCAGCACACCCAGCGGGCAGGCGTGGGCTTTTCGCTCTGTTGCTGTTGCTGTTGCTGTTGCTGTTGCTGTTGCTGTTGTTGCTGCTGGTGCTGGTGCTGGTGCTGTTGCTGGTGTTGCTGTTGCTGTTGTGGGTGCCCAGGTGGCTGCAGCTGTTGCTGCTGAGAAACCAAAGCCTGGTTTTGAGAAACAGATGCCTGGTCCTGAGAAACAAATGCCTGGTTCTGAAAAACAAATGCCTGGTGCTGAGGAGCAGCGAAAGCAGGGACAGCAGGGATGGTAGGGCCAGCACGGGCAGTAGGGGCGCCGTTGGGAGTTGCAAACCCCGTTGGCCCTTGCCCAAATCCGTAGTTGAAGTCAAAAGACATCTCTTACTACTTCTTCATGAGGGTTAATAATGCTCTGCAAGAATACTCCCCTGAGTAGGAGGAGAAATTGGAGGATGGGCGAGGGCAGTCTGATAACTTACTTGATGGGATGAGGCGCAGTGAATGATGGCGTAAACGATGATCTTCAAGACAATTGAAACAATACAGTACTTGCGCAAGAAATGGAATAATAGCAGCCTCACAGGGTCGGAGAGCAGTATGCCAAGGAGCGAGAAGATGATTCAAAACCAGACCCAGCTTCCTGCGATTAAATATAAGCTGTCTAGACGTTTCTCCAAAACCAACATAGAACTCAGGAAGGTAACGGATACTTATTTTTTACTTGGTTGTGACGGTCATTTGCGTTTGCCAACTGCGGTGAGCCCAGACAGGTCCTTCCGCGCTGTAGATGGGCCCCGAAGAAAGGCAGGTACTTAACTCAACAGCCAGACTAGAGGCATAACGGATGTACTTCATCCTCGGGCCGTCCCACTATCTACCAAGTGGGCTGTATATTCTATGTTATGAACTTAGACTCGGCGAGTTTCTGACGAGTTGTCAAGGTGGCCAGGAGCAATACCTTAGGGGCTTATCGGGCCAGATGCATGGGCCACGCCGGTGTTCCGTCCCGGGAAGAAGCGGCACACAGGCGGTATGTTGCCAGTAGGGTTTCTAGGATTCTAAACTTGGCCAGTTCCTTCCGAGCCGTAAATGTTGTTCGGAGAAAGGGAGTACCTGGCTCAGCAACCAGACCACAGGCAGTGAGCCATGCATTCGAGCGTAGTACAATTTCCATCATCGATTCAGCCTCGATTTCCATTGCTTTCCCTCACTGCCCGTGGATAAGTCTGGTGCCGTGATGCTTGTCGTATCAGTCAGACCTCTGCGGTCCATTACCCACCATATTCATCTGCCATGAGGGCCCAAGGAACAAGCCCAACGCCGGCGTCCCCGAGATAGTTCGTCTGTAGCTTTTGTTTTCAGGGCTGTCTGGCTTCCGAGCGGGGCGTTCAGGTCCGCACAGAAACCGTTATGGCTGATATGGCCAGCTTTCTTTCTTTACTAGCATTGGCATATGAGAGTTTGTCGTGTTCCTTCCTTTCCCCATAACTGGCAAGGACAAAAGCGCTTCATCGCATTATGAGAACTCACGGCTCATCACGGCTTCCACATTGTTGGAAACCAGCAGGCATCGCCCTTTCCTAGTCAGTTTTCAAGATACGAAGACACACGGGCTCACCTCCCAACTCAACCGCAGGCGCTGCTTCACCGGCCGTCTCGCCCAAACACGGCTTAGGAAGCGTAGAAACCCGACCCTAGGCGTGCGTATACTAATACCTTATGCTAGGACCATGTTTTAGACTCGGCCATGTCCTAATTTTCTGGTTTGCGGCTGGATTTCGAAGAGGCTATTCAGCCCAACAACTAACCACTATGGCCTCGATTTCTAACCTTTGTAGGCCGGGAGCGACTCACCTGGATGAGGGTGACTCCCGCAATGGTGTATTTCTTTCGGAGAAAGGGTGACTGACATTCACTATATATGCTTTCCGCGGCTGGCTGAGGACGTCGTTCATGTTCCCAGCAAACAATTCACTGCATCTCTTTCGCTGAACTGTCTCAACCGAAGTATCACATCATTCCGTCTTCACTTGTTTCCATCCGTCCTCACGTTTCGTCTGATTCAAACTACCGACTCGGATCCCTAGTCAGACCGTCTTCTCCCCGTTCGACGATCGAGCCCGTAATCCTCGTCGTCCCCCCCTTCTCTCATCCTCAACTATTTTCAACTTTCCTGGTCCAGTATCCTTGACCACATACACTCTCTTCTCCATGGCCGACCATAACTCTCCTGGACAGGCCGCCAGCTATGCAGCTGGCAACCAGACCGAGTGCTTTCCTCGTCAAGTCGGAGACGTGGAAAGCCAGAACGGTTATAATTCTGACGAGGCAGAGGCGTTCTTGGCTGCGTCGTTGTCTGCACCCCCGTGCGGTGTTCGACAGAACTTCCGCGCCGTCCCCAACGAGGACGAGACCAGCGAGCTAGACCTGGCTCGCCCACGAAACCCTGAGAGGGAGGAACCCCCCCTCTATTGCAGCGACGACGAGCTCGCTGATGAGGACGAGGACTGGGTCTTTGACCTAGTCCCTCGCAACGAGGGCCTCTTCAGGACCCCCTGGGAGCCCAACCAACAGCAGTATCTCCCATCGGCCGCCAACGGCGCCCCCGACAAGGCTGCCAAGGAGGCCTGCACATTTGACGATTGCGAAATGGTGGTCGTCCGAGACACCGCCGCCGGCGACGAGGCGTCGGAGTCGGAGCTCGAGGTCGACACCGTGTCGACCTTCGTCATCCCCATGGGCCCGCGCGTGCAGATCACTTACACGGAGGAGCAGCTGCACCCGCACGCCACGCGGGCCAAAGTTCTAGCCCGGAGCATCCCCGGCGCGCGGAGGCTCGAGACGGCCGTGACGTCCGGGGCGTCGGCGCTCCAGACGACGTGCACCCGCGTGGCCGGTCGGGTCGGCACCGCGGCGCGGGCCGGTAGCGAACTCGTCGTGCTCGGCGGCGGCCAGGCCAGGAGATACCTGGCGGACGAGGCGTGGCACGCCGGCGTCGACATGGCCGTGCGGTTTCAGGAGAACTGGCCGGCCATGATGCAGCTGCTGCGTGACGGCTGGGCTGCCCATGTCGAGGACTTCGTGCGGGCGTTGCCGCAGCGTGACCGCCTCCTTGGCGCGCGACGACGGCGGCATTTGTGAGGGGGGCAGAAGGGTCGACTGCTACCGCTATGGAAAGGATGTTTGGAAGAGTTGGACGGGAGTACATGGGTGAATTTTGTAGGAGTTGGCGGGGCTTTCGGTAATAGGGGATGCGTCTGGCTGGCGTTTGGGATGCATTTCGCTGTGGAGTGACAACACACAGGCAAACCATGTAAGATAGATTGTCAAGGTGCAGGCGGCCGGAATATTTTGGACGAAACAAAAGTTTTTGAATTACGCCAAGCTTCATAATCAGCGCTGGATACATGCATGTAAGTCAAAGCCACAAAAAGGGGTGAATCTCTGAACATGGTATATTCATCTTGTTTATTCGTTTATCGTGACATCTCAATCGTATTACATCCAAACCCAAGGCGCTTCCCGTCTATATGTTTATATCATCCCCCCTTTAATGCTCGTGCTTGATGGGGTTGAGGTCCCTGAACTCTCCCCGCAGGATATCGACTCCCTCCTCTTTAACCTCCTCAACCAGCTTGGCGACTTCGGGAGCAATGACGTTCTCGTCGAAGCCGAAGAACTTGTAGGCGTCCTTTCCGGGCAAGCTCTTGCCAAAGGTGGCCATGGAGAAGCCGGCGTCGGCGTAGCGCTCCCAGCCGTTGACGGCGTAGGCCTCGATGACGACGCGGGGCGCGTTGCTGCGGTTCTGCAGCACCTGGCGCTTGTACTCGAGGGGCTGGTCGTTGAAGATGCGCTGGCAGGGGAAGGAGACGATGCGGGCCTTGACGCCGTACTTCTCCCTGAGGAGCTCGCGGGTCTTGACGGCGAAGACCATCTCGGCGCCGACGCCGATGAGGGTGACGTCTGCGTTTTCCTCCTCGATGAAGACGTATGCTCCCTTCTGGGCGCCCTCGCGGCTGGAGTATTGGGGGTACTGCTCGAGGTTTTGTCGGGACAGGGAGATGATGGAGGGGGTGTTCTTGGCCTCGAGGGCGGTGATGAAGGCGCCGGCGGTTTCTTCGGTGTCGCAGGGGCGGATGTAGAGGAGGTTGGGCATGGCGCGGTAGAGAGCGGGGAGGGCGATGGGCTGGTGGGTTGGGCCGTCTTCACCGGTTCCGATGGAGTCGTGGGTGGCGATGTGGATGGCCTGGAGGCTTTGGAGGGCGCCCATACGGACACCAGGAGCGGCGTACTGGAGTTGCGTGTTAGTTTAGGTGTTCGACTAGATGTGGCAGTTGAGCGACAACTCACAATGTAGAACATGAAGAATGTGGAGGTGATGGGGAGGATGGTGCCCTTGCTGTAGGCAGCAAGACCGTTGGAGATGGAAGCCATGGCGTGCTCTCGGATACCCCAGTGGATATATCGGCCACCATAGTTGCCGTTGATGCCACAGGTGGTTTTGAGGTCAGGCTGTGTTGTGTTAGCGAGTAGTTTATTCATAGGGTTCACTTGTAAGCCTTACGTTCTGGAAGTCGACCTTGTCCTTCCAGATCATGTTGACGGAGGGAGACAGATCGGCAGTGCCGACCATGAAGTTCTTCAGCTTGGCGGCCAGGGGGTTGCAGACGATACCGGCAGACTTTCGAGAAGCGGTAGGAGTAGTGGGGAAGGTCTCCTTCGCGGGGATGATGCTTCGCCAGTCCTCGGTGAAGCGGCCCTCGACTCGCTTCTGGAACTCGTCGTGGAGCTCAGGGTAATCCTTGGCGTAGGCGCTGACCAGGCTGGCCCAGTCCTCCTCGAGCCTCTGGCCGCGGGTGGTGGCGTCGCGGAAGAAGCTGTAGACCTCGTCGGTGACGACAAACTGCTCGTCCGGGTTGCGGCCGAAGAACTCCTTGACGACCTTGACGCCCTCGGCCCCGAAGGCGGCGCCGTGGGCCTGGGCCTCGCCGGCGACCTTGCTGCCGACGCCGATGACGGTGTGGACGTTGATGAAGGTGGGCTTCTCGGTGCTGGCCTTGGCCTGCAGCAGGGCCTTGACGAGGCCCTCGACGTCGTAGCAGCCGTCCTGGATGACGATGACGTCCCAGCCGCAGGCGCGCATCTTGGCGTTGACGTCCTCGGTGTTGCAGAGGTCGACGCTGCCGTCGCAGGTCACCTGGTTGTTGTCGTACATGACGACCAGGTTGTTGAGTTTCCAGTGGCCGGCCAGCTGGATGGCCTCCATGGAGACGCCCTCCTGCAGACAGGCGTCGCCGATCATGCACCAGGTGGTGTTGTTGACGAGCTCGTAGTTGGGCCGGTTGTAAGTGGCAGCGAGGTGCTTGGAGGCCATGGCGAGCCCGACGGCGTTGGCGATGCCCTGACCCAGCGGCCCCGTGGTGACCTCGACGCCCTCATGCTCGATCTCCGGGTGGCCGGGGGCGAAGGAGTCGTAGCGCGCCGAGTGGTAGGACTTGAGCTGGTCGAAGGTCATGTGCTTGTAGCCGGTGAGGTGGAGGAACGTGTACTGGAAGAGGCAGGTGTGGCCGTTGGAGAGGACGAAGCGGTCTCGGTTGAAGTAGTTGGGGTTGGTGGGCGAGTACTTCATGACGTACTTCCACAGAGCGACGCCGATGGCGGCCATGCCCATGGCACCTCTGTAGGAGATGTATTAGTTTCGACGAAGCTGAATAGTATTTCCTCTTGGAAGAGAAGGGAGCCGTACCCTGGGTGTCCTCCATTGAACTGCTGGCACAGGTCCGCAATCAAGCAGCGGAACTGGCGCAGCACCAGATCAATCGTCTCGGCATCCTCATTCTGGATTCGCTTGATGACGGTGGAGCCGGCTGCGGGCAGCTCAGTGGTCTCAGAGATGGCAATTGGCGCCATCTTTTGTTTGCGTGGTAGAGTCTTGCAAGCAGCAGAAGAGGGAGAAAAGGCAACGAGACAAACACAAGAGACAGACGGAACAGAGAGAGAAAAAGAATGAGAAGACAGCTGCCCGCGGTCGAAATATATCACCGCCTCACCCCTCCCTCCCATCGACCAAGTCGCCAGTAAGAAAAAAGAATTGAGCTGCGCGTGTGATGTGTGCCAGTCCCGCCAGTTGTCAATCCGTCCGTCGCGTGGCTGCGCCGGGCCGTCTTGTCCTGCCCGATTCCGAAACTGGAAACCCGGAGCGCTGTGGGGTTTCGGGCGGGGCTCGCGGGGTTTGGGGGGTACTGTACGCTCCGGCCACCATGACAGACTCCATCGGCGGCAACATCACGAGGGCGCGCGAACTTGTCCAGGGGTCGTCTTTAGGGGCTTTCTCGCCGAATGCGGAAATGACAGGCACTCGGTCGCTGCGGTGGAGGCTTTGCCCAGATTTCGACCCCCAGGCGCTTGCGGTTGCTTGCGAGGGGGCGTGTGTTCTCCGTCTCGACTTCAATCCTTCTGGCACACCTCCGGCTGCGATGCCCGCTTCAGAGACTGCCGGCAGATGCAGACTCCGGCTTACCCTCTTCACTCGGCCGAACTGGTCGGACGCGTGCAACTGCCGTGGGTGCCACACGGCCCACCTCCGGCTACAATATCCGTCCCGGAGAAGACAGAAAGATGGGGACTCACAGACACTTCTTGACTGCAGCTCCCGCACGCATACACCTGCCCTGAGATGTTGGATCTGGGCATCGTGATCAGGTGCAGCTGCAGATTTCGCTGAATGGAGTCTTGGGCATAATGCCGGCGTCCTTCGGGCCGCGGGCTCGTCTATATCCTTTAGACGATCCTTATGCTGGGTTCTGGCTGTCCACCCTCTTCTTCCCTTGATACCCAGCACTCGACTTTGCTTCCCACCAGTCTTTACCATGGCTCCCGCTATCGTCAGTGACACCGAGCTCCCGGCCCGCGAGGTGCCCGAGACCAAAGCCACCCCGACATCCAAGGCGTCGACCCCCAAGCTGTTCTCCCTCGAGGGAAAGACAATCGCCATCACCGGTGGCGCCCGAGGCCTCGGCATCACGCTCGCCATTGCCGTGGTCGAAGCCGGCGGCAGCGTCGCATGTCTGGACATCCTCGAGGAGCCCTCCGCCGAGGAGTGGGCGCTGCTGAACAAGATCGCGACGGCCAACGGCGCGGCCGCGTCGTACCAGAAGTGCGACGTCACGGACGAGGCGTCGGTCGAGACGGTCGTGAAGACGGTGGCGGCCGAGGCGGACAAGAACGGTGCGCGGTTCTGGGGCGCCATTGCGTGCGCGGGCATCCAGCAGCAGATTCCGGCGCTGGACTACCCCGCGGCCGACTTCGACCGGATCCTCAAGGTCAATGTGACGGGCGTGTTCAACACTTGCAAGTACACGGCGAGGGTGCTGCGGGAGCAGAACAGCCCGGGCAGCATTGTCATCATCTCGAGCATGTCTGGGAATGTGGCCAACCGAGTAAGCTCTAGCCGCCTGTGAAAACGCAAGACGGCACTGAAGGCTGCGTACTAATCCTGTAAAAGGGCCTCTCATGCACCGCTTACAACACGAGCAAGGCTGCCGTGCAGCAGATGTGTCGATCGGTCGCGCAGGAATGGGGCAGGTTTGGCATCCGAGTCAACACACTCTCCCCCGGCGTAAGAACTCACAATTCTCCCGCAAGTCTACTGCTTTGTGATAAAACTGACCGCGGCCCTAGTACATCCGAACCGCCATGACGGACCAGCTCCTCATCGAAAACCCCGAGGTTGAGAAGACGTGGATGGCCGGCGCTCTGCTGGGCCGTCTGGGTGCGCCCGACGATTTCAAGGCCCCCGCCGTTTTCCTCTTGTCGGAGGGAGCTTCGTTTGTCCACGGCACTGACCTGCGGGTTGATGGAGGACACTGCGCTTCTGCCTAAGAAGATGGAAATTTGCCTTGAAAGCGATAGAGGATAGACTGGGAGTGACGGTAATAATGACATGGAATATTCATGACTTGAACCAATTGATGATGAACAATTACACACAGTGCCAAGAGTGATGGATTGAGGGGAATGAGTGTGTGCCAGGCCTCCGTCTACCTAATTTTAGGTCTCCTCTTCCACAATCTAAGCTTAACAACACCTCACGATGACGGCTGGACTGCTAAAGACAACACCAATCGCCCATCGTTTAGCTCGACGCTATTCCCATTCCCCTTCTCAGGCACCGACATTAGGGATTCAGCCTTAGCCATCTAATCTACGATGGTTCGTGGCGCTTCACTGCCACCACAATGCCATCTTAGCGCGGCATCAGCCTCAGTCGCTTCAGCTGGAATGGCGGGTGCCTTGCGCCTGGATCGAGACCGAAACCGTTTAAGTCACCACCTCTTCCCAGAAAACATCTGAAGCTTAGTTCTCCCTCATTCCACCGCAAACTCCAAGATGGCCATACTATCGCTGTCCCAAGAGGCTGCCAATGTCCTCGCCCGGACTGCCCTCCATGATCGTATCGTCGGCTGCCTGTTTGGCTCCGCCCTTGGAGACGCCATCGGCCTGTACACCGAATTTCTCAACGCCGAGCTGTCGGCCAAGGCATACCCGACCCGGGCATTTACTCTGCTTCCCTCGGAGACGGCAACTCCATTCAGGCGCGATCGCCATCGCGACTTCCACCGTCCAGGCGAATGGACCGATGACACCGACCATGCCATGTTGATTTTGCTTTCGTACCTCCATAGCGACGGCAAGGAGATGAGTCCCCAGGACTTCGCCTCCCGGCTGTCCATCTGGGTACGCATGGGTTTGCGCGCCCTCGACACTCTGCCCCTTGGTCTCGGGCGAACAGTCGGCGCAATCGTGAGGACCAAAGAATATCTGGATGCGCCCGAGGCAACGGCGCGGAAGCATTGGACAAAGGGCAACTACAACGCCGCGCCGAACGGGAGTCTTATGCGGACACATCCTCTCGGACTCATGTGCTTAGCTAAGTCGGTAGAGGAGACTTTTGACGTTGCAGCCAATTACTCAGTTGTCACTCACGTTGACCCGAGATGCGTCATCTCATGTGCGATTGGCACTGCTCTCGTTCGCGGGTTAGTTCGCGGAGAGATCTGCACTGAGAGTCATGTCGACGAGATGATCGATACCGCCATCGCCTGGTACACGGCCCGACAAGAAAAGGAGCTTCAAGACCCTGAACGAAAAGACGAGCCACGTTTGGACCTCGAGGAACTAAAAACACACGCCACCGCAAAAACACTGGCCGATCTTAAGCTGGACGAGACTTACAAGATTGGATACATCTACAAGACCTTTGGGTCTGGCATTCTGCTCTTACGCCTTGCTATGCGCCAGGTGGAGTCCGACAAGCTTCGATCCCAACTCACCACTTTCGAGCCCCTGATTACGGATCTCATCATGGAAGGAGGCGACGCCGACACCAACGCCTGCTTCGCCGGCGCCTTGCTAGGTGCATTCCTTGGCTTCAAGGCTTTGCCCCCACACTGGCGCGACGGCCTTCGGTACGGGGCATGGCTGATGGAGAAGGCCGAGGGACTCTGTACGATTCTTGGTGTCACCGAGGGGCCGTATAGCGGGTCAGGCGATAAAGATACGGCGCCGGACGGTGGAAGGGGGTACTTGACGGACGACCAGATGGAGAGAAAGTGCATGGAGATGCAGGCCTGGATGGCACAGCAGGAGACAGAGTGGAAGAAGAGGCAGGAAGGTGACAAGAAGAAGTGGTTTGCCTGGAAATGATGAGACTCGTTACGAAAAGGGTTGGTACTTGGCGCCAGAGATAGCTATTAAGGAAATGTCAATAGGACTCTTTTCATAATTCGATGTCATTAATGATGAGCGTTCAGTTAGCACAATCCTCTTTTACCATTACCACAGCTCATATGTAGTAGCTTCTAAGCACTTTTGTTTCAGATCTGCAACCGTTAGGTCTTAAGCTCTAGCATAGACACTGAGACGTTGGGCGGACTTAGATGTAATGTATTTGGGATACTCATATATTTATCATGGATACTTTTAGCTTTGCTGCAAAGTAATTCGACGTGTTATTCGTACAGTAGCAATGCTCCCAACAGTAGAGAAGTGGGCCTTGTCAATTTACGTGCAATGAAGGACCAAAGGTTAGCTTCATCGGCTTTATGGAGTGAGTATAGCTGGGCGCACCAGCTAACGTTAAGTACATTAGTAAGGCCAATGAATTGATTCACCACACCCACAACCTGATCTGATAAAATCACTTAAAACATACTGGTGAGGTAAATGACATTTCTAATCCTACTCCTATTCCTGATAATATTCCTAATCCTATTTCCAACATTACGTTAACCCTTACTAACCCTAATACCTATCTCTGACTACTGTCTCTAATTAAGTGCTGCTGCTGGACAGCTGGGCCCAATTCCAGAGGTAGTCGGGTATGAAAACATAGGTGTACCTTGATTCTCATAAAAGGAATAGGCTCTGTACCTGTTGGTGCACGTGGAAAAGTTATGGTGGCCCTAGCAAGACTCGAGCTTGGCCAAGAAACTGAGAATAACGCCGACAACTAACTATGTTCGGGCCAGATATACTGCCTGCATAATACCATTACAAGCCTTAAAAAAAAAAAAAGCTTGGATGGTACGTACCTTTTTAAACCTACGGCGTTCCATATGCCGCAACTCGTAAGCTCATCTATAGAGTGTCGGACTTGCGCTCTCCCATCGTCTTCTCCTCGTGCTCAACGCCCACCCTTTCAAGGTCTGAGTCTTTGACCGGCGCGTCTCCAGGGATTCCCATACTGTTGTCCCAGTGAAGTTTGACTTTGTCTCCGGTGAATAGTCTGTCGATTTGCTCGAGCGAGAGGAACCGCGTTTCAGGGTAGAGGAAGTATATCATGGGGATGAAGCACAAGTTGAAGACGCTGAAGTAGACGTACGTCTTCCAGCCGATATTCTCGAATGATACGGGCACGATTTCAACGACTAAGAACGTAAAGATCCAATTACTTGCAGTCGCTAAGGCGGCTGCGCGAGTTCGAATGGCGAGGGGGGCGTATTCGGCGGGCACTGAGTTGTGTTAGACGGTAAGTTTTGCGGGTGAACGATTCAGGGGTAACTCACACAACCAGGGAATGGCAAGAAGACCAACTGCAAAGAAAAAGTTAAAGAGGAAGAGCATAACAGTGGCAACAATGCCAGCTGACGCGCTGCCGTCTGACACGGTGCCGGCGAGGATGGCCATGCAAGCACATTGACCCGCGGCGGCGAACATCATCAACCTCCTACGACCAACGCGATCGATAATCCAGATAGGAATTAAAGACGAGAAGAAGTAGGCAACGCCGTTGAATCCCGTTAGGAGAAGAGACAAGTCGTGTGACATGCCGACCGATGTTTGGAAGATGACAGGGGCGTACCGTAAGATGTTAGCTAACTTGTATTTAAGGATCGAATTAAGGAGCACAAACATATGTGATGAGGTTGATTCCACTGAGTTGCTGCATGAACTGGCCTCCAATTCCCAGCATTGTCCTGTACAGAAACTTCTGGTCGCCGTTCTTGAGCATGGCCTTGAAGCCGGTCGTCTGCGCGGCCTCGCGCTCTTCGCGGATGGCGTTTTGGATCTCGGCTAAGTTGCGACTAATGCCGGCGTCGTCCTGGTTGATTCGCCTGGCATCCGGACGGACGGACCACAGGATCTCGCGGGCCTCGTCGTGGCGGTCGTGGGCGATGAGCCAGCGCGGCGACTCGGGGAGCACGAGGATGCCGGCCAGGGTGACGGCGGCGAACAGGATCTGCAGCGCCAGCGGGAAGCGGAACTGCGATTCGTTCTGCACGAAGGACATGCCGTAGTCGACCCAGTAGGCCATCATCACGCCGAAGATGTTGATGGCGAGCTCGATGGCTAGGCCGCGGCCGCGGTCTTTGGCGTTCATTAACTCGGAGTGCCATACGGCTATACGGCCATGTTAGTGATCATCCCAGGGGTAGTTAGACATCGGGGACAACTTACGGATCGTACTGGTGTTCATGCCGTTTCCAAGACCGGCCACAATGCGACCTACAATCATCTGGGGAATACCATACGCGGAAGCTTGCAAAGCCGCACCTATGCTCAAGACAACGCAGCCGAGCATGATACACTTGCGCCGGCCCAGAGCCTCGCCCCAGACCAGGCAGAAGATGGCGCCGAAGAAGCAGCCGATCTCGTAGATGGCCACGACAGTGCCCTGCAGCGAGGAGCTTCCGTTGCCGCCGTTGGCCGTGTCGATCTCCGGGAAGGTGTCGGTGAAGGCGTAGCCCGTCAGCAGACCCGACATGACGCCCTGGTCGTAGCCGAACAGGAGGAAGCCGGAGCCGGCCGTGGCGGTGATGGCCCAGTCTAGGGGCTTTCCCACGAGGAAAGTCATGACGGGGCGGAGAAGGTGAAAACAACGGTCTGTTTGCTTCTAGAAAAGAGACTAGGTAGGTAGTTTTCAGATTGTCTAAGAGTCGAGACACTCGCGGAGGGCGGCCGTTTGCTAACATATATATATATATTTATATATTATACGAATATAAGCCTTCGACTCCACATCGACTCCAAACGAAAACTTGAGTTCGGCTGGCGCTCTTGGGAAGAAACTGGGGCACCCGCAAAACCTGGTTCCCCACGGGCGGGGAATTACATCACGCAACTCTGGAGGAAGGGATCATTTTCCGGGGGAAGCGCTGGGGCCATGAGGGGACGGGCGACGGTTCGGGAGTCGTGAAGGCATTCGCAAGCGGAGGTGCGGGCGGCGGGTTGCAACGTTGAGGGACAATAGGGCTAGGCAGCAGGATTAATGGATGCTTGAGATGCTCCATCGCCAGTGGGAGTTAGCATTCTTCTGGTAAACCCGCGTCGGTCAGGTCAGGGTAGTGTGGCGATAATCCACTTTGGGCCGGCAATGATGTTTTGACGGCCCAGGGCCAGGTTTGTTTCGACGCACTGAATGACTCGCTGGACAAACTTCTCTCTGCGTCTGTCTGAAGCATAAGGACGCTAGACAAATAGATCATGGTTCAATATTCCGAGACCAAGGTTGCAAGGCTGGTGCTAGTTCGGTGGAGTCAAGCATGGCTTCGGGACGGGGATGTGGACGGACCGTCGATCAGGCAATTGCATGCGCGAAATACGCCGTGGAATGTGCAGCCGAAGAGTCCGCTTCGAGATTCCTCTTTGTCTCTCAGAAGGGACATCACCGACAGCCGCGCGAATTAACCCCAATTGACCCAGACAGAGAAGGGGTGTGTGGCTTCATGTCACCGACGGGGAGTGTCGTTTATGTACCTACACTAGATTACCATTGCGAATGACCCTCAGGTTAACCGCGGGACCTCGGACTTGACTTGGAAGGCTAAACCACGCGTTTGCCAAAGAAAAAAAAATTACGCCAGCAAGCCAGCCCTGTTCGAAAAGGGCATGTGGGAACGCCCGCGGCGAGGGCATAAGGTTGCTGGTGAAGCCCACGATAATACGAAGTTGCTGTTACTGGTGATGGCCCGATTTCTCTGTGACTCTACGACCCGGCCGTGATTTTCCTGTGTGAAACGCCCTCTTCGAAACGAAACAAGAACCACCCGCCCACAGATCAACCATGACTCTAGGTAGGACGTCGTCCCATTGCCGGGCATGATCGGCGCAGAGCTGAGACGATAGTGACCACAGGGAAGAGCTTCATCAGTGGAGTCGACAACCCTGTGCAGCGGACCCTGCGAAGCTGTATACTCAACGACCCGTCATTGAGTCTCATCGCGGCCGAAAAGAGTGAGCTGCAACCAAATCCGAAGCCATTTGTGATGTCAAACATGGGCTGACCGCGTCGCTGGGGAAAAAAAGTCCTCTATCGTCGTCGCGCTTCGGAACATGTCGACAAGGTCGTGTTGCTCTCCGGCGGCGGATCCGGCCACGAGCCCGCCCACGCGGGGTACTTGGGCGAGGGAGCGCTTGACGCTGTAGTTGCGGGTGAGATCTTCGCGTCGCCGTCGGCTTCGCAGATCTTGACGGGGTTGAAGACAGTGAAGTCGTCCAAGGGGTAAGACGTCGGCATACGTCAGTGTAAGTGAACCGGGGAGCTGACATGTGGCCACAGGACGTTGATGATTGTGAAGAACTATACTGGCGACAAGCTCAACTTTGGGTTGGCGGCTGAGAAGGCGAAGGCCGACGGACAGAATGTCAACATGGTCATCGTTGGCGACGACGTCTCGGTCGAGGGCAATTCCTTGGTTGGGCAGCGAGGGCTGGCGGGCGTTGTCCTTGTACACAAGATCGCAGGTGCCAAGGCCGCCGAAGGGTGAGATTCTCCTCAGTCTCTTCAGTCCATATCTACGCCGACTAACACGAGACTTTTACTCAGTGCCGACCTCAACCAAGTCACGGCCGTCGCCAAGAAGGCAGCGTCGCAGATGGCCACCGTCGCCGCCAGCCTCGACCGATGCAGCGTGCCCGGACGCGGCCACCAAGACGCGCTCCCCGGCGACCAGCTCGAGTACGGCATGGGCATCCACAACGAGCCGGGCGTGCACCGCGAGGCCATCGCGAGCCTGGAGACGACGGTGGGCAAGACGCTGGACATGCTGTTCAAGCCGCAGAACGGCATGTGGCAGCCCCGGCGCGGCGAGCGCGTGTGCCTGATGGTGAACAACCTCGGCGGGCTGAGCGTGCTGGAGCTGGGCGTCGTGGCCGACGAGGTGGTGCGGCAGCTGACGGCGCGGGATGTCCATATCGACCGCAGCCTCGTCGGGACGTTTGTCACGTCGTTGGACGGGCCGGGCTTCTCGACGACGCTGCTGCAGCTGGACGACGAGCTGGTGTCGCTTCTGGATGCGCCGACTACGGCGCCCGCGTGGCCCCGATCGATCCACGGGTGGGCAACTGATGCGGAGGCGGCGGCGAAGCGGGAGACGACGGTGGCGGCCGAGGAACCAACCGGTCGGGAAACGGGCGTCAAGGGTATGAACCATTTACACCGAGTCTGCAATGGAAACGACGACTAACCCGGCGGCCAGTTCCGACATCGCTCGTCAGGGCCATCGTCGACGCCGTCGCAACCACGACGGCAGAGGACGAGCCCAAGATTACAGAATACGACACGCTTGCGGGAGACGGCGACTGTGGAGAGACGCTGCTCAACGGCGTCAACGGTGAGGCGCTTTCACCTGCCCCCTGGGCCGAATAGTTATAGCCCACCACCAGGATATTTCCAGCTGACCTGAACTAGGCCTCGTCAAGGAATTCCAGAAAGAGGACGGGGACTCGGTCGACATCGGCCAAGTGTTCCGCCGGACAGCCATGACGGCGGAACGCAGCATGGGCGGAACATCGGGAGCCATCTACGCCATCTTCCTCAACGCCGTGGCCAACCGCCTCACGGAGCTATCTACACCGGCCTCAACCCCAGACGTATCGGACCTCCTCCGGCAGTCGCTGCAGAGCGGCCTAGACGAGCTGTGCCGGTACACGCCGGCGCGCATCGGCCACCGCACGCTGATGGACGCGCTGATCCCGTTCGTGAAGGCCTTCCACGGCGCGCGCCCGCTGGAGAGCGCCATCGCCGACGCGCGGACGGGCGCCGAGGGCACGCGGCAGATGGCGGCGGCGCTGGGCCGGGCGAGCTACGTCGGGCAGGACCGCTTCGACGAGGAGGGCGGCATCCCGGACCCGGGCGCGCTGGGCGTGGTGAGCATTCTGCGAGGAGTGGAAACGGCGCTGAAGACGAAGCTGGTGTGATACTGAGTGAGTAGGTAGCCGACGAAGCAATGAAGTAGTAATGAAGCAGTAATGAAGCAGGAAAATAGCAATGCAAAGCGTGACGAACAAGGATCCGTCCCCAGCGTTCCCCATCTGGATTGCCGACGGCATCTCCAAGCGGTCCTGAGACGACAATCCCTGATTCCCCGGTTTTGCACCAATTTAGCTGACGATGTCATGGGGTCGGGTAGTATGGCCGCTGAGACGACGGTTACAGGCTAATCTTGAATGTACAACCGTTAAACACAACCAACATTGTAAGTCGCCGTCTAACTTTATCACTCCAATTACTAACCGTTGCAAGTACTAACTCTATCCCTCGATGTCGTTTCAAGATGAAGATCAGGACTGAACCAGGAGTCGCTGTTGCTGAGAGATATTGTGTGTCCGTACCTTTCTCCACAGCCATGTGCCCTGGCCGCTAAAGCTGGCGTCTAGAGTTGCCCCTCGGAACCCAGAAGAGCCCCAAAACTTCACGCCTCGTCGTCCTCTCCACCTCCAACAATCCAAACGATCCGCCGCGTCGCCAACCCGCGGCTGCGCCTAACGGAAATGGACAGAGCCCAGCCGAGGAAGCGCACCAGGACCCGGACCGGCTGCCTCAACTGTCGCCGCAAGAAGCGCAAGTGCGACGAGGGCCGTCCGGCCTGTGGTACCTGCTACCGGCGCAACGAGCATTGCGAATGGGGCCTCAAGATCACGTTCCGGGCCGAGAATGCCCAGAGCTTGGAGAGTCGCCATCCGTCGATGCGCAGGATGGCGAGGAAGCGGCCGCCGAGGGAGTTTGAGATTCTCGACGTCACCTCCGAGGTCATCCGCGACTACAACGCCCCGTCGCCGCCGCTTGAGTCGGATGACGAGGAAGCCAGCGTCAAGGAGCCTGGTATTGGTGAGTGATGCTGTGCTGTCGCATTCACATCGGTAAAGAATACAGGCGCTGATGTATATCCAACCTAGGTCGCTATGGTGGCACAAACCTCCCAACCATCGGACGGCCCTCTCGCATCGACGCCATCGCGCATCCTCCAGACGCCTTCTTCGCCGGCCAGAACCCCCCGGGCACAGGCAACCGGTCGCCGGCATCCCAGCGCCAGACCGAAAGCGCCGTCGCGAACCTTCTCTACCTGCGACAGAGCGGCCATGTCCCGTCGCCCGTCGACGTCGACGTCGATCCTGCCCTGCAAGCGTCCATGGATCCCATCGCCATGGACATGATTCCCGACTACTCGTACATGGAACAGATACAAGCCTTCACCCCGGAAGGGACTTCGGAAGACGGCATATTTCTCCCCGGTTCGGCATACCACGAGCTGCACTCGACGCTGCGGAACCATCTCATCCAAGAGACGAGGTCCAATGCGCCGACGCGGTCGACGACACCGAGGTTCGAGGCGGACAGCCTACACGACACATCCACTACCATGGACGACGACTCGGTTGAAGCGATCCCACTACCAGACTATCAAACATCCGTCGACAGCCAGTTGCCATTGCTCTCAGAAGATGAAGAATGCGCTTTGTGGAAGAATTACTTTGATGAGATTGCTCCCTGGCTGGACAAGTTCGACAGGGATCGACATTTCCAACACATCCTACCAACAATGACGAAGAACCATGATTATCTCCGGTACTCGATGCTTGCGCTCTCGGCGCGCCAGCTTGAGCTAAAAGAGACGACGCTGCCAACCGACCGAAGCCTCGCTCTGTACCAGGAAGCCATCCACCTTCTCCTCCCCGACCTCCCCACCCGCAACACTGCCGTCATCGCCACATGTGTCATCCTCTGCGTGCTGGAAATGCTGAGCTGCTCGCCCAAGGCGTGGCGACGACACCTGGACGGTTGCGCGAGTCTCATGGAGGCGGTGGGGATCAACGGCTTCGTCGGCGGCATCGAGGAAGCCCTGTTCTGGTGCTTTGCGCGGATGGATGTCTGCGGTGGGCTCATATCGTCGGTTAAGACGCTCATCCCCGTCTCGCACTGGGCGTCTAAGCGGACTCTTGAGGCCGATATCGAGTCGTTCCGGTCCACGAAGGATTTCGAGCACTGGGCAAACTACGCCGTCTACTTGATCGCTCACGTCCTCGACCTGCTGGCCCCTCTCCCCTCGGAAACACTCCAAGCCCCAACACGCAACGATCCCAAGTTCCGCGCGCGCTGGCTCAAGCTGTGGAAGTACATCTGCGACTGGCACCACCGCCGTCCCGCGCCGCTCCTCCCCACCATGACGATCCCCTCATCGGACGCCTCGCCCTTCCCGACCATCCTCTTTTCCAACCCGTCCGCCATCTCGGGTAACCAGCTGCACCACACGGCGTCGATCCTGATGCTGCAGAACCAGCCGCCGTCGGTGCGCCTGGCCTCGAAGCCGCGGAGCATTCTCTGGCACGCGCGGCAGGTCTGCGGGATCAGCATCTCCAACGACCACCACGGCGCGTGGACCAACGGCATCCAACCGCTGTGGATTGCCGGGCGGTGCATGAGCCATGCCAGCGAGCACAAGGCCATACTGGAGCTCCTGGGGCGCATCGAGAGAGAGAGCGGGTGGCGGACGCGGTGGCGGGCGGATGACCTGAAGGAGTTTTGGGGCGATCTGGGGGATTGAAGATGAGGGATGAGTAGTATACCGAGATTGGTGGGGATTTGGACGTGAATATCTGGAAAGGCGTTTTGGTTTATGGCAAAGGGATGTTTACATGGACGTCGGCACAAAGGGTGGTATACGACGGGAAGTGGAAGAAAATAGCAAATGGATTCGTGGGGGGGGGGGGGATAGTTCGATTAGGAAACAGCCCCATACTCATCACCAATGCACAATTCACTGTATGTTGATTGGATATGCCATTTTCACGTTTGATTGGAGAGAATCATAGTTGTGTATGTTGCATAAGGTCGTCCAGCTACGTTATGCGGAAGGTTGACGAAGCGACTTTGCAGTCAGCCTTATGTGATGGTATAACAGTGGGAAGCAATGGCATTGGCCGCCTAGGCTTATAAAGAGATGGACAGTATCAAGAAGCATTGTGTCTTCGCGAAGACGATGAAAATTCAAGACAAAGCGTCGTTCGAGGGCCCCTTTGTTAATAGCTCGACCAAAAGACGACTGGCCGTTCATTAGATCAAAGAAACAGCCAAAGAAGACTTGTTATAAAAACGTTATTGGACGGATGCGTTGCTAATAAATGTAGCGCAAGTCAACTCATATTTAATATCCTCCAGCCCAGAATAATTAATATCCTCCTCCAGCACAAGATATTCGACATCCTCGGGCCCAGAACCTCTACATTGAATAACATACACCACTCCAGCAAACCACCATGGCAGAGAAAGATACCGCAGCCAACTGCTTCGCGGAGCTTCGCCGCCTCCTTGACATGCACACCGACAACAACACATTACCCAATCCCGACGCAGACAAATGGATCACCGACTGCTTCGTCGGCCACCACCTCAACATGCCAACCAACCACAGAGACCAAGACTTTCATGCCCGCGCAATGTTCTTCATCCTAATAATGCTGGCCTCCTGCCCCGAGCGGGTCATCAGCCTCCTTCCCCATCCACAGTCCGGGGAAGCGACCCAGCGGTACCTCCTTTGGCTGGAGCAGCATCCGGGTGTTCCCGAGTTCGACCGCCGGGTTGTTGTCCAGACTCGTAAGTGGCTCGGCCTCGAAGCTGCTCCCAGGGAGGTTGAGGACGGGATGCGGCATCTGCAGCGCGTGGTGCAATGTTGGGGTGCTTTGGTCGAGGGAGCAGCGCCATATGGTGCTTTTGGCGTTTGCGCGCTCTTCGGCGATGCCGGCGAGTGATTGAGGACTTGGTGCGTTTAGAGTTGCAAGGAGGGGTTGCGTTTCATGTTTGGTATCGTTGCGGTTGATAGGAAATGGGGCGTAGTTCGACTGTCATTACAACTACGCTCTGGAAGTGTATAGCTTTAAAGACTTACCTTGTTGTTCCTGGAACTACTGTCCTTAGATGCTCAGCTTTGGTTTCAAAGTCTCATTTGAACTCCCTGATCAATGCCGTCATCTCTTTTCTCGTTCGCGTTGTCGGGGGAATCAGGTATGAAGCTGTGACTGTACTTCAATGTGCTGACACTGGCAAAAGTAATACTGTATCCAATTCTTTTTGAATTATCCCACAGTCACACAGCGATGCACCCTCGCTTTTCAATAAACTCTCTCAACACTGCAGCGTCTGATTTTCATACTAGCCCCTTGAGCGCAAGATCTCACATCCAAGACCAACCATTCATGGTCCAATATTCAATACTGTTTCCCCGGCTCATAGCACTTGATATTGATATTCTAAAAGATGACTCGTTCTCCAACAGACTCCAAGTCCCCAGTTATTTTCAAGCGTAGTCTGCCTTTCAGGGGCTTGTTGGCCTCTGACTTGGTGTTCTGAGCCAAATCATTATGCAACTCGGGGATCAGGGATAATCAGATGTCTCGCTTTTGGTTTGCCCTGTTGAAGTTCTGGTGATATCAGTGCTTACCATCGCCCAAAGGAGCAACGGTGCTAAGAGACCGCTGATCAACAGACGTCTTTTGCATCATTCTTACATGTTCTGTCACATTTTGTCATTGTCGCTCACTGTCATTGTCGCACGTTCATAGTCGAGTTGAGAGTGATAGCATCGATCAGACGTCGTCGCATTGAGGAGTAAGGCTTGTAAGGAAACTTTGTGTATCGGATGGCTAAGGAAGACGACAGCGACGCTGGAGGTTGCAAGTCCTCGGGGTAATCGAATTTGGCAAGAAAAGAGGTACTAATTTTGGCGGAATAGAAGTTCATGCACTCGGGGTTTGCTTCGTCAACGAGGATGGCACAGACCTATAAAGAATCAGGAGTCAAATCGAACATTCTCACGCCCGTCGTCACAACTGACCCTGTATCCATGGCCTCTGCGGTCAGTACTGTCATCACTAGCAACCTTCTGGGCTTGCGCCTGTGCCAGACCAAGAAGCACGGCGAGGATGTACGGGTCACGACACGGGTCATCAGGCTCGAGGAGCTTCAGATGGAGTTGCTGCTGGGCGGCCACCGGGAGGTTGCGCCGGTGCTCACGTCGGCGCGGACGAGGCATGGGAAACACGGTTTCTCGCTGGTATTTAATCATCCCCCGCTGCATGAAGGCGAAGACGGGAGCGTCGTCCTGCGGAGGAACCTGGCGTTGGCTGCGGGGAGCGAAGACTAGCCCGTGGAGACGGAAGCTGTGATCGGCGCCGAAGTGAAAGTAGCCAAAGGGACTAGGACGCGAGGACATCAGTAACAAAGGCGCCCAGGTCGCTCGTCTACACTGGGCTTTTGTCCGTACCGTGTGCACTTGAACGGCCCGTCCCGCTCCGTGAGAAGCCGCCGGATGACGGCGTTCTTGGTTTCCGAGGTTGCCAAGCATTCGGCTTCGTGGGTCCAGTAGTCGAACGGCCGGGGATCGACTGGGCGGGAGTCCAAGTGGTTGTTGTCGTCGACGCCTCTTCGAAGGCCAGGAACCACGTTGGCCCGCAGCTCGAAGGCGCACTGCAGAAGCTCGAGATGGCGGCCCGTCCATTCCAACGGCTGCACAAAAAGCCGCTCCCGAGGATGCCGGCGGATCAGCTCGTCGACGGACATGTGCGCGCGAGGAGAAACCCGGCGGCTTAGGGTAGATGTGAAGTTTGCGAGTTGATCCGGGCTGTCACGAAGCAACGCTGTTGTTATTGTTGCGGAATGTGAAGAGCAGAGTCTTTGTTGTTCCGGTCGAGACGACGGATGTGTTGGCGGCCGAGGCGCCATGCGACCCACCCTACAGCCCACTGAGGGTGTTCTAGCCATGCGACATGACAGCTAAAACGGTCCGGAACGGGTGTGACTCATTTTAAAACTGCGGAAATGCCGTCAGGGGTTGTTAGAGTGAGGCTGCATTTCTCGGTCATAGTCCGATGGGAGTGGAAGGGTTTAGTTGGACTGGTTGAGGAAGTTGTGAACTTGTGGACCTCGCACAGCCTCAGGAATCATTTAAATCAGCTTGAAAAACATGCAACTCCGACCATGATTTTCCCTGGGGTGAGATGTTTGAATTTTCACCTGTTATATATAGTGATAATAGTGTTGCAGTCAATAACAAGGCCTCGGTTATGCGACACAAGTTGAGGCTTGCTAACATCACAACAGCCATTTCAGCTTTTTCGAAACACAATATTGCCAGGACCTAGACTAAACTACAGCTAAATTCAAGGCGGAGCTATTCTCTTCGTTGAGCTGAGATCCCTCTACCATACAAAACGTTCTCATACTATCCAGGTCGTCACCTCGTAAATATCAAAACCGAACCAACAGTCCAAAACAATCACGAACAACTTTTGGGTGGTGTTACAAGTTCAAAGCAGCCGAATCAGATTCCCCGGCCCTGGATACGCTCCCCGGCCACCCCGTAGGACGACAGAGTATCGCCAACCTCACACGGATCCTTGCCGAACTCGACCTTCTCCAGCTCCTCGGGCCGGTCCTTCTCCAGCGCCATCTTGCCCATCTGCGCCTGGCACCGGTAGCTGCCGAACTTGTACTCGACGACGGCGCGGTCGGCGGCCTTGATGAGCGTCGTGACCTCGTCCGTCTGGAAGATGAACCGCGCGCTGAAGAAGTCCCGCAGCGACTTTTCGTTGACGAAGGTGGCGTGGCCCGTGATGATCAGCACGCGCGATTCGTCCGCCACGATGGCTTCCTCCTTGGCCTTGATCCGGTTGTGCGTCACTCGGATCTGGTGGCCGCGGATGGTCAACCCGTTGATCAGGGACAAGGTCAGGAAGTTCTGAGCCGGGCCGGGAGAGAAGAAGACGACCTTGCCGGCAGCGGTGTTGTGCTGCAGGTAGTCAGGAGCATTGATAAAAGATGCTCGAATCCGGCCGATGCTTCGAATCGGAGCAAGAAGCTCATGGTAGGTGACGTCCGGGGGAAGGTTCGTCAGCCAAAGAGAGCAGTTCTCCTCAGGCTTGAGGTCGGCATCGCTGGCGTTCCGAATGCTGTGCTCGCCACGGTAGTTGCTAGAGAAGTTGGACGCAGCAGCCTGGATGAGGGATCGATCCGTGTTGACGATCGTCGCCGGTCTGGTTCGAGCCACGGCGGCCATGGGACGAAACCCCGAGAGTCGAGTTGGAAGTGCAGCCGGGGTTGTAAGCTGAGCTGTTTTTTGTGTAGTAGGTTTAGGCTTGTTAACCGAAGTCTTCTGCACCTCCTGGTTCAACATGTGAGCCACGCTCGGCGGAAAGCTATAGAAGGCGTTTAGATTCTCCGGAGTAGGTGGCTGGCTAGGGAAAGATATGGCGCCGCGTCGCTGTCTCGGCGATGGGGGCAGCTGGGACGACAGAGGTGCAGCCACGGCGGACGCGGACGCGAAGAGGCTAGTGGAAGGAGAACGGGACGGGAGAAACAGTGAGCTCTGTGGGAACTGGTTCGCGTTGAAGGGCTGCACGAGCAAGCCCGAGTCGTGGGCCGGGCCCGAGTCGGCCGGTCGAGGGAAGGGAGACTCCCGCAAGGTACGAGTCTCATTGGCGGCGAACATGGCGGAACCCAACGCCCCGGGGTTGTTTCGAAGCCCCGGGTTGGCGTAGCGCGAAGTATTTCCTTGGTTGAGACAGTTGCTCAAGTGTCTGCGAAGGTGGTTCTGCTCCTGGAGCAAGTTCATCGCATGTTCGCTGGAGGACGGCGGGACCGGTCGACGGTGCAGAGCCGTCCAGTATGGAGACGGGGGGCGCGGAAGTCTCTCTCTCATGTTGGAGAGCGCAGGGGGGAGGGCTCCCAGCAGTCGTGTCGAGGAGGCCCGGGAGGATGGGCTCGGGGTGCGAGGGTAGTTGGACCCCTGAGTATCCGGCGTGCGAGGCCGAGACATGGTGCGGTCTGGGTGTAGCTGAGGAAACTCTGTAGACAGTCCAGGATCAAAGTAGTGTTGGACAAAAGTCGTTGATGAAAAAGAGAGAGAAAAAGAATCAAGTTAATCGGCCGCGGATTGCAACGCATTTATAGACGCAGGCCGAACAGGTGAATGCATCTCTCGCGCTTCCCCGACCACCGCGTTCACCTTCGCGCGGCCATGTTGTCGCATTCACTGCTCCCCGTCCAAACGCAACGACATGGCACGACAGACACAAAAACTAAAACTCGAGAACACAAAAAGGACGGTGAGCGGGTCGTTGCCGGCGTGTTTGCTGCATGATGGTTGGGGCCCGGCGTGGGAGCCCGCATGAAGCTTTTGTGTTTCTTTTGTGTTTCTGGCTGGCTTCTTGCGTTGCTACTTTGTCTTGCGCCTTGTCTTGCTATATGCAATGTAGTTTGACGCCGTTTTTGAAGGGGATCCGGATGGGGGTTCCCGTTGCGTTTGAGTAGACAATGGGCTGTAAGGCTGAGTGGGACGGCATTCACAACATCTCGAAGGGTCGAGATGTTTCTCACATTGTTTGATGCAGCGTTTAGCAAGCAGGGATGTATTCAAAGGTATGCATGCTTCTAAAAACACAATCATCTCGAGGCAGCTGTGCCGCTCTTTATCCACACATAACTTCTAGAAACCGACGATGGCCCTCTTCCACAAACAAAGCTCTTCCCCTTCACATGGTCGTCACACGCCGCTCAAACCGCGGAATCTTCTTTGTGAACTTCGCCGAATACTCCCTCGCGCCCTCCTGCCAGTACTCGTACTCTATCCACGTATTCTCCGATATCTGCTCCTCCAAGGACGCCATCCACCGCCTCAGCTCGGGACTCAGCGCCACCACGCCCGTCTCCAGCACGTACTGATCCCACAGCTTCACCAGCTTCCTCAGACGCTCCGGCTCGCGCTCCGCCAGGTCGTGCACCTCGCCCGGGTCCGCCGCCAGGTTGTACAGCTGCCAGCGCTCGGGGCCCTTGGGCTTCGGGATGAAGACGATCTTCCAGTCGCCCCTGCGGCACGCCGCCCGTCCGCACGTCTCCCACCCGTTGATGAAGTCCTCGGCGTGGATGCGCGGCTGCGAGCCCTCGAGGTAGGGGATCGTCGGCGCGAGGTCCATGACGGTCGCGAACTGGTGCGTGATGGTGCCGCCGTGCTGCGCGAGCGACGCCGGCGGCTTCACCAGGAAGGGCACGCGCACGCCGCCCTCGGTCGTATACGCTTTATATATATAGCTTGCTCGGCGCCGTGAAGGGCAGATACGCAAAGAACGGCCTCTCGTCGCCGCCCTCCTTCCAGTCCTGGGGATACTCAAGCATCTTGTTCCCGTAGCCGTCGGACGAGTACCAGCCGTCCGGCAGCTTGTCGACGTACTCGCCGTCCTCGCTGTGCAGGGTAATCACGCTCATGGTAAGGAACTCGGGCGACTTCTCTCCAACGCCCAGCTGCGGCCGCAGTTATCCATCGCGCCACTCGGAGCCGTCGGGGATGTCAGAGTGTGAAATTGGGTCGTTGAGGGGATCGCATTGGCGCGGCTTTGGTTGCGCGGGGGTGAAGTTGATGTCGGTAGTTTGCGTGTTGAGGCCTGACATCGTTGAAGCAGGTTGACGTATCATGAGACGCATGCAACTATCGTACCGGCTCCTCGGGGAACCCTTCTTCGAAAGGCGACTCCTCCCTGTTGTTAAAGGATGCTAAATGGGTTAACGAACACGCAAGTGAGCACATTATGGATTCTATGGGCAGCGGACGCCAATCTCATGAGCGCATTCCCCAGAGCATCCATGACACGCCGCTTGTCGGTGTTCTAAGGCTGTCATGACCTGCCGATCCTTTCCCAATGTCCGCTCTAGCGTTGGATCCGGCGACGATAAATCAAAGACGTCCGGACGGTCGAGAGAGCAGGACGTACCTTTCTCATCTGCACCAAAGTCCATCGTTTAGGAGTGATCAGAAAGCGGAATACAAGCATCCCACTTACATGATCTAGACTATGCCCAGCACTACCACGACGCTTCTTGGGTCCCAAACCCAACATGTCCCAGAAAGTCAACATCTAGTCAACCAGAGACTTGCGAAACGTACGTCCCGAGGACGACTCTGTGCCTATTGGCTTGGGTGCGTGGTATGCATGGGAGGCTTCCTATTCGGGTACGACAGCGGCATGTAAGTCAATCTCAGCCACACAACCAACTTCATTCTCACCTCGCAGTGTTGGTGGCGTCCTCACATTAGCATCCTTCCAGAGAGACTTTCGCTACGGGACGCAGGACTAAACGCGGGTAAACGCGCTGTCGGTCAGACTGCAACAGCTTGGAGCGTTGCTGGGTTGCTTCGTAGCTTGGCCCATCGCCGACCGCTACGGCCGCAAGAAGCCGCTGATGCTGTTCGCGGGCGTCTTTTGCATCGGGGCTATAGCGCAAACCGTCAACTCCCGCTCTCTCGCCGTCTTCTACGCTGCGCGGGTCGTCTCCGGCTTGGGTCTCGGGGCAGCTACCGTCGTGGTGCCCATGTTCAGCAGCGAGATGGTCCCGTCTGAACTACGCGGCCAGATCGGATTTTTCTTCCAGCTGTTCACACTGGTGTGCCAAGTCGTCCTCTTGAACGACGGAAAGCTAATGCTGGTAGGGAATATTCACGTCCTACTGGATCGACTACAGAGTCTCCGTCATGAAGGATGATCTCACCTCCCAATGGCAGATCCCCATCGGCCTGCAACTGCTTCCGGCGGTTGTGCTCGGCGCCGGCGCACTCACGCTCAAGGAGAGTGCGCGCTGGCTGACAAGGAAGGACCGCCATGCAGAAGTCTGGCAGAGCCTCTTGTGGAGCCGCGGAGACGGCTCGCCAGCGACAGTTGACGAGGTGAACAAGATCCGGTCAAGCGTACAGACCGAGGCACAAGAGAGAGAAGGCTTCGAGTTCAAAGATACATCCCGGTGAACCCATCCATCCAGGAAAACTCACCAACACGGCCCAGAGCTTCTCCACGGCGACTCCGCCAAGCGCGTCCTCGCCGGCTTCTGTATCATAGCCGCGCAGCAAGCCACGGGCGCCACGGCGTTCGCCTACTTCGGCCCGCAGTACTTCACGCTGCTGGTCGGCGGCGGCCAGCGCGCTCTCCTGCTGACCGCCGTCTTCGGCGCCGTCAAGGTGGCAGCTTGCGGCGCGTTCATGCTGTTCCTGGCGAGTCGGTTCTCGCGGTACCAGGGGCTCGTCGGCGGCGCGGCGGTCATGGCGGCGTGTCGGGCGGCGACGGCGAGTGTTGTGCGGGCCCGGCCGGCGCCGGAGGACGGAGCCGTGACGGCTTCGGGGGTTTTCACGGTGGCGCTGATATATCTCTTCGTTGCCACGTATAATATTAGCTGGGGGCCTATGTCGTGGCCGTACATGTCCAAGTGAGCCCGTTCTCGCTAACCACGGCACCTTAGGATCTTCCCCGCCAGGATCCGGGAGCCCGGGATAGCAATCGGGGCCGCGTCGCAGTGGCTGTTCAACTTCGTCTTCTCCTTCATGACGCCGTACATGATGGACCGGCTGGGATGGGGGACGTTTCTGGTCTGGGGAGTGTTCGATGCGGTCATTTCTGTCATGGCGTTTCTGTTCCTCAAGGAGACCAAGGATCTCTCGCTCGAGGCTATTGCCAGCCAGCGATTCAACAAGAGAGTGTGAAGAGTAAGAAAAATAGAAGTTAATTAACTACTCGCGCTTAAAAAGATTACAGGACAATTTCTTGTGTAACAGTTGGGTCCCAGACAGACTTCGAAAAAGCAAAAAGAAAGGTGTGCGGTTTATGTGGATCGAACACATGACCTTCAGATCTTCAGTCTGACGCTCTCTATGAGATTGTTAGACTTGATGTGCTGGAGTTTTCCAAGTTTTGCAACTTACCCCAACTGAGCTAAACCCGCGGTTTGATGAAAAGGGATTGTTAAAATAGGGACAAGCGTGTACCACACAGAATTGAGTCACACAGATCAATGTCCAGGAAACGCTCCTTTCTATCAACGACACTCACCTTCAAACCGAACACCATGGATTTCGCACGTTTAGAAGACGCTCTACGGCCTTCCGATGAGACTTTCAAGGCATTCTACGAACAGGGTCACCGAACTTGGTACAAATTACGGGCCGGCGCTGCTCGCGATTGCACTCTCCCATCAACATGCCTAGAGTGGCAGCACCGTTTCCCCCCAACATCCCTCTTTTCCTGTTGGTCTTGAACCAGATGATTCCGGGCTCGTGACTGCAAATCTAGCTGGTTATATTCTGAAGGGCCCTGCGATATCCCTGCATTCGAGCAGACCTTTCAGATAGCGGCAACAACCGGGAACCCAACATCAGTCGTCCTTACAGAAGACCCAGATCTATCGCTCTCCGAGTGGTTTGGCGAGGATGACGGTCATCTTGTGGTCCTTATATTTGCTTGGGCATACGCACTGTCCGCACGGTGGGCGGAGACGATCCCCCGAGCGTCTCCGTTGGAATACACCACGAGCCAGGCCCCTTGGACAGCCCATTCAGTCTCCAGCGAAGCTTCCGAATATGCCAGAAAAATGGTGGTTGAACTGAGAAACCTAACTGACAAGGCTGCTCGATGGTGGGCAGCCATCCTTGCGCCTGGGGAGGGTTAGAAGACAGCCATGCCGCATGAGCGATGGCGACTTCTTTCGCCGTGGGGTGTCACGCGCAACCTGTTCACCTGGATGCGAGACATGAATGGCTTCACCATTGCGGAGCAAGACATTTGTCGTCACGAATGGATTGACGATTCCGATTCGGATGATGAGAGTGCCCATCCCGAGGGAGATGGGGGTTCAACAATAGGTCTAAACGTGGATGCCCAGATATGTTATTGGGTGGCAAGTACTATGAGTAGACGTTGCAACTCATTATGAGTACGTCGTGACACTTCAGTACATTATTCAACAGACACAAAAAGCTGGTGTATAGTAGTCAGATCATACTAAATGGTACTAAGTTCATCCATCCTGTCAACAGCATGGAGGTCGCCCCCCATCGACCTTGAACATTTTGCTGAAGGGCTAAGGACTGGCTCCAGTACTTGGGGTCAGAATATCATGTTAGCCAGGGACAGTATTGGGCTTAGGATGAGAGATAAGGGCGATATCCTCTTCTTGAAACATTTAACTGAGTCCTTGAGCGTGTGTTTGGTCTACCTCCGGGTAGTAGTTCAGTCAATACATGGCACCTATTCATCTATGTCTTACAATAAATCGCAACCCATCCCATTCCTTTCCTAATAAGCACCAATATCGCACCAAACATCATCACTCATACAAGTCCTTGTCCACATCTCCGTCCTTGGACGCATGGGGGCTCGTCACCTTGATGCCATTCTCCAGCCTCGAGAGCGTCATGGCGTAACTCTTGTGGTCGCACCAATTGCGTACCATCTTGATAGCGTTCTTGATCTCGCGACCATTCAGCTGCCAGAGCGCCAGCTCGGAAATGTCCTCATCGTCGATCGGCTTATCGGCCGGCTTGGCAACCGCGCCCTCCTCCGTTACATCCGTCACCTGGGCGGCTTGCTCGGGTAGCCGCTGGAGGAATTTGTGCCAGATGCTCTCGCGAGCCTCTCGGTCCAGGGCCTGGAAAAGCAGGTGCAGACTCACACGGCTGCGGAAGGCGGTATCGATGGTGTGGTAGAGGTTGGTGGTGAGGAAGATGATGCCGCGGAAGTATTCGAGTTCGCGGAGGAAAATACTGACGAGTTCGTTGCGGTGGATGTCATTGGGATTGCGCTCGGCCATGAAGACGTCGGCTTCATCAAGCAGAATGACGGCGTTCCACTCTGTCGCCATCTCAAAGACACGCTTGATATTGGCACCCAGTGTCGCTGCATTGATACCCAGGTCCTCGGCCTGTAGATAGAAGAGCGGGCGGTGTGTGCGGTCCGCAACGGCTTCGGCCGTGAGCGTCTTACCGGTCCCTGGGGGGCCGGACAATAGAATGATGAGACCCTGACCCTTGCCCACGATGACGTCCTCCATGGCCGCGGAGGAGCCGTTGGCGAGGTTGTGGTTCTCAACAAACGAGAGAACGAGATCCTTTTGTTGGTCATCGTAAACAAGGTGTGAGAAGGCCTGATCATTCCAGATCATGGGCTCAATATCCTCAATGTAGAATTGGACTAAGAGAGATCACAGTTAGTATAACCTTTGCGTGTGGCTTTGTAGGACACTCACCCCAGAGCTTGTTCTTTAGGGCGTACCCTCCGACCATTTCGGACATAAATCCAAGCTCATCGGGCTTCTCAAGCATCTCCTGCTTGTTTCGCTCCGCTTGCTTCTCAGTCAACCGCTTCTGGGTTGTCTTTATCTTGGATCTCTGAGACTCCCCATCTTCGTCGTCGTCGTCTATCATTCGTCGTCGACGGCGGACTTGGTTCCGCGCGGTCTCTGGATCCTTGTTTTCTCGCTTGCCGAGGGCGAGGTGGTACTTGTTGTATCCAACCACGTCAATTAGAACGCGGCCCTCGACGTTGTGCTTCTCGATGCACTGCTTATCTCCATCGTGCAGGGCAATACCGGTGTAGTAGCTGTATCTGAGGCCTTGTAGGTCCAGGGCCTTTGTGCCTCGCGCTACGAGGCGCCTCATGATGCTTTCATGGTCCGGGTGGAGGTCGAAGGGGTAATGACGCAGTTCACGAATAGGGTTGTTCCCGGAGAAGAGAGGGATAGGGAGTGACTTGTCCTGCCAGATAAACTCCTCGCCGTTGAATGTCATGATCTTGCCCTTGATTACGAGGAAGGTTCCCTCGTTCTTCTTGACATACTCGGTGTCCTCAACCTTGCAGATGAACTCTGAGTTGAGGCCGTAGCTGTAGACGGTGGAGCCACGGGGGAAGAGGGTCCATGCGGTCTTGAAGTCTATCAAGCCGCTATCAAGGAGATGGCGTCTCTTGATCTTCATCTCTCCAAACACGTCGTCGAGCAGCCTAATAAACAACTGCAGGTAGCCTTTGAGGGCATCGTCGACGGGGGTCTGGCGGTAGAGCTCTTTGATCTCTTCCTGGCAAAACCAGAGACTCCGGAAGGGCTCCATGAACTCGGCGGTGTCGTGGACATCGATGTAGACGTTTTCCTTCTTGAGAATGGGCTCCAGCGCCGCCACTAGAGCAGGGTTCTGGACCTCGATCTGGTGGTACTTGAGAGGGAAGCGACCGCCGACACAGGGTTTCTCGCGGTCCTTGATTTTGTAAACCTTAATGGCGACACGGTCCTGGGCGCGAGCGGCAGACTTTGACAGCTGCTTGGGCGGGTAGTCCACCCACTCATAGTTGGAGGCATTCGAGTTGCGGCCCTCGTAGAGGGTCTTGATGGTGGTGTCGGAGCCAAAGGCCGGGTCCTTGGAGGGCGCGACCGTCTTGGGATCGTCCTCGGAGGTCGAGGAGTCGAGGTCGAGGGGCTTGTTGAGGGCAGAGTCCTGGCGGCGGGTGATCTTGCAGCGCCATTTCCAGACAAAGTCGGAGACGTCTTCGCGGTCAATGTCGCGAATGTCGCTGAAACCCATGGCGATGGTGTTGCGGCAGTGCGCAATGGACGTTGGCGGGTGGCAGAGGGTATGTTTGAAGAGAGATTCTGCGAGAACGAGGCGAAAGAAGGACGGCAGCCGGTGGAATAATAAATATCCCACAGCCAACCACCGGCCACCAACCAGAGAGGCCCATCCTTCAGCCTCAACTGCGAACGAAGCCCCGAGCTTCAAGCCTTGGGTCGGGATGCACTCTGTCCCATCGTCCTGCATGAGGCGTGGCAGCCTGCTGACGTTTGTGGGGGCTAGGACCGGTGCCTCAGCACTCAGTGCTGCCTGCCCTCTCCAACGAACAAGGTTGAGGCATCAAACTGAGGCCTACCGTTGGCTGCGCAGCCCAGTGCCGAGCCCGGGGTGACTCGATGGAAGAGCTCCTTGCCTCCCGTCAGGGGAGCTATCGCACGGGGCACGGGTTTTGATGCTTCTTGCCGAGTGGCGCGCCATCGTTGCGACGGAGCTGACGCCGGAGCAGGCAGACTCGGTGTTTGGTGGTTTCAATGGCAGCGGCATCATGCGAGTGAGCGGTGGCGTGAGGGCCGGCATGTCTGGCATCAGAGGACGGCAGTTTGTCGTCGCAAAGAAGACGCAAAAACAGTTGTCAGCCGTGGTGATGTTGTCTCTCACATGTCTGAATGGTCCGCACGAAAGTCGTTGGATTGCCGTTGAGGTGCAGAGCTGGTGGGTCTCCCCCGCCGCGTCCCGGACGCCTTGACCCCACTGACATTGCACTAGACCGCACTAAAACCACAGGGGCCAGTCGCGGCTCGCCAGGACGTTGTTTGTGACGTTGTACCCTGGTGGAATGCCTTCCGCTAGTGTCTATCTGGCTGTCTAGGTCTGACAAGCAAGGCGTTCTAAACTCACCTCGTCGATACGAGCCGGGAGTCATGGTGCGATTCTTCACCCTCATTGACCGGTGTTGATTGGCCAAGTCAAACGCCAGGCTCCTAGGTATGGCGGGCAGCCTGATAGTTGCCTCGCGATCGACAGCCCTCAACCATTCGGACGACAGATCGTAAACGCACAGATGCATCCAGTCTAAGGCATCCGTAGTTTTACATCATGTGGCATTCGAGCAGTCCGCCTTGGCACTTGAAGAGGTTGCAATAAATGTTGTTGTACTATGCAGCTTATCGACATGTTCTTTACCAAGTCATGGCCTTGAGTCTAATGCTGCAATAAAAAGATCCTCATCCGTCCTGAATTGGCCATTTCCGAGCCTGCCTGTCCCTAAAGCCGTTGTCCCTAAAGCCGTTGTTCCTCGACGCAGTATATCCCATCGCGTCATTGCCGTATTCGTTGATCAATAAAATGAATGTAGCTTTCCTCATCCCCATTTTCCATGAGGAACCTACCCTCTCGACCTCAATCCTCTTCGCGTTACGACAGGCTCGGAGCTCTTCTTTACCACGCTGGTCGGACCAGCGCCACGGCCTATTTTCCGCTTTGTGGTTTGCTTCTCCACGGCCGCCTTAGAGCTTGGGAGTTCGCCTTTGCCTGACTTGCCCGACTTGGGAGGGCGGCCGCGGGGTTTCGGCGCTGGCGCTGGGGCAGACTTTTCCACGGCCAACTTGGCAGCACCGCGACCACGGGTGACCTTCGGCGGTTCGGCTTCAGCTGGAACAGTCTCGGGCTGGGAGCGCGTGGATTTCGCACGACTAGGTACCGCAGTCTTCTCGGTGGCTTCCTTCGCTGTGCTTCGTCCGGTTCTTCGTGTAGGCGCCGCCGGCTCTTCGGCAGCTCGTGTTGTTCGTTGCCTCTTTGCAGGGGGCTCAGGTGCATCGGCTTTGGGTTCAGAGCGCTTTGGGCGTCCTCGTGTCTTGACGATCGGCGGGGTGTTATCTTCGACGGCTGACTGAGCTGGTCTGCCGCGCTTTCTGGTTTCTGCCACGGGAGGTTCCTCTATAGCAGTTGCACCGCGTCCACGCCGCTTTGCCACGGGCTCTGTCACTGATTCCTTTTCTATTGATACAGTTGGGTTCTTTGGAGGACGTCCCCGTCTCTTGGGTGGATCGACAGGAGCGACAGCCTCGGCGACATCATCATTGGCAGTCTTTGTAGCAGCGCGGCGGCCTCGTGTAGCAGCAGTCTTGGTAGGTGCAGCCTCGTTTGGTGCAGCCTTGGCAGACGCAGATTTTGTGGTTGATGTTGCGGCCTTCCTAGCAGGTCGTCCTCGCTTCGCAGGAGATGGTACCACGCGAGCTTTGACTGTTCTGTTGCGCTTTTGGGGCAACTCCGCATCCGTCGATCTAAGTCCGCGACTTGAGGTTCCAGAAACAGCGGGCTTTGCTGAAGACGGCTCAGGGGCATTTTTCGGTGGGCGACCGCGTCGCTTAGGAGTTTCAGTGGTTTCGGCAGATGGTGTTTCAACAGCCGGCATCTTTCGAGGACGGCCGACCTTGTTCGGAGTCGTTGCCGCAGAGCCAGACTGAGCAGCTTTGTGGGGAGAAACGGTCGCAGTGTTCTGGAGATCCGTGGTAGCCCGGGGTGTAGGGGGTGCCCGTGTCTTCTTGGGACTAGCCTTGATCGCTGGTACCGCGTCGGATTTTCTTGGTCGCCCCCTCTTGGCCACGCTTTGTGTAGCTGGGGTAGCGATACCCTCGGACTTCCTTGGGCGACCACGTTTTCTGGGGGTCTCGGCGTTGATCCGGGCCGGCATCGACTTGACGGCCGGTGACACAAGGGCAGTTGAGCGACGCTTGCGGGGGCCATCGATGCCCTTCACAAACATTTGAGCGGCTTCGTTGAGCATCTGGCTAGCGTTGCGCCGGGGCCGCTTTGTAGACGAAGGGGGTGGCATGGCAGAGTCATCAACACTGCTTCTTCTGCTGGAAGATGATTCTTCCAAGCCAATGGCCATCTGATCAGATTCCGCTGTCCCATCGGCGTCGACGTGGTTGGTGATTGCTGATGTCTCCTCAGGTGCCGATGTGATTGTGGGTTGCTTAGTCTCCTGCGCATCATTTACCTCCTCTTCGGGGACGTCTTCAAACCCACCGTCGGTTAGTTCGGCGCTCTTTTTCCTACAAATCTCAACGAGGTTTTCTGTTTCGTTGTGCACCTCTTCCTCGGCTTTGATCGATGCTCCTGTGTCCATTGCATCCAACTTGGGTTCATCTACGCTTTGCGCCTGATCGTTCTCGCCAGCTGAGCGCATAACCGATGCTTGAAGAGGTGATGGCTCGCGAAATGGATCGGCGGCAAGCTTCTGAGCATCCGACTCCCCCAGGAACGCGGGTCCGCTCGATTCTTGATGAGGCGACGATATGCGCGAAGTGTCAGCAACAGGCTGTTGGACAACGGTCTCCTCCAAAGCCACGGACTCTTCCGCTTCCGTTGACAGATCGGGACTTTGCGCAGGCGCGAGGCGAACCAATGGCGACAATTGGCGGTTGTTAGACTCCCAAGCCCCTGTGCTAGAGGTCAAGCCGGGTGGTGGGGCAGCATCTGGAGAGCGGGAAGCAGTCATGGACATGGGGTTGAAGAGTGGCGACGTCTCTGGACGGTACGACTCGGCGAAGGAAGCATCGTCAAGGTTGCCCTCGTTCGGGCTTGCCGCGACAGCGCTGGAACCGTGAGGTGAAGTTGCGACGCCTGGCGAAGTCGAGCCCAGGCCGTGATTGCGCTGCGTCCGTCCGAAGCTCGGCCAATTAGAGGCTGACCCAGGGGCATCATCAATGAAGCCGAAACTCATGGCTACGAATGGTGATAGCCCGTGTTGAAAGTGAATTTTGCGGCGACTGATGATGATGTTGATGTAGAAGCGAAGTGCAGGTCAACTAACGCGTCGTTGCAAAGCACCTTCCTCGAGAGCTTGTTTCGAGACTAGCGCGTTTTGGTCGGACGCGAACAAATTGATGGCCTTAGTAAGCCTCTTGTGGGTCATGTGATTTATGCACATCAAGATGCCCAAGTACCAGTAGGAGCCCGGGCAACACAGAGCTCCGGACTCACATCATGCTGTGATCTCATTTAAAGTGAGTCTGTATGACATAAGACTTGTTGAACCCACCGAAATGACCAATTCCAGACTCTGGACGTCTCATTCTTCGATCCCACCTTGAAAAACATGACTGAAGCGGATGAAAGCGGGGGCGATGATGGCGCGACTGAGACACGCCATCTTCGGTTGCTTGCCAGAGCCAGCAGCGTATCACGCAAGTATTGCTAGTTTGATAACTGCTTTGGATTGGCCTACTAGGTACCCAGGGTAGAGAAATACGAGGGGTCTTGACTCCTAAGCTGAAGCTATGTGCCTATTGATGCACGTAGCAAAAGTTGCCGATACCCCGGCACCATCAACGTAGCCAAGATAAACTTGTAACGAAAGTCCAATCCAAGCTAACGGTAATGAAGCTTATTTACAGTTTGGCGTGCGCTCTGTCGTCCCCACACTCGTATCGGCATGGTCTTCTTTAAGATCAGCAATCGTCATATATATCTTCCTCCGTCGAATCCGCAGCACAGCCACCGCCAACGATAAGTTAACCGTTCAATCCGACACGTCCCATTCATCCGTGCCATGCATCAAGCAGTGCCGTCATCTCACATGTCTAGCTGATGGCGTTCATCTGCCAGACTGCCAAAAGGTGGATCGAGACGCCTGCGCCTCTCTCCTCCACCGCCGTTCCCGCCCAATGCATCAAAGACGGCGGCTGTTATCGGCCATACGAGCCATCAGATGTCGATCCAACCATGCGTCGGCCCGCATGCAACAGGACTCAGTCTGGTCTACCCTTAACGCGACAATGACATCGCTTGGTCCCCTTGTTAGAGGAGGCTGTGTCGGGGTACCTCGGTGTCGTTAGATTGGCCGCTTTGAGGATGATGCACCACCTCCTTGTTTGCCTTCCTTGCTGCAGACGGCAGTTGGATGGCTTGGCATTAATTCGCTCATCGTCTGTCTTGTCTTCGTCTCTTTGCTCTGCACCTTTGGAATATAGATTCGACACTCGGAACCCGGCATCACAAGCGCAAAACTCCTCATTCAGAGTCCTGCCGAGAACCTGCGGATTCAGCCTATTCCGGGGATTTTCCTCTGCACTACGTGCCAGAGCATCGGCAAATCATGTGGCGCCCCTCGTTCAATTTTGTAACCTTGCATTGTAAGTGCAGCGCCGAGACGCTCAACCACGCGGCAGTGTGGCTGGAAATAACCTTGGCCTGCAGATGTGTACATCGTTGTCATGGGCCTCATGGGCCTGGCTGTCCTCTACCCATACGGCAATATCAGCGCTGTTGATAGTTACTTCTTTGGAGTCAGCTCTTCGACTGAATCGGGATTGAATACGTGAGTGGTTGTGCATGCGACAAGGCTGACCATTGTGGGCTAACCCGGACGCGACGGCTAGGGTTGATCTGAAGCTTTTGAAGACCTACCAGCAGCTTTTTATGTACTTTGTACCCATGATCACCAACCTTGGTTTCGTCAACATCATTGTTGTTGTAGTGCGACTCTGGTGGTTTAGAAAATACCTGAAACAAGCCGGTTTGCTCCATCCGTACTCTTCAGTGTCTTTCAGAACCACTGATTATGCATCTCAAGGACCTCGTTTTCTCGGAGGGTCGCGGCGGCGCGCTCAAGATGGAGACCTCGAAGTAGGCGTCAAGCCCTCAACGACTGAGACACCAGATGATCGCCCTATCGTCGTCACGACGAGCGGCATTGACAGCACTCTGACAGAACACACGACGTTGGAAGAGGCCAAAGCAGGAACCGAGACAGTTCCCGTCCCAAAGGAAACATCCGAGGAGCAAACTCTCGACCCAAATGATGACAAGACTGAAGAATTTGGGCTGGAACGGCGCATCACGTTTGATACTTCGACAGACCGCCATCCTAGACGGGACACAGCGTTATACATTCCGGGTCCACGCGATCGTGAACAAGGTAGGACAGCATTCTCGCAATAATTCTCTGTCGGAACCTAACTCGAAGATAGGCCAACCGCTTTTCGAGCTCAGGGATGGCCGTGTAAGCCGAGACGGTATGCCAATGCCCCATAACCACCGCCACTTTACTAACAATCCCAGACCTCCGCATCGAAGAAACCCCACGCCCGAGCTTCCCTTCGCAGCCCAACCTCCGTCGCCGCCGCACCGATGGGCCCCTCGTGTCCGAGGCTCGCTCCATGGAACGTGTCGTCGGCGTGGCTTCGTCCATGTTCATCCTCGGCAACACGGAATCTCGCAGGGAGCGTCGCCCATCACTGGGGTCGCGGCAGCCGACCCTGGCGGAGGACTTTCCCCAGCTGTCGCGCGAGGTTACGGTCGGCAGGAATTCGTCGTTCCATAATATGACATCCAAGGATCGCGAGGAGCTGGGTGGGATTGAGTATAGGAGCCTAAAGCTGTTGCTGAAGATTGTCATCTGTGCGTCTAATTCCTTCTCATTCTTGGAGGGTTACCAACTTAATGATGGTAGCTTACTTCTTCGGTTTGCATCTCTTCGGCATTATTCTCCTTGTTGGCTGGATTCACTATGCCGACCCCAAGTATCCAAAGTACATTGAAGAATGCGGCCAGGACAAGAATTGGTGGTGAGTGACACGCTCCTTAACATCACATTCACCATCTCACACTCTCAGGGCATTCTACACAGCGCAGACAATGACAAGCAACCTGGGCTTCACCCTGACCCCCGACTCCATGATCTCGTTCCGCGACGCTCCAGCCCCAATGCTCATGATGAGTGTCATGGCCCTCGCCGGCCACACCTTCTACCCGGTCTTCCTCCGCCTCCTCATCTGGACCATGTCCAAGCTCGCGCCAAAGCGCTCCTCCATACAGGAGCACCTCGCTTTCCTACTCAACCACCCGCGCCGCTGCTACACGCTGCTCTTCCCCAGCGGACCGACGTGGGCGCTCGGGGGCATCCTTTTCCTGCTCAACCTCGTCGACATGGTGCTCATCATCGTGCTAGACCTCGACAACCCCGCTGTCTCGGACCTGCCGGCCGGCAAACGCATTGCCGCGGCCATCTTCCAGTCCGTCAGCTCGCGACACACGGGAACTGCTAGCTTCAACCTCGCCGCCGTCAACCCGGCCGTGCAGCTGAGCTTGCTGGTCATGATGTACATCTCCGCGTACCCGATCGCCATCGCCATCCGTTCGTCCAACACGTACGAGGAGCGGTCGCTGGGCATTTACGAACCTGATAGCCCGCAGTACGACGAGAACAAGGGTACATCGTATCTCATGACCCATCTGCGGAACCAACTAAGTTTCGATTTGTGGTACATCTTTGTGGGGATTTTCGCCATTTGTATCGCCGAGTCGTCCCGCATCATGGACTCCAACGATCCAGTACGTCACCTCGCCGCTATTAATTAATGTGTTTTGTACTAAATATTCCTAGGCATTTACGGTTTTCCCCATCTTATTCGAAGTCGTCTCAGCCTAGTGCGTCCCCCAGTTCCTCTACTTCCTTAGAAATCACCTAACAAACTGTCCTCTCAGCGGCAACGTCGGCCTTAGCCTAGGGTATCCAACAGTCTCGACCTCATTTTGCAGTCAGTTCTCAACGTTTAGCAAAATCGTCATCTGCGCGATGATGCTAAGAGGTCGTCACCGTGGTCTACCGTATGCCCTTGATCGGGCCATTGTTCTCCCAAGCGAACGCTCTATATGGAACGAGGACGATACAAACGCCCACGACAGACCACAGTCTAGAGCCTCCGGTGTTGAGGTTGACCGCTCGGCATAGTCCGGAATACAACGAATCAGTGGTGGCACATAGTCAAATAGGAAGCAAGACTTCGGAAGTAGAAAGATCCATCTGGTTGGATGTTTAAACTTCATATCTTGGGGGGTTTTATTTCCACATTTTTGCGACTGGGTTTGGGAATTAGACGAGGCGCGTATGCAGTGGGAGCCTCGTGTTTATATGTCCAGATTTATATCGGCTTGGTCGGTTCATGGCTTTTGTTTCTACAGCATTCGATAGACTCTACATTGCAGCAGCGCGGAATATCCTTACGTCAACAGATATTTAGAATTAGCGTTAAGAACTCACTTTGATCTTAATCTCGGTAAAGACGGATATGAACAGGTTTGAAATGTCTATGTGCATAGTACCGGGCTTCCTGTGCCCTATTCTCAGGGAGAGAAATTACAGCCGTATCATTCATGATCCATCTCCTCGCGCTCCCCGTCCAGGAAAATCTCGTGTCCAGAGCCCTCATGCATCATCAAGGCCGTCCCGCATCCCAGCGTCGCAACGGCCGCAACCCCCCACCATCCCCAAGCCACCATTCCGATATCCAAGCCGTAGCCGTACCACCAGCCGCCCACGACGGGGCCGACGGTGCGGAACGCCGCCGACACGCTCTGGCCCAGGCCGTGGATGGTTCCCAGCACGCTCGGGTGCGGGCTGCAGTTGTTCAGCAGGATGATGGTCGCCGGCAGCGTGAATGTGCGCGCCATGACTTGCAGCAGCAGGATGAGGATGATGCCCGCCCAGATCCAGGCGCCCGAGGCCGCCTCAGGGGCTTGCGTCGACGATGGTAGGATTGATAGGTATGGGCCGGTGAAGTAGGCGATGGGGAAGAGGATAAGAAACCACCGGAACGAACGCATCGTGCCGAGACGGGCCTGCACCGGCGGGTACAGCGTGAACTGGAAGATCATGCCGATGAGGCCGAGGAACGAGCTCGCTACGCCGACGGTCGAAGCCGGCATGCCTAGGCCACCGGTGAAGAGCAAGGGCAGCGACCGGGAGTACACCTTCTCAGTGCCGGTGCTCGGGATGGGAGCCCCGTATCGCGGCGTCGAGAGGAAAAGCGACCAGATGTTGGCAAAGGCGCCGAGCTGGAAGTCGTAGAAGGCACTGTTGATCAGGGTGAAGATGACGTTGCGCGTCCAGATGCGCGAGAAGGGCAGACGGCCTTCTTTCTTGCCGGGCGTTGCTGCGGCAGCCTTCTCAGTGGCGGACTCGGTCTGTTCCCAGAGCGGGACTTGGGCGTAGCCTCCCATCATCTTGTTGCCAAAGAGGCCGGTGATGCTACGCCTCAGGCGGTATCCGAGATGAAGACCGGGGTCGTACCTGTTGCGTCTAATCTTGGAGGTCTGGCGAAGAGATCAGCACAGATCATTTACGCAGCTAGGTAAGTATAGCAGACCTCTTCAAGGAATAAGAAGGTTATGAGGGTGGAAAAGCCGAGGAAGAGGGCGTTGAGGATGCTGGGCAGCGCAAAGGGGTAGTTGCGGATCCACTTGAATCCGAAGATGGCGCCCTCGCTGAACCAGTCGGGCAGCGTGGTCGTGGGATCAGCCAGAATACCGCCCATGACTTGAGTTGTAGTGTTAGCAAGACTCAATTATGGAAAGTTGGATGAGTGTGAGGTGAGGACGAACTTGGGCCGAGCATGCTGGCAGCGTTGAAGCTCAGGGGTAAAAGCAAGAAAGCTCGAGATTGGAACCTCTTCTCGACGGTGATTTCTGAAATCATAGTTCGGCTGCGAGTTGCGTTAGTGTGTGGTTTCTAATAGTAGCATCGCATAACCCCAGTCTTTCAACTCATCGAGTTCGATGCCGTCTCACTCGCTCACTTGCCAGTCTTACTCTCATCTTATCTGTTCCCAAAACATCATCAAGGAAATTATAGGAAATCTTCACTCACATTATCCCAACAGTGCCATTGATAGCACCACCGAACGCCCTCCAGAACGCGGCCCAGAAGAAAGTGGTGGAAAATCCATATCCTACACAAGAGACAGCGGTGCCTCCGAGTCCAATGATCAAGGCCCACTTGCGGCCGCACCAACTTGCATCGGCAATGTTACCCCAGAGGATGGCAGTGCAAACCTGGGCGCCGGTAAAGCAGCCCTGCAAGATGCCGGCGCGTTCGGATATGCGGGAGTCGGATAGGTCGCTGTTCATGTGCTTGAGCTGGTAGAATACATAGGCCTGTAATGAAGCGACCTGGAGAAAGTCGGCAAGACGTCCGATGAAGAGCACAAGCAGCTGGTCTTTTCGGGGCAGCGACATCCAACTAACGGGTCCCTTTCGGACGGGTTGGGGTTCCTCGCGGAACCTGGACTCAACGTCGGTGTCCTTCTCGTCGTACTCGTCCATGGTGTCGGTGACTATAGGGTTATCCGCGGACTCGAGGGTGTGGACCGGACGGGATTTCCGGCGCCGATGACCTCGGGCGTCCAGGGGTACTGACACGGCTTCACTGTTTGATGGCCGGACAAACATGGCGGCAGATTAAGTAGTGAGGCAGTAGGAGATAATAAATAACACGCTCAACGAACGGTAGGACGGGTGGATGACGAACGGTGGGGTGGGCAACACACGCCGAGCCGCAGCACCACATACACTCAGCCCAAACCACCGAGGCCGGATACGATGAGGGGTGTGCGCGGTGCGAGACGGATTCCAAGGAAGGGAACGAAGCGTGGGATATCCGGACTAAGAAACGGGGATACTAGGAACGGAATTGGCAGCCGGGGAAGAATAGGCTAGAACGGTGCTAAGGAGGGCTTGGTTTGGAGATGGGAGGCCAACAAAAACACAACGGGCGTGAAGCTTAGCTTTGGGGCAAATAGAGATGAGGGAATGGGCAATGATGTGACGAAGTCTAGGGTGAGCTGTTGGGAGATGATGTAGTTGGCAGCAGACGGCGTAGCAGGGCAGTCTGTCTGTCTACTTGGTAGGTGAGCGAGTGGACCTGGCGGAGGATGAACGATACGCGGATCGCAAGCGAAAGGGAAAATTGATGAATAGAGTGAGAAGCGAACCACAAGGAGAGGGTAGGAAGTGAAGTGAACCACAGAAGGAGAGTGATGAAACGCTAAGTGCCCCCAAAAGGGAAAAAAAAATAGGTTTTAGTCGCGTGCCAGCTAGTCTACGTGGTTTACGCGGACAGTCCGACGACGCGGACAGAAGAAAAGGGGAAGTGAGGTGAGGTGAAGTGAAGAGGATAACGACGCCGCGGGGCCACCAACCGAGGACGGGACGGACACTAAACTGAGTAGACTAACAGAAAGAAAAAGCAGAAGGAGCGCGTCAGAGGGGATGTAGTGATCAGCCATCGAGTCGAGAAAACAAGGATCTCTCTCGCTGGCTCTTCATCCGGCCGAGAAGGAGGCGTGGCATGGACCACGGGGAGAGAGACGGACCCCCTTCAGAAAGCCGAGTCAACGACATGGATTCGCAATCGGATTGGACGATTGTGGGTTTTCCAATGTGGAGGGTTTGCAAGACTCGCGCCGCGCAAGCCCAGAAATGAATTGAGCATCCCCTTGTTTCTGGGCACCCGCCACTAACAAGCCGCCATCACCACCCCGTTAATTATCACAGCCGTCCCTTCCAGAAGGAAAAGAAAAAAGTCTTAAGATGCAATATTCCACTTCGAGTCTTGCCTGCATGTACCTAACTAGATAGTTAAATCAGTCAACAGCCGGCCGGTGTGACGATGAGGATGTAGCCAGATTGAGCAAAAGAGGCGCTTCCTCATCTTGGCTGCGCGTAAAGCAGCCGTTAACACCACCACCTCAGGGAACCTCCCCCGTTATCGGGGAGCGCGAGTCCTAGACCCGGCGGCTCGCACACACACCACCAGAGGACCAACGAACAACGGTCCCCGGGCAGTCAATCAGTGGTGGCGAGGTTGGGGGTGTGCGGGAGTAAGTGGTGGTGGTTGTCAAGAATCAACCGCAAAGAATCGATCTGATGCTTGATTCCAAGCTCAAATCCTTGGAGACATGTCCCCCCTGTCTCCCTCGGTTTTTTCTTCTTTGCTCCACTGAGACATTGGAAGTTGGACGCTTGGCGGCGGAACAGTGAGCGACCCTTGCATGCATGTAATGGAAGCAAGCCCCGACAGTCCAATGGATCCCATCCCGTCCAGTCCCAGACGCATGGAACTCCCGTGCACACTTTGTCTTCCAATAGTCAGCTTCCCAAACGAGTCAAGCCCTGATCAAGACGGTCTGGGTCTGCACATCCCCCGGAAACCACAAACCAACTTGGGTGCCCAGGCTGACACGTCCTGTAAGCCACCTAACACTCCCGCTCAGTGGTCCACTGAGGCGCCCTGAACCATGAAGCTTCCAGCGCCCGTTGGCAGCCCGTCCACACCTCAGGTCCGAGAGCCGCGAGGACCGCTGAGGTATCAGGAACAGCCAACTGGACCTCAAAACATACCGAGGCATTGTTAATTGCAGTCACAGCTCGGCAGAATCAGCCCAAGGACTTGGTATGTATTTGGACTTTTGTTCAACTGCACTCTGTTCAAGTACCTCATGAAAGACCATCCAGCATTATACTTATAACTGGAATAATTCCGGTGGAGGAATGGGACGACAGCTTCAACTTCATGACCGTGACAGAAGAAACGCCGCGGAACATGATAACATAAGTTTAATAAACACACTCAATACGGCACACTCACTTCCAAAACCATTGGGCGGCGTTATGCCTCTCTGTCTCAACATAATAACGTTGTGCATCTCACTCCACAACACCAGACACCTGCGTGTTCTTCCCACGATATTTGAGTCTTAACGCAAGCTCACAGCCGCCAGGTTGACCACGGCATCGGTTGTGCGCATCAATGGAGAACGGGCGGCCTCGTCACTTCACAGCGTTGATATCCGTTCACACACACACCCTCTCCACCCGAAATATCCACAGTCGTCGTCGCCACTCCTTTGGGCCACGGTTATCCGCCTCCAGACCCCTGCTCTTCTGCATGGGTGCGGCGCAGGACGGAGCTTTCGTCGTCTATCGTGGGAGTTCAGAACGCCGACCACTTACATGCGCAGGGCGACAGCGCCTGTGTCAGATATCTTACATCATCGCTCATTTCATCCTCGTGGTTTGATGGCTTTGCGGGCGATCGCCCGGCCTTCCTTGGTTGCGAGCGATGGATGGATAACCCTCCCCAGATAATGTCGGCTTCAAGGAGCAATTCGCTTCCTTCAACCTCCGTGTTCGACTCGAACTGCGCTTCTACTTACACCTGTAATTAGCAGGGTATCAACATGTACTAGTTACTTGTCCAACACAGTCACTCAATAACTTATCGACTCTGCTATTCCTACCCTCGTCCCATCCTCAGCTCCAACTGCCGAACAGTGCCTCTCACCACCTCCACTCTCGGCAAATCCGATCTGGTTGTGCGCAAGCCCTCGAGAAACGTCAAAAGTCCTCGAAATATAAATCCTGCCTCAGCCATCCGAAACCGCCACCAACCCTCGCGTCGAGTTCCGTTCCTTTTCCTTTGCCCACATCCCGCGTCACCCACACGAAACCGTAACAGGCGTTGGGATTTCTGGCGGGAGGGTTGGACTGCGTAAGGCTGAGCTGACGCACGCTGGAAGGCCATCCGCGTACGTGGGCCGTTACGTATTCCTGGACCGGCCCGCAGCGCAATCTCATTGTCGGATGTCGCTGAGCAATGGGTACCGTATGAAGCAATGGCCCTCATCGGTCCGTCGGAGGCCCCTGGCAGGGCCATCCGCAAACCACTTTAGGATGAACCGTGTTAATCGTCCTATTCCCTGATACTGGCTGAAGTCCGAGCATGTTTGTGACCCTAATTATCAGGCTCTCGGCCGTTTGTGCGGTGGACCAATTACTTCATGTAGCATTGCGTGTCATACAACATCCTCCAGTGAATTGGATGTCGCCAAGGCGTAAGGCACGTGGCTACTCCTAAAGATCACTAATCGTTCAGCAGCGGGATCTTCAAACTGGAGGATTGGAGGGTTAACGACAAGTCAGAGACTTTCCGGAAAGGTCCATTTCGACGCTCATCCAAATAACAAAGCTGGGACAAAACCTGCACACGGTGGAGATGAGCATCAAGAGTCCTGGGCGCACCACGGAGTCGAGATGTCTGCCGTGACATCGAAGGGTGGCAAGGAGAGCGAAGGCTTGACTTGTAACACGCGAAAGTTTAGACTCCGGCTCCTTTCTCCTTCATCGACAAGAACACAGGCAAAAGGTGAAACAGCGGGGAGATGCATCCCGTACAATGCTTGCTATCAACACCCAAGGCAATAATGGTCCTTGTCCGTGATCCCAGGCACCGAAATGTATCTTGTAAGACAGCAAACCAGTGAGCCTGAGTTCTGGATAGGCTGTCGGCTGCTGAAGATGTCGACTCAAGTCCCCAATCGTGCATGCGTATGTAAGAAAAGGCAGCCAGTGCTTCATTCATCTGGTCTGACTGTCTGTGGCGGGTGACTTAGATGAACACGTTGGCGGGCTCGCCCATGGATTCGGACAAAATTTTTCCTCCCTTAAATGGTTGAGGAATCCTCCCAACCCTATCCCTCAGACACACCAGTTCGATCAAAGGATTTCCCATCCCCAGAGCCGTCCAGAGAACTAAGAGCTAAACACGGTCAATTCAGGTAAAGTCACAGTCACGGTGTAAGCAAGCACACCCTAGAGCACCCCCCCCCAAACACACACACAGCGAATGGAGAGATGAATCAGGGACACTAGGGGGAGTAAGAAATCGGGACTTTGAAGATGCATCCTTGGACCCTTGGACCCTTGGAGCTTGTGGGCTGGATTATTATGGGGGAGCAAGGGACGTCATGGGATTCTTAGTCTTAGCTGTAGGATGGGTGGAGTCAGGGGCCGATGGCCCGTGAGACGGACCGACATCCGGGAGGATGTCGGTGCCGGTGTGAGACACGGGACGGCGGTGGTACTGCGTAAGGATACTGCATTAGGGGGATCGAAAGAAAGAAACTTAGGTGGTGCAACGTAGGTGTAGTCTAGATGGCGCTGCCGGATCTGATTCCCCTGGCTATCGTCGCTGTCGATGTCGCTGTCGATGATGTTGATGATACGGCCCGTCATCTTTACTTCAATCAGATAAACCCACGAAACTAACACTCGGGAAAAGTGGAGGACCTACGTACATACACACGTATGTACGCTTAAGCACAGCCATTGTACGACGCGCAGGAACGAAGAGCAAAGGCACAGAAGGTGGACCCTCGCGCCACAGTGCAACGAGGTAGATCACCAACACGCGACACACAGAACGAAGGGGAGGAAAAAAGGTAAGCAGAAGATATAGTCCAGGGCAATTGCGATGTCCGCGACGGATGGCGGCGATCTGGTGTTTTGCCGTGTGGGTGCAGGGCATGTTTCTTAGCCGGGGGAAAGACCAGGTAGGTAGTCGATCTCGAATCGCATAGGGTTGTAACGTAGGTACCAAGGGACTGTGAATGGACCAGCCGCGTCTGCTTCCCAAGACTCGAGAGGATGGGATCATCCATCCAAGCACTAACCAGTGGCTTGAGACGCTGGAACGGCTCATGCAAGTCGGCCGTGAGGGAGAAATGACTCGGAAAAGGTGCTTGATGAAGCAAATCAGAGTTCAACCAACCGCCGCCATGTCTTTATTAGTGTGTCCCAATGCACAGGAGACAAGCCGAATAAGTTAGCTAGACATCCAGATAGACAAATGGAGGCACGTCAACCTGCAGCCAATTCATGGGATCCATGCCATGTTGGACGTAGACAAGCCGGCCTCATGCAACTCGACATCTTCTCCCAATTCACCCTCCTCCTCCCTTGAACCCATACCCGATAGATGCCGTACGTATCAAATCCAATATGGAATCGGCATCTTGGAGATTTGCCATGACGCTGCTTCCATGGCTGCGCACGCCGAACCTCCACTGAAGCGTTGTCCGCGCCAGGGCCAAGTGCGACGATTTACATGGGGGCACCGTTACAGCGCGCCACCCACTGGAAACTGCCCCTCTTGGGGGGGGGGGCTAACAGGGGGGAAGCTAACCGGGGGGGAAGCTAACAGGGGGGAGAGGACCGCTGGGTGGGCGCTAGGGCGGTGGAAGCGGGTCGGGGCGTGGCCTTGGATCTTCGTCCCCCCTTGTTCACGAACGCCCTCAGGAACCACGAACGGGAAGACATGGAGGAAGCCAAGTAAGAAGCTTGGCCCCAACAAGCGGATAGCATGTCTGGGCGTGGCTCGAACAGGAACACGAAAGGGCACAGTACACGTACATTGGCGCATCGCTACTCATTCGTGAGTGGTAAAGTCGCTGCGTAAATTGCCTAATTATTGCGAAATATGGAGAAACTAGACCGTCTTCCTTGTAGCTTCTGACGAACGTCTGGATCGGTGACGAGGCTGCCGCCTCCGGCTTTGCACTAAATGTGCCGCGCCAGGGGGAAATTCTGGGTTGATCTGTGTGCTATGTGCTATGTGCTATGTAGACAAACCTGAGAGTGGAGGGATTGCGACGCGTACAAACACTCCTTTGTACAAGTCGTCCGTCGTCTGTCGTCCGTCCTTCGTTCTTATACCTGCCTCGACGTCTGCATCTGTCTGTCTGCTCGTCCTTCCTGTCTTTCCCGTCATCTCCATCCAGTCTTGTCCAGTCTTGTCCAGTCTCTCGCTCTGCCAATTCCCTCTCTGCCATATTCCTTCGTTGTCTGCTCGGTTCTCTGCTTTTGCCTGATACCCTCATCTCACTCAACGCTCCGGAAACGCTCTGATACCTTCACAATGGCCTACTCCTCCTCCTACAAGCCGCGGCCCGCTACGGATGTCTTCACCTCGGACACCGACATCAACCGCCGCAACTGCACCCGCTCCGTGCCCATGAAGGTCCTGATTCTGGGTCTTGGTCGCACCGGCACAGCCTGTATGTCGTTTCCCTTCCAGCCTGCTTCCCGTGTCAAGCTGCGCTCTCGTCTTGGCCATCTGGACTAACATCCCACCCTTCAGCTATGCGCGCCGCTATGAAGCAGCTCGGCTACGTCGACACCTACCACATGATGAACTGCTCCATCGAGAATCCCCCCGACGCCCTCATGTGGATGGACGCCCTCACGGCCAAGTTCGACAAGAAGGGCAAGCCCTTCACCCGCGAGGACTGGGACCAGCTCCTCGGCGGCTCCCAGGCTGTCTGCGACTGGCCGGCCATCGCCTTCGCCAAGGAGCTCATCGAGGCGTACCCCGAGGCCAAGGTCGTCCTCACCAACCGCGAGGTCGAGTCGTGGCACGCCTCCACCATGAAGACGGTCTACTGGCGCGTCACCGACCCCGAGCTGCGCTGGCTCTCGCACTTCGACTGGGCCGCCGGCATGTACTACCCCATGCTGCGCAAGTTCTTCGACACCTTCTTCGAGGGCGACTTCCCCAACACCGGCAAGGACGTCTTCAAGCGCCACTACGCCGAGGTCCGCAGCCTCGTCCCCAAGGACAACCTGCTCGAGTACCGCGTCCAGGACGGCTGGGGCCCGCTGTGCGAGTTCCTGGGCGAGCCCGTCCCCAAGGGCTGCCCGTTCCCCAACGTCAACGACAACTCCGAATTCGTCACCCGCTCGCGCCGCCGCAACCGCAACCAGATGTACAACGTTGCCCTACGGTACTTCTGTATCCTTCTTGTTACCGTCCTCTCCGCCTTCACCGTCCTCTGCTTCATGGCCTTGATCTAATTCCGCCGTCCGCTTGGGGGTCTCTCCGTCGAACGGATCCACATGGCGATACGCGCGTTTCTTTCCGAGAGACAGGAACAGTCCATGCTCAAGGGGTGATCAGAGCCGCAGAATGATTCCGGGGCCGTCGTTCAGGTTTCGAATGCTCTGCATATCCTGGCACAGTGGTATGATGGGTCGCCATTCACTCAAGCACTCAGCAAGGGAGTAGATTGTAGGATGGCTCGAGGAAGGGTAGTCGTTCCCTCAGACTGGAACAGTTCAAGCTTCATCTCCTTTGAAGCTGGCGTGAGGAATACGCGCTTGGAATTGGACTTCGGTTCTCCTGTCTTTCTCAAATTTCCCAGACACGCAGACAGGCAGGGAACACGACCAGCCGAGCCACTGCCAAGGGAGACGAAAAGGGGTTCTTAGTTAGGTTAAAGTGCCAGCCAATTTGGTTGCGCACGGTGGCGTTGTGGCGTTGACAAACATGGTTTCTGAGCAGTAAATACGAAGTATTGATCCAAAGTACACGCGTATTAGGATTTTCTTCGTGGTTGGCTGGTGATGCTTGAGACACGTTTTTTTTCCCGCCAAGGAGCGGGCGGAATGAGATGGGCAACCAATTTCCAATGTCTCTAGTTTCCTGTGGACAAATCGCAGTCGGCAAAGACTATAAATCTATCCTCGCTTGGTCGTTATGCCGACGATGGGAAAAGACAGTTGTAATTGTTTCTAGTCGCTCCTTCCTCTGACGCCTGGCGTGGTGTAAGTGCGAATCATTGACGGGACTCGTTTCGAGACTGGTGATTTGAGTTCACTTTGAACCAGGATTTGCAATGGGGATCAAGTACACAAAAAGCAAGCAGTTATGGTCAAAGGACAATGCGCATTTAACTTGCCGAAAAAGAGACTAGCTAAGTCATTGCCTCTGGTGTAGATGACATCGACAGGAAACACATAGGCTACACGAGCACCACAAGAACAGGACGTCGTAATAACCTCAAATCCCACGCCACCAATTAGATCCCTCTGGACACCCCCCTCCCCTAGTCCGTCAGCCCTAAGAGGAATGCGGCAACCCGCTGTGCCTTGCATCGCCCCCACGCCCGTAGAAATCCAAATCCGGGGGAGGAAAAAAAACTTCTTTTTATTCCGAGTTGCAGCTAGCCCGGCCGGGGGTGGTGGTGAATCCTCGTCACGTCATCGCAGGCCTTCGTTAACGTGCGCGGGGGGTGGGTTTTGGGCAGCGTGGTATTGGGAGAGGCCGTCGTCGTTTTCACGGGCTTGGCGGGTTTGGGATCGTGGTCGTGGTGAGCGAAGATCTTGTGGTCTATGTGGGTTTGCCCGATCGCATTGTGAAGGAGGCTGCGAAGCCTGGACTAATACGATGCTATCGCGTATGTACATACGGCGCTGCTCGAGCTTCTCAGGTCTCGCAGCTTGGGCTGGCGGGCTCACAACTTGGCACAAAACAAGTCTAGTGACAGTCAATGACTCTCAATGACGGCATGTCAATCTTTTTGCCAACAATACAGGATGGCTCGGTCATCAAGATGCACGACTCCCAGCAAGCAGTTCAGAATCGAGGTTGAAGCCAGTATGTCGGATCATGGGCAGTTCCAGGGAGCTGTGTCGATGATGCTGAGACGCAAAATGAGAACGCCGCGAGAAACTCAAGCTCGTCGTTCAGAAGGGAGTTACTCTGGTCCATTTCCTCACTCTGTCTGCTACGTGCGTCATGTAGGCAGAAGGCTCCAACCTATCGGGTTGGCCCTCAAACTATTCATTCAATCGCAGTTTATCGCTGTCGGTTTTCACGTTTTCAACGTCTTAGGAAGAGCCCAAGTCAATTCGGACTTACTCCTTAATATGTCGCATCGGAAGTGCCACTGCACCCAGCACACGTTGGCAGGCATTTCGCCGTTCCTGCAAGTCCCCCAATCCCCAGTTGCAACTGGGCTTCATTTCTCCGGCGAGATAGCTCGGCTTTCGAAAGAATTCATCACAGATTCATTACGCCATTACTAACCGTAGCGGTTGAGAGGGGTACCAACGCTCTTGGTCTGTGGTTTGTTGTTGGACAGCAGCCCCTCCGTAGTGAACGAGGAATAAATGAGCGTCGGTGGCGGCCCTGGAGTAACTGGTTATCATCTCAGAGCGCAATCCAGAATTCTTGAGCAAGGCCTAGAACAAGAAGTCGGAGGAAACTTCTCAACATCATTCGAGGGAATCCGTCATTTTAATACATTACGGCCGTGGGCCCGTGAGGTCCGAGCGGCCGATCGCTAGGCGTACGAGTGCGGAGTAATGAGCCGAGTTCCTATACGTACAGGCATTAACCGGGAGATACTATCATGGTTTTGAGACTCGGGAGGTAACTAGCCGGTTTAAGATTTGATGTCAATCGATAAGTAATGAGATACCAACTAATACTGAACAATCCGGTGCCATGCAGAACCGTAAACACTAATGACCCAGCTCGAACTGTTCAACTCCGTCGTCAGACTCTTGAGGCTCATTTAAAATTCTTCCCAGGACTTGCTCGTTCTTCCTCTCGCTCTGGTTTTCTAGGCACACTTCTCTGTCTTGTTTAGCGTCATATCCTGGTTTCGTTTCGAGCGAATCGAACAGCGGCGAATGCGCAAGTGAGTCCTGTGTGCTTCTGTCGCGCTCCCACTCCTTCTCCTTTAGTCGAGCCCTATGCTCCCAATAGTCGTCATGGAATTTCCGACCGTTGACAATAGCGTATCTCCCATGCTGTTTGAACACGGACCGGGCGGTGACGATTTCGACTTGCCCTTCGGGGAGACAAGAAGCCGGAAAGAATCCTTGTTGGACAAGCAGGTCCATCTCGTCTTGGCTGATAACGAATCTCAGTGGCGCTTTGTAGTTGTCAAAAAGATCACGCGGACGGCGATATCCCAGCACACTGGCGCACTCGTTGGCCAACATGAAGATCCTATCGCCTCGGCTAGGGAGCTGGAAGGTCCTGCGCTTATACTTGCGATCTCCCAGGAGTGTAACCTTCCCCTCACCGAGTTTATCAATGTCGTATGGAAAGTGTTCATCATTCTGGTCCGGTGTGTGATCTTGGGAACCCTGAGCGTCGTCTAGTAAAGCCTGGTGTAGCATAGAGGTTGGCATGGCCAGTTCTGAGCCCAAGCCTAAGTCTAGGTCATCGTCTGAGCTCTGGTCCCAGTCCTTCCATTGTTTAGTCCATTTTTCTGGAGGTAGTAAAGCTTTCATTTCCACAACATCGCCGATGGCTTTGCCTTTGTATCTGCTCTTGGCGCTTTTTGTCAGTTCCTCGGCTTATATCAATTCCTCCATGTCGAACAGTGGTTTCGATGACTCGCCAAGATGGATCGCACCAGACACATCACTCTGCGCCTGTCCTGAATTGTCGCTCATTACGCCTCCTCTGTAATCGTCAGGAACCTTCTCCACGTTCAGGAACGGGACTCCTTCGTCGACTTGGGTTGTGTGCTTGAAGTTCTCCAACTTAGTCGAGAGTCCTTGGTACCGCACAACTGCCTCCGTGGCATCGAGGCACGTCTCCTTGAAATGGGAGTCAAGATGTAGGCAAATCGCAGACTTCCCACTATCTGTCTTCTCGCCATAGAAAGCACAGGTAATTGGCGGCCAATCTGGACCGTACGAATGCTTGAATTCCAAATGGTATGCCCAACTAATTGCCTCGGTGAATGGCCTTGACCGACGCTTGCATTCCTGTTCATGGCAAACCCAGAGTTTCATGTCATTGAATGCATGCTTTCTATTCATTTAGTCAGTAAGTTTCCTTTTTTTTTCTCCGACAAATTCTTACTGCCAAGCATCGTCGCTGGAGAATCGCTGATATTCCCTGCCAGTTGGGCACTTGAATGGTCCGCAGTGGATGGTACTTCTGGGAAGACTCGGAATGCGCGGTTTCCCCTTTTCAGGACAGTATGGTACAGATATCGGGAACACGTCTTTCGTACACGGTGTTATTGACGGCTCGTCAAACCGCTCCCTTTCACGGAGTTGATTCATATAAGCCGAGCTCAAGGGCATGGCCAGATCAAAGGGAGCTTTAGGGAAGCGGTCTTTGATCAAAACAAAGAAAAGAGAGCCAAAGGTGTCTTCAATCGGTCGCAGGTCTCCAGAGACAGACTCCAGATCTTCCGATGTTTTTGCTTCCAGGTCGAGCGTTGGTGTTCGAATGAAGGCGTCGAGTTCCAAGAGGCACTCAACATCCGTCTCTATCTCAAGAGCATAGTCTTCCATGTCCTCAGACTCCAATTCTGAAGACTGTTCACTATCGCTTCCAGTCTTGCTACTACCATCGTCCTCGTCGCTATCATTATCGCCATGCGAAATCTCGCCGAGAGGTTTATCGGGGTTAACAGAGGAGGAGGTTTCCTTAGCAAGTCTCTTAAGGACCCTCGCTTGGACTTTGCGGTCAAGCCCAAGCCTCGGTAGTACTTCTATAACACTTTAACGCCATGGGTCTTGTTTCATCCTAGGAACAAGGCCGTACCTTCAGTCAAGACGTTCCCAATATTAACCAGGAACTCCGATACTTTCTGATGAAGAAGGGGAGATCGGGTAACCACCTCATCTAGCTCTCCATCTTCAACACCGTATCCATCTGACCAGAGGATCAATGTACTTCGGCTTCGGTCAAGACTCTTCAAGAACAATGTTGAAGAGAGTTTGGTTGAAGACGGGTCAGTCAGGACTAGTTTCATTGCCGACATGCATTCCCCGCAAAGCCGACTCAACAAACTAGCAAGAATCCGATACCAAGGTACGGAAGGCGACATCCAGTATATGTTAGAATCTCCCACGACGCTTGCCGGTAGAGTACCTCGAGTAGGATCGGAAAGCTTGGCAAGCTCCTCATCTTTCCGGATGGGCACTGAATCGTTCTAATGTAGACTAAGAGATGTCCTTCCTCGTTTAATGGCCATGCGGTGGTGGTATACTCAAGCGGACACACAGCCATCCTCAGTTTGTTGGGCAGCAAGGTCCGGAGTGGTGGATTCGACATTGATCCCTGGGGGGTTCGGGGCGTCACGAGTCCTGTCGTGTGCATTCCCTCCGTGTTCACTGTCGAACCCTCTCTTGGAGTTGTGCGAGCGGCGACGGCCGCTAGAGGAACTGGATGCGATTTCGTCTTCATCGGTGCATTCAACCTCAGTATCCTGTACACGGACAGCGGCTGAGCCGGGGACCTTGACAGTCACGTTGTCATCCTCGCTGTATGATGATCGAATGATGTGTTTAGCAGAGTATTCCGAGGCCTTGTCTTCGGTATGGTCTCCCGTCTTCTTTCGATTGCTGGGAAGTTCTGACGGGATCGTCTCTCAAGTCTTGCTGCTTCCGGCTCTGGTGATCAAGAGGGTCCGGTTCCTGTGCGATGAACCGCTTGCAGTCCTTGTATCCGCGAGGAGTCGGACTAGGTCGTGTTGGAAGGCGTTCAAGAATTTACGGGAGAAAAGCCTGATTCAATCAGGTGGCAGGACAGCTCAGCCTTCCTCCAGCCCCCGTGGTGACGCTGAGGCAGAATAGTCGGCTGCATAAGCGCCAAGCTGAAGTTGCCAGACGAGGCTCTGGTTGGCGGCGAACCAATATCCCCGCACCATCGACAGAAACCCATTTTCAATCCAAACTCGACTTCATCGTTCTTCGCATGCTTCATCTCTCCCATCATGGCCGAGCTAGCTCTGGGCATCGCGGGCGTAGTCCCATTGAGAGGCCTAGCCGTGAAGTCCTACCGCCAAGTCCACTCTAAACTAAAGACGTTTGTTCACTACTCCAAGACATTGAAGCATATGCGCAAAAGGCTTAATCTCAACCGGTCCATGTTCGAATTGGAGTGTCATTACCTCCTACGTTTCGCCTTCGATGATGCGACAATACGAGAGATGAAGTCTGACGAGCAGCGACCGGAATGGACCGACGCGGAGTTCGAAGGCAAGGTGCGACTTGGTTTGGGGACCAGCTATGAAGATGACATAGGTCTAGTGGAAGACGTTAGGGAAGTCGTCGAAGAACTTAGTCAAGCGATCGACCGTTGCGCTGACGACACGCAAGAGGTACTACTCCGGTCAAGTGAGAGAGAGCCACGGCTAACATTTAGTTAATAGGGTGAGAGGATGAAAGACAAGATGCGCAGACTAAAGAAACGCGGAAAATTGACCATCGTCGAAACTGAATGGGAGAAGACCGCCAAGAAGCTTCGCGATCCCATCCAAGACCTCACAGCTCTGCGGGAAAAGCTTCAAGGACTCAACAAGCCGACCGCATCGGACCGATGCAACACCGTCGGCAGTGAAGCAGCCAGGGTTCTCTCAGACATGAGGATCATCAGATCTGCGTCCAGCGCTCTATACTGTGGTCTCCGCGAAGCCTGGAACTGCAGCGAGCGCTCTCACAGCCGACACGCCGTGAACCTCTTCATGGAATCGCTAAGCACGCCATGTTCGGACCTTCCACAGCTCCATCTCTCCATCTCGGGGAAAGCCACGAGTGATGTAGGATCCTTCAAGACGGCCAGGCTCAAAGTGGAATCTCAACTCCAGGATCGAGCTGAGGACTCCTACCTGACACCATCAGAGTCTCCAGAAGTTGGCACGGAAGAAACCCAACCACCAAGGAAGCGTACCAAACATAGCCCATCAACCATACGCCCACAAATGCTCGCCGTGACGGGAGATATGACACTGAGTCCAGTGCGGCCATTGTCTCCTGGGAGCAGTTCATACTGCAAAAGGGAGTTCAAGAGTAGTTGTCTCAACCTTGTGCGGCCTCTTGATCATTCAGACGACGACTTCTTGGGATAACTGGATACGAAACATGACGAAACATGGCGCCACAGCTTCTATACAAGTGCTCAACCCGATCGCCTCCCCGGAAGCCGAGTAGGGCATTTTCCCTAAAAGACTTCTTTACTCGCTCGCCTGGAACGCAATTCTCGGTGTTTGAACGCCTCGAACTGGCTCTGGGGATTGTAGAAGCATCATTTACGTATCACCAGACGCCATGGCTGAATAGATGCTGGCGGATCGACGACTTCTTAGTGCTGTCTAGCAGTGACGAGTCAACCGATACTTGTCTCAAGACTCTACATCTCGGTGCCGAGTTCACGCAGACAAAGGTCTGTGACCAGGAAATGGAAGACGTCCGCGAGTCTAGCAACCTCCAACCTTTTAGCAGCAACAGAAGACGAGCTGCTCTGCTATGGCGTCGGAGACGTTACATTACATAGCCTCGGTGTCTCTCTACTTTGCATCGACAGCTGGACCAAGTTCGAGCCGGACAACTTGCTGGCCGTTCGAAAAGCAGCACGGCGAAGTGGGTTTGGACCGAGGTATCAGGACATTGTCAGCAAGTGTCTGGGATACCTTGGTCAGGACGAGAATGAGTTCAGGCCGAGCACTACAAGCGGGCAGGAGAGGGTGTTTCTGGGGGCTATGAATTCCTTGGAAGAAATGATCGCGAGTCTCAGCATCACGGATGAGGATTCGTGATCCTATACTAGGTTATGTATTCGGTTTCGTTGTAATATACCCACCCAGAGCCTCTGGTCTTCGGAGTTCTTAATAGGATTTTCATATGGCAGTACACCGAATTCCATTATTTGATACATCCCCACCACTGGTTGCTTCCATAAAAGATAATATTAACTACCGTGGTGGGAATGGCTTCACTCTTTAGGGGAGTTCGCTATTCCGGATGAAAATGACTTTAACGTGCTTCTATCATTATGTTCCTTGCCGAGAGTGATTCTCTTCTTTCGTTGCAAAACTAGACCTACCCACATGTCTTTGCATGCTTCTAAGTCTTCCCAGAGGGTGGGACTGTCTTGAGCTTCGTTCAACATCCGCCCAGATAGAAACAACAGCAGGAGAACGCAGCGCTCTACCCGCCCGATCAGGTCTCGATGTCTTCGAGCCTCATTCAAGCAAGCAACGCCTGGTAGAGTCACCACCGTTTCTCCGGGTGTACTCTCCCGAACGCTACAACCCTGACGAAGAGTTGACGACAACGACAACGCCAACGCCAACGCCAACACCCCCGAGTCGGTCTCTCCAAACAATCTTCACCAGCTTCCCAGCCAATGACACAGAATACCAGCTCGGTCCAAAGGGCCCTATCGTCAAAGCTAGCCCACGCCCCGCCGATCATTCTATCAGACTTCGACGCAGCACACACCCAGTCCGGACGCGTCCCGGGAGTCTATTCATCCCCAGCGCGAGTCAGTGACCAACCCCGTGACGTGATTATTGCGAACCCTAGCTTAGAGTTCCCGAGATGTCTACCAGGGGGGAGCTACGTCTCATCGTCGCGAGATTGCGTTCAGGCCTAGGCAACTAAGAGCATATCTTCGCCCATGCACAAATTAGGTATGTCCCTCGTCGACATCTTAGTTAGACAAGACCAACAGGAAAAACTCTGCCGCCGTGGATAGCCTCATCTCAGCCCATCGGGCACCAGCCCCACCATTCCAAGATGGCAAGTCTCAGTCAACACGTTCGCGAATCCACTCGGAAACTCCACCAGCTAAAATTATCGAAGTCCCTAAAAAACTCTCCTAGCGTCCCAACCCAACTCTTCGGAGCCTGTTCTCCGTTGTATTCACAAAGAAAAATGAGAAGAAAAAAGACTACGCATGTAGAAATATGGAACCACCTACGTCAGGATCGTGCGACGGGGGAAAATAGCCAGAGTCAGTGGGTGGGTTTTCGCCCAGGCGCCAAAGAGAAAAACTCAACACCCGTTTCCAGAACATTGAATGTAGAAACCTCATGGCATAGAGTTGCAGCTAAAGGCTATGCCTGTTACTTTTGTCTCATCGCACGGTAGCTTCGCGGCGCCATCCGACGAGCACGCATGTAGCCACGGGCTCACGCCGAAGCAAAAGAAGGGTCAAAGTCTAAGTCCAAGTAAGCGAGACTTGGCCCATTCCCCCGGGCTCATTGTCGAGAGGCTATCTTTCGTCCCACGCGGTTTTCAATACGCTGAGGGATCGAGGCTGAAACTCTGTTCGGACTGACCAACGGCATCAACCTCGTTCTCGTTGTGTCTGCTCGTCATGTGCCAGCAAATCTCGATGGCCACGCGCGTCGTCGGGCGCAGCTCCACCAGCTATCTCACCACAACCTCAAGCAAGAAAGGCTATTTTATTCAATTCATTATTCATCATTGTCGACAGCATTCCAAGTATACCGACTCCCCCAACCCATCTCCGTCGACTGTTGGACCCGTGCTAGTGAAATCCACGGCGACGCTGCGCCGCACGCCCACAGCGTCTCCCCGAACTGCGATCGACAGTCTAGCGGCCGCACAGACGGGGATCCAGACCTTTCCGCCATCCGAGAGTCGACGAGAGAGCCCTTTCGGTCAGGGGGACCATCTCGTGCAGCCATGTACATGGCCCGCGGGCGCAAAGAGGAATGAATGAATGAATGAATGATATGAATGAATGGCTTTGCGGAGTGTCCTTTCTTTCGAGTTGCAGTAGCGGGAAGCCCTTCCGCAGACGGGGTGTGGGCTGGCTACGTGGCGAGCTCTCGATAGGACCTTGGGTTGGGTAAGATGTAAGATGGAACTTGTTGCAGTCTGCGGATAGGCTCAAGTTTTTCCTGTGTCACTCACACATGCCTTTTCTTTCCTCGCGGATGGTGTCACCCGCCCATCCACAGGAATGAATGAATGAATGAATGAATAAATGGCCATGTCAGAGAAGGCGATGCGAGAAGCCGGCTTACGAAAAGATGCTATTCTGGCGAGACAGCCACCACCACCACCACGCAATGCTTCCTATTCCGTACCGAGACTTACTTGGCTTCACCTCGAAAGAAAACGGGCGTCTGCACCGCCTCTCCGCCGACCGCATCTCAGCCCGGGCGTTGAGCTAGTACGTACGAAGCTGAGTGATTACAGTTGTAAAGGAACAAAAAGACGAGCCATTTTGCGTGGGTTTACTCTTGCGGTGAGGGTCGAAATACCTATCCTATCCTTGTTTCAGTGCTTGCATATGTCGACATGAATGCAGGCAGATAGACAGACCCAGCCCATGCACAAGGTCGTATCCGCGAAGGCGCCTTTCCTTGACTTTGTGCGTACAGGACGACGACTCGTCATGAGGCACCCAACTAGCCGGTACAGCATTGTATCTTTGAGACAGGCCACCCACCTCAGAGTCACTTGTGGATGCTGTAAAAAGAAACATGATGAAATGTGTATCAGCCCTTCCCTTGAGGGATGAGGGATGAGGGATCCGCGGGCTGGTTCAACACCTTTCGTCATCATCACCTTCATCATCACGTCCCCTCATCACCAACAAGATCAACAGATCAGCCAACCAAGTCGCACGAGCTCATCCCTGCTCACAGCTCCCAAAGTCCCGCTTCTCCCATCGCCCCAATGATCAATCACCTTGCCCATCCATCCATCCATCCATCCCATCTCTCTCTCACACACACTCTCTCTCTATCTCCACTCCACCATCTTCCTCTCTTCTTCTCTCCCTCCTTCACACCCATTTCCCATTCCAACCCCCCGCTAACGCATGCCGTCCGCCCTGTCTCCGTTCCGTCCTCGCTCATTGGCCGCCACCTCTCGCCCTGTTTTTCTCTCCCACCGCAGCGTCGCATCCCCCCAAGGGAAACCGTCTCCTTGGCCAATCTCGGCGCCGGAAGAGGAGCCCACCCAAAGTGGGGGAAGAGACGAGACAAGAAATGTGCGTCTCTCAAGTGCGCAGCCAAAGCCTTTTCTCGCGCCTTCTCGCTTGGACTAATTTGGATGCCTTCCAAAATATACCCGTGGAAGGCTAGCTCAGGAGACCGTCTATGGCCATCCGGGCCTTTTGGCGAGGGCTCCATTCCCATGTCCGGCGATTCCGGGGACGGTTGGTCCACTTCCGACTGGCAGTTAGTGAGACATAGAGGATTGAGAATTGAGAACTGTGAGAAAATCAACTCTTGCGCAAGCGGAACAGTCGCACGGTAGCAAACACTAGCAGCAGCACGTTGAGGTTGAAACGGTTGTCGATTCTTTGTCAATTCATTTGATCGGCTCAGGCGGCTTCGAGGCCACCTGCCGGTATCCAAAACGTATGGTGCGCATTTTCTCAGCGCGCTTGGCTATTGAGCCATCCTCTCGCTCTAATCTTCCCAACACCCCAGTTTCTTCCAGTCCCATTTTACCCCTGATATCGTCCATTCCGTCGTCAAAGCTTGTAAACAAAAAGAGAGAAGTGTACGTGGCTTTCTTCTCGACCAACGAACGTCTCGGCCATTCCTCCGTCTATCGAAAGAGGCGCCTCCACCAAACGGCGATTAAAACATGTTTTGTTTTGTCATCTCCAAAGCATCGTCCCAAGCCCGTGGACCCCAACCAAGTGGTAGAAGAAGTAGTAACCATAGTGATTCGGGTGTGAAGAGGGTGAACAAAAATGAAAAACTCCGCCTCCAGAATCTTTGCCAAACAGTGCCCCGTTTCACTGCGCCATTCTTCATGCTTCTCTACAAGAATTGGTTCTTGCCTATCCTCATAATCCTGGCAGAAACTCCACGCTTTTAAAAGAAAACAGATACAAAGTAAAACAAGAATATCCAAACAACGCAAGGTTGGTCGCGAATAGATACACAAGGCCGAAGTTGAAGTTGGGTTCCGGACTTTCGTTTCGTGGTTCGTAAAATTTTGGCGTGATCCTGGCACGGCTTTTTTTGGTCATCCAGATATATGTGGTGTCCCTTGGGGTTTGGTAATGTGTCCAAGGGTCGATGATTAAAAACGTCGAGTAGTGTGTCCAAAGAAGTAATAAAGAATCCAAGGAGTCCTTGAGGGCTCTGGTGGTTTGCCATGTGAGTTCCATCCGGGACATATCCGGCAGAGCCTGGACTCAAACAGACAATATCTCTTCAGACATGAGTAATTTGGTGTTGGGCCCTAGTAGCATCCTTGGAAGGTTGGCATGAAGGGGACCTGTTGGTGGAAGGGAACATGGTGCTGAAGCATCGGCACCTGTTGAACGTATTTTACCATATCCCAGATGGGGAAATATGATTTGGGTTGGCATGGAGCCTGGACCGGAATGGGTGCCTGGACTTGGACAGGGACCTGAGAGCAGTGCATGGGTTGAGGGGGAACCACCATGGGTATGGGCACGACAGGCACAGGTCCGGAGTAGTTCTGGGGCACAAATTCCTGGCTGTGGTAGATGAGTTGCTCCCTAGATTCCTCTGGGTCATAAGCGTGGGGCGTGTAGTCCTGAGTCTCCTGGAGGTGTTGTTCCTGCATGAAATCGTCGTCAAGGTCGTCAATGGTAGAGCAGTCACTCGAGGTGAGCGAGCCCTCATCGTCTGAGGAGGCCGGGGAGAGAGGAGAGTCGTACTCGTAGTCGTCTAGGATGGCGTCCTCATGGGAAACGTATTTGGGTAGAAGGTGGTCGGGCGAAGCCGGGGGTGTCGGGGGAGCGATGGTCGACATCGGCGGCACCGTGAATTGGGAGCAGGCCATGATCCTGGTTCGGAGCTCAGGAAGAGTGATCCGCTGCTCCGGAATGGGGTTGAAGATCCGTCCCAGAATATCGTTCAGTTCTTCCGACAACGGGAGGATGGACTTGAGGAAGTCCTTGGAACTGGCATAGGCCCGATATGTGGAGTCCTGGAACGAAGCCTGCTTCCATGGGTTGCGTCCGCAGGTAAGGTTGACGAGGATAACACCAAGGCTCCAGACATCATTGGGGGCGCACAAGTAGTAGGGCTTCCTGGTAGAGGGGTCCAGACATTCTGAGAGAAGGAAAAGGGCATCGTTAGTTGTCTGTCATGGGAAGGGTGGGGGCGAGAGGACGAGAGAGAAAGGAAAAGAGAAATGTACCTGGACTCATGTAGAAGGTCGATCCGCATCCATATTCCTCGGAACGGTCTTCTGAGGTAGCCAGACCAAAGTCGGCAAGCTTGACGGTGTCTCCATGGTTGGTTACCAAGATGTTCTCCGGCTTGAGGTCCCTGTGGTAGATTCCCAGGCTGTGGCAGTGCTCCACGGCATCCAGGATTTGGAGGAAAATGTTCCTGGAGAGCTCATCCTTACCAACATATTGACCGCGTTCCGTGATATTCAGAAAGAGATCGCCTTCAGGGCAGTACTCCAGAATAACATAGATGCAGTCGGGATCACTCACGATCTTCAGCATGCCAACAACATTGTTATGTGACGATGCCTGGTAGTGAAGACGGATCTCGCGTTGTTGGTAGGCACACTGTCGGGGATCCAAGGGAGTTCCATCAGGGTTGAACTTGCTGAGGCACTTGACGGCATACTTCTGTCCGGTCTTGATGTCGACGGCCAAATAGACGACGCCATACGCGCCGGTACCAAGGATGTCCGTCAACTGGAGCTTGCCCTCAAGCAGACGGCCTAGTCTCTCCTCTGGGGCGAGGGGGATGTAACGAGCCTGGAAGTGTCGCGGCGCACATGGTTGTTGGACGGCGCACTTGGGGTTGTCGAAACCAGGAGAGGCCGGAGGCGTTGCGTAGCCGAAGGGGGCATGATGCTGCATGTTATGCGATTGATATCCAAAAAGGTCCTAAACGGGTCGTGGTTCTTTGGGTTGTTCCGGGCCAAAAGAGGATACCAAACGGGACAGAGAGATTAAAAGGAAAGAGAAAACACAGAAAGAGTATTTTCCACGGGCCAAGGGATCCTGATCCAATCCAAATTCCAATGGTTCGAAGAAAAAAGACACCTGTGGGTTGAATTGACGGAAGAGTTGCGTGGTTTGTCGTGTAAGAGAGGTCCCGAGGGCCGAATCAACGGGTCGAGATGAGCAGAGAGAGGTGAGGCTGGTGGTGGTGGATGTCGCCGTCCAGGAAGGTCGAGTTGATGGATGAACAAGAAAGAGGCGACGAGAGAACCTAGTGTCACGACTGCGGGAGCAGACGGGCGGATGGGAAAAGGAGTTCGGAAGGAGTGTCGTGAAAGTGGTGATGAGGTCCCTCAGAATCAGAGCGCATCATCCGGAGGGTGGGCGATGTGAGGTAGTTAACAAGGCCGTGAGCACTGGAGCAGCCTGCGATGGGACACACTCAGTTCAAGGCGAGGCGGGCGAGGACAGGATACGTACTCGTCACGCCTCGGGCTTGGATTGCGTGGAGCACCCACACCCCCAGGGCCACACCTGGGCCACTGTCCACGCCAGAGATCCACCAGCTTCATCAGACCCTGGTCCGGTTGGAGAGATTACTGGACATGGGGCCGTGTCGGGGGGCCTTGTCTTGGCCAGCGTGTGGCCGTGTGCTTGTTGGTGTGTTAATGCGCCGGCTATTCTTGTCGGTGCTCGTGGAGCGTGGAGCGTGGATCCAGCGTGGAGCATCCATCCACCATGGAGCAACGAGCATGGATCATGAAGCTGGAGCGGAGCAGCGCCAGGTTAAGGTTCGCCTGCCTTGGCTTGCTTGGGGCGTCGAGGCGTCAAGGGGGCGTTGACTATCCCAACAGGGGCGTCTTAGTGGTGACGCTGAGCAATATACGAGAGGCAAGGGTCCGAAGGTACCTCGTAGTCTGACACACCAACTAAAGTGGTTCGCCTGTGTCACTGCCTCCAGCAGGCCAGACCAAGGCCTTCTCCCCTCAGCACTAACGCCATCCATCGGCCCACTCCAAGGCCACAGTGTCTCGTCCAGTCAGAGGCGGCCGTCTTGGACTCATCGTGGTTGATCCATGGCGACGGGGCGGAGGTCGGGTGCAGTCAAGCCGCTGTTGTGCTGCTGACACCCTTCGCGCTCCTCCTTCTCGCTCCTCGCTGCTCGCACATCGCTCCCCAGCCTCTGTGTGCAGTGTGCCGTATGTGTGTCCACTGTCCAGCGTGTGTGTCCAGTTGTGTCGGGTGTTGCGTGTCCTTCTGTCTTTCTGTGCTGCTGGCGGTCCTTCCGGCCTCAGCTCTCCGTGCTGCCTGCTCCCTCTTCCCCACCGTCGGGCGAATCATCACAATCGACAGCCCCGTGATGGCCATAGTTTTTTTCTCCTCGACCCGTCTTCTGACTTTCCGCCTCCCGTGTGCCTCTTTCTGACTCTGACCTGACTCTGACTCTCAACCTCTGCCCCGGGCGCGGCTCAATGGGCAGCTTCGGGAGGCGGCGCACAACGAAGACAAGCGAGGCATGACGAACCTGCACTGAGTTTGGTGTGGAGGCAGTCCGGCTGTACCTTCGTGCACATGCTTTGGCGGCCAGTGCCCCAAGATACCAGATGGAACGAGCGGCAAACCTTGCTCACTGGAATCCTCCGCAAACAAGAAAAGGCCCGGGACTGCAGGAGCCATTGGCTCGTAGGGAGCATACAGACGGGCTTCTGTGGCGCTTGGCGACGTGTTGTGCGGACCGTCCGGAATGCATGAAGTCATCGAGTTGGCTCTGTTTGCGACCCTCTCTTCTGTGTCTTTCTGGACGTATCAGCCAAAAGACTCTGGCTCATCGCCCCTGTGCTGTTGGATTGGACCGCCCTCCAGCCTCCTGCTTGCTGCGCTGCGTTGCTGCACAAGCAACGGCACTCAAGTCTTCGGGCCAGCAAGGGGGCTGAAAGTGAACTGGCACCACTACTGCAGGCAGTTGGGGTTGTCGATCAGTGATAGCACAGTGAGCTTTCAACTCGAAGAGACGTGTCGGTAGGTGGCTTCCCCCTCGGGACTAGAATGCCTAACCAAGTGCAGAGAAGCGTACCGATCCCAGAGGAGTTTGTCTGACCGTCCACCCAATGAAAGCCCACTTGGAGTTATGCAAATGAGCGGTGGGAGCGTCCAACGCAGCCTGTATCGAGTTGAGGCATATCAGTGGCTAGAGAGTTATGCAGTTCCATTTCCGATGTGAGGCCAGTCCAAGACTCCAGATGCAACCATGGGCCGCCGATGGGCGCTGGTATAAGCCGAGCGTTATGGAATTAGGCTAACGAAAGGAAAGCTGGGTTGTTGGTTTGCATTGGCAGCTAGACAACTAGACAAGGCGGCTGTCGTCTCACCTCGTAGGCATATCCGTTCCTCATCTTGTTGGTGTTGTTCGGAGGCAAGCGAGGCTAGGGTGTGTTTTCGTGGTCTCACGACATGTAAAACAGCCGCCCGTCTGGATGCCAGCCTGGCCTCGATCGTCGAGGCCAGCCATCTGCCTGCATGTTTCCACTGAAGAGCATCAGACGTGGTCCAACGGTTGCAGGGCTGGCCGAGGCCTGCGTACATCATACAGGGATAACAACTATTAGTCAAAATACAACTGTTTGCGGTCTTCACCTAACAGGCACGTCCCTATGATGTGGTACTGAGTACGCCCTGAATGCATGGGAACGCATGCCCTGGCTTGGGTTGCTGAAAAGAGACGGCTGCAGGGCTGGTGTTGTTCTGATTGGGGCCTGACGCCGGGCCGAAGACACTTGTTCCCTGTCACAGCAGGCGCAGTGCTACCCAGCATCCTGCTGCTCAAAAGTGAGGTGCATTCATTCATGTGTGCCAGAGTGTGCCAGAGTGTGCCAGAGTGTGCCAGAGGATACTCAACGGTGTGTCCGTGTGTCTGTTGTGAGCGTGCAGCACATGCCATCTCGCCTCGACTGGACAGGCCACAGCGGGAGAGACGGAAGAGTGAGGCTGTCAATGAGGAACGGGCTGCAGAGGAGGCGTCCAATGGGCAGCAAGAACAGGGCGGATGCCCAGGGGAATGCGCCCGTTGTTGTCCACTTTGCAGTCACACTGCCAATCTCGTCGCCCGTTGAATGCATGTTGGTTCACCTGCTGGTCGTACCGCACAAGAAGTGCATTCCAAGACGGCGACCCGCCGTCGACAACACCATACCAGTTCAGTGTGGTGTGTATTCGTATGCCATACATGTTCGCAGTGGGTGAGCGTATTAAACGTGTATCCTCTGTTTTCAATACAGGTATTTGCACATTACTCATCGGCGGGCGGATGTGTATTGTGATGTGTCCCTCGTGTCTCTTCGCTAATACTTTGTCTCTTCCGATGTGTATTGTTTGTCCCAGCCACGGAGCCGGTTGCCCCTCATCGCATGATACTGCGCTCCCTTGCTTGATCGACCTGTTCGACGGCACACACGACGCTGCACGCTGCACTAGAAAGCCGAGCCCTCTGTGTGTGGTCTCTCATCGCCCTGGGATGTGTCTTGCATGCACCGCCCGTTCCGCCGTGAAAGACGTCTGCCGGGCCGGCGAGGCAAAGAGCGCAGATAGCCCCAAGACCCGTCAAAGGGAGGGACCCCCGAGACACGGTTTCATCCGGGCAAACGCTGTGTGGACAGAAGACGGCGTTTTGACGGGTCATGGTGCGAGAAATGCCTGTTGCTGGCGCCCTGGGTCTCAGAGACGACGTCTGACATGCAATGTTTGCTGCTCCAGAGTGGCGGTCAGTCCGGCTGTATGGGGTATCAGGCATCGCTGTGGGCTCTGGGCGTTGGAGTCTGGGCTCTAGCACAAGCTCCAAGAACCAAGCACCACACTGGAGACCGGAGGCTGTGACGGTCGCAGTCGGTACTGTACGGATCCCAATCTGGACGAGTGCTGAAGCGTCACAGACTCACAGTGCTGTGAGTGTGTGCCGGATGAAGTTATGATGCATGGGTGGCATGTCGAATCACGGGCGCGACTAGCCACTTTAGTCTTAGTGGCATTCAATCGCAGAACGCCTGTGGTCCCCTTCGCGCCCAACGTCACAGACACAGGCCAACAACATCAAGTCGTTGACGTTGAAAGACCTCCACCAGCGAAGAAACGAGAACTGACGGCCTACCATTGCTACCCACTGCTACCAGCCGCTACCAACCTGCAACCCTGTATGTCCATGCAGACGCCATGCGGCAAGGCCCCATAACCCATGCCCAAGTCCAAGGACGTGCCCCGAGAGTATCCAGGGCACCCATGCGACACCACCACAGGGCAACAGGGCAGACCCAGCTTCGAAGGGCTCTTCAATCTCATTCATCGATGGAGAATGGCGCCCAAAGCTCACTCATTGATTGCTCATTGAGGGCTCGCACTGATGGCTCCTCAGCGAACATGGTCCCATTCCCACCCTTCGCCCTGAAGCCTGGAAGTCTGGGGCGTCGATCACGCACTCTAGCTGAAGCACGGCGCTCGCTCTAAGCCTGCTCTAAGATGGCCTCGGCTTCATCATCAGTCAGCACATCACTTCCCAAGTTCCCGCCGTCAGCCTCAGACGACCAGGATGATCCGGGCCTCACGATCCGCCTCCTCGCTATCGGGTTCATCAGTACGAAGTACCTCGTCAAGCTCGTACACTTGCTCACTTGCAGCCAAGCCCAGCTCAGTCCCCGTCCCCGTCCTCCCGTCCACCTACCGCAAGCCGCTAGGCAGATTCTCCATTCCCACCCTCTACCGCGACGACTACCACCTGAAGCAGCCCACCAAACAGGAGTTGATTTAGTTCATGCATGGGCTGATTATCACAGGCACATTCCGTCAGAATCCTGCTCGCTGTGGCTGACCGGTGACCTTCACCTCCCTAACTCGCCTCTCCACACCTGCACCACACCTGCAGAAGTCCAGACGGCAGCCGACGTCGTCTCCCGAGTCCTGATTCGACCGACGGCCTCATCCTCCGTCCTCGCCGGCCCATCCGTCGACAGCCGGAGCTGGGCACATCGACGGGCTCCCATTGGCCATGCCGTGCATTTGTGATAGATGAGGGATGGGGTTTCTGTTCCATGAAATCTTGCAGCTACGCTGAGAGAAACGGTGAAGATGGGCAACTCCTTGATCCAATCAGCATTAGCTCTGGCTATCTCGCAACTTGCGCAACCCACCCGAAGAGAACAAGTCATTGAGTCATGGCGCGCATCCGTGGCCAAGTTGCGAACCGTGGAAGCTGTCAGCCGGCACTGGCTCTGCCCAGAGTAGAGTCCACCCAGCATACCACCACCAACACCAACAGCTTTCATCAAGCCGCAACCTCGTTTGGAAGGCGGTTTTGAGGCAAGACAGACAAGGAGAAGGGGTTGAAAGGCTCCGAGCACACCACTAATTCCGCCTTCCGCCACCACCGCGTCGTAACTTGGTCCGCGGGGGGGTAGCAAGGTGTCACCAGATCCAATAGAAGACAAAAGCAAAGCCTGACAGATGGCGAGATCGCCTGCTTTCCCCAACCATCTGGCGTTCCCCGGCCCAGATCAAGCCATCTCTCAGAGTCCCGCCTGGGATCTCGCAGAGAAACAACCCGTAGTCCTCCAAGCTCGGACGCGCCCGTGGTCCGAGAAATTGCGGGAGCTTGTGCCCGATACTCTCCTCAAACCAGCTCACCGTCACTCTTGTTTCTCGACGCTTCATGCGCTATCGATGGGTTTAGGGGACGTCTTCCCCAAGATGGCCGCCGTCCCCTGGGGTATCTGATTGCGTTGAGCATACGATTCGCCCAATTTGCTCAAGCTCAACTAGTTCATGGAGCAAGGATGGCGCACGTTTCGCTATGCGCCGATCAGGTTCAATCGCAGTCGGCAATCCATGCCCCGGGAGCAAGGTACAATGGCTCCTCGCAGATTCACCGCCTTACAGCATTGCCGTATCATGTGTAGCGTCGACGCGAGGGAGGCGGCGACGGCGAGACATTGGCTCAAATGGCTGAATGAGGCCATGGGCCAGGAACTGTAGGAACCCCGCCGGCTCCTCAGTGTCGACCTCTTGCAAGAGTCGCTCAGCGCTCGACCACATCGATAGCATGCCAGCGGGAGCGCCCAGGGAGTGCAAATCCGGGGCCACCAACACCACCAAAGGCCACATGTTCATCGCATGGCATTGATGCTGGGTCCCGCAAAACGCTCTCGCCGTGGCCGAAGTCTAAACGTGCGATCTGGACCACTAAACGACGCAGGCGAGCAGCTGGCCGATGGAGGCCTAGCGCAGCGGGATCGCATCCGGGGGCGCCTGGAGGCCTTGGACGGCACTGCTAAAGACGACGCGGTTGCAGTGGCCAGGCCGGCGGTTTGCTCACTGGTAGGCAAAGGAGCCGGCGTGGACGTCTGCCGAAGCCGCGGAGGCGAGGGTTGCAATGCGTGGGACGATCCAACGTCACCTTGATTGAGGTGTTGCAGCTCGCAGCCAGTCACAGACACCTCCGAAGACCCTTTACCGACAGTAGCCTGGCCCTGTGTTTGGTGTGGCCAGGATTGTGTCATGGGCTGCGCATGACGATCAGCGTGCCGGCCACAGGGACGGCAGGGCGCCGGAGGTCTCCTGATCGGTCACCCGCCGAGCGCTACAGAAGTGGGGACTCCGCCCGGGGCCGCCCCGGTGCTGGCACACGGAGGACAACGTCGGGGCACTACCCTGGACTGACTCTGGGGTTTGTAACTTGTCGTCTATTCTGTCTCAACGGGTTCGCGATGTGTGTTTGGGTTTTATGTTGGCTCCTGTGGGCTCTGTGAAGCTGGAGAACCTCTCTGGTTGACTGTCGATGCATCTTAAATTTTCTAACTTTGCTGTGTAAGTAAGTCATCAGGGTCAAGATCAATGACCATGCAATAAAAGTTAATCGCGAGGGCCTCCGAAATCAAAGGCACATCGGACACCTACGAGTCTTCGCCCGTAGCAATAGCCATCAAAGAGAATGCATCCCTTGCACATGTATGGCGTCATTGTCATTTTCCTCACACTCGCAACTCCATCGACTGCGGCGCGACGCAACACCACGATCGTCAATAACACCAACCGCCCATGGGGGGACCGCGCCCGGCTCAGATACAGCTACCAATGCACAGACAGCGACGTCAAGGACAAGAAGTGCCACCGAATTCCGCAACCTAACCGGTCGAGACGGATCTACGGCCCTTGCGTGGCACGTAACGACTATGTCCTATGCTCCGTGTACGAGGGGAAGACGTGCAACGGGACGCAGGGGATGACCACCACGCTTAAGAGATATAGACGTCGCGCGGAGCCAACTTGGAAGCGTGCTTTCAGGAGGACGAAAGCATTCAGGAGATTGAGTCTGCGTTCGAAGGCTGAGTCCCGTAAGAAGCGGGAGGAGAAGAAGAGGAAGGCGGAGCAGAGACCGAGAAAGAAGCTGACGGCTCGGTCGGTGGAGAGAGCAGAGTAGGAGACTACAGAGGATGCATGGTGATGGCGATGGTCCAAGTGCCATCACCACCCCGGTTGGTAGAGTATACGGCGACGGACAGACACGGCGGGCTGGAAGCTACGGACGTCTGGGCCGCCCGGACTGCAAGGGGAATGGGGATCGGCCGGCGAGGCAAGCATGAAAGGATGACGCATGAGCTTGGGGATCATCCATGGCTATTCTGTCATCAGCCTCAAAAGAGTCAAGACGCTGAGCTGAGACGGGCCTCAACCTGTTCGACTCTGATCGTCCGCAAGGCAAAACACGATGATCCCCCCCCTGGCAAACCCGGGCCTATCGTCATTTCCCTTCGTCACTGTCCGTCCGACGCGGCTTTCTTTCTTCCACGTCGTGTACTTCGAACACGACGCATTCCGAGACGCCCGAGCCGCCGGCACTTTGCGCGTTCCATCCGTTATCCGTGTATTCAGCGGATTCAAGTCGTATCTTCTACGTATCGTCCCCGGTTATTTGACAGCCGTAATTTCATCTACAGCCCGTGCTCAAAACCCAACCGTGCCACCGAAACAGGCAAGGCATCAAAAAAAGAAAAAGAGACTCCGAAAAAGTGAGGCTGTGGGCGGAAAGAGTGGAAACCGAGCGAAATTGACGTTGCTTTTTTGAGAGCGGGCACAAAGCAAGGAAAAAAAGAAGGAAAAAACCGATGGACGACGGGGGTATCACGGGCCGTGGGAAACGGTGGGCTCGAGCCATGCATGCGACAAGCCGTGTTTCGTTTTGATTAAACTCGGTCCGGGACTATTGAACTGCGGGACGACGACGCGGCGTAGCAGGACTGTTACAGGACCAACAAAAAAAGAATAGATATTGAGTTGTCATGTCATGCGGCAACGGATCCCAAAACCGACCGGACGTGCATGAAGCACAGTCAGTGCCCTCCCCCGATTTTGACAGCTGCGGACCGCCTGGATGCCAGCGCATATTTTTTTGTTTGCTTACCCTGCAGGTTGACAGCGAGGGGAACCAGAGAGCTGGTTACTTTGGTTGAGGTTGGGTTTCGCACACGGAGCTTTGCGCAGGTAGTAATTGTGGATAATATGGCTTGTTAATGTCCCCGTCGTGGTGCGTTTTCCTCTGATATCAGATGTGAGAAGTGAGATGTGGGATATGGAGTTCATCACTAGAGGGAGTGTTGCGAAGGACGTCGACGACTTTTGCTGATCCCACGAGCAACTCTCACAGCCTATGAACTTATGCATAATGTATCAAATATAATTACCAGAGTCTTCCACTTTTATGTATACATTTATTGTGCCTATGCATACATTCATTCATGCCATTATCAACCGGTTGTCCATATCCGTACCAACACTCACAAGAAGAAGCAACAAGACACATCCATCTCGTGTCAACTCCACAGCCAACTCACGGAACACCCTCCCTTCTCCACCCGGCCCAGACTTACCACGGGAGAAGACCAGACACCCGTTGCGTTGCCGCTTCGCTGTGCCTGTTCCGTTGGGCATACGCCTTCCGAGCCAGACGACGGTGGACCTGCAAGGGATGCCAGTATTCCGAGCACAGCCCGTGCAAGTGGCAATAAAGTACGAGGCCGGAGGCACGAAGATACCGTGGCCCGTGGAAGGGAACAGACGATGCAAGGAGCCGTCGGGTCGGGCACGAAGGACGGCTGACGAAGTGACTGACTTGCATTACATGGAGGACCATCGAGTGGCGGATTGTCTCGGTGTAAGTCCAGCCCGCAACGCCAACCAACAAGACAAGACAACGATGCCATCACGGGCGTTACCCCCAATCAGCAAGTAGCCCAACCCCCCAACGCCCTGCGAAAAGCAGCCCCTTCCGGCGTCACACACGGCGCCCCCCCCCCCTCCCCGGTGTGACGAAGCCACCGGGGGAGACCAAAGAAACAAAAGGAAAAACGAGGCTTTTCTCGACGTGGTGCAACATCGAGTTGGGAAGGGCGCTGAGACGAGACGCGGCGAGTCGGGGCGAGGGAGGAAGAGTCGTCGCTTGCCCGAAGGCATCGCCTCCCGGCTGGCTGGCGCCTGGGTTGCGGCGCAGTCGGGCGGATTCTCGAGCTAGAGCTATGGGTGATGACTGACGAGACGGACGAACTATTCCTGTCATGTCTGCGTCTGACCAAAAAGGTCATATTTTCACCACAACTCACGACTCAGCAAAGTCCACGTTGAGTGTGAACCGTCGAAACTCTGTCATGGAGCGTTGTCTTAAACCGCGACTCACTATCGACCCATTGCAAGACATGTGGCACACGATGAGGTAAACCCAAGATTGCTCCTCCCATGTAACCAGTCCCTCCTGTCTCTAAATCTGTTCTACCCAAGGTCCAGAGCTCTTCTAAGCTGGTTTCAACCGACCCGCCAGTTACGCGTGGCAAACAGTACATTGCTTCAAGAGTCGAGTTGAACAATTTTATCCATCTATCCTCACACCAGTGACTCATCTCTCAGACAGCCTGTTACCGTCGCGAAGCCCCCGCCCTTGACGTGAAGAAGGGGTGTCGCAGCGCATCAGCTGCCTTGATCCTCTTGTCTGGGTTCAGCGTCAGACAGTGCTCCAGCAGGTCGATGAAGTGGTTCAGCTCCCTGGTTTCCGTGTCATCCATGCCACTCGACGCGGCCATCAGTCGGGTCCGCAGGTCGCGAGTGGGCTTGATCATCGAAAGGGTCCGAACAGCAGTCTGTAAGCGAGTATCCGTTAGTAACTGACCCGACGAGTTTCTAAATCAAGAAGACACCGGGGAGGCATGTGAGAACGACAGATCTGATGGACCGGGGTCGGCGCTTGGCCGCGGCCTGGTCCGAGTAGGGGTTCAGATGCATGAGCTGCAGCTGTCGCCCCAGACAACGACACGCGAGGGATGTTGGCTTTGTTGGCTGACTCCGAGATGAGGAGCTGGGGTGCGGACCGGGAGGTTGGCAATGGGTGCGGCCAGATTAAGGACCAGAACGGTGGGCATGTCCGCCAAAGAGGCCATCTCATCTACCTTCCCATGGGTGGCTGAAGGTCCAGATCCAACATCCCCAGATGGTGGCTGGATGACGTTGACTGGTCTTGACACTCCCCACAAGTCTGAGCGCTTCCGCTGCAAGGGATGCCACTCCAAGCGCTTACCCTCGCAGAGCCCCATTCCCAAGACAACCGCCCCCAAACTCACCCTTGTCGGTCTGGGGCAAAAATAGAAGAAACGCTGGCATTAAGTATCCATTGAAACGTGAACGGGCACTTGACGATGGGGGCAAGGGAGAAGAGGGGTAGAGAGAGAACGAAACAATAGTAACACGGAAGAAATACATCAGAACGTACCTTGTTGAGGATCTTGTCCCGCTCAATGCTGACGAATTGTCCCATCTCGTCGAAGTGAACGCCTGCCAGCTGCCCACGCTTGAACAGCTTCGGCGTCAACCTGCCACGGATCTCCATGATCGCCTTGAGCATCTGGTTGTTGCTGTCGCCCGTGAACAAGATCTTGCCCGTGTATAGCTCATAGAGCGTGCACCCGATGGACCACATGTCTACCGCGTAGTCATATGGCATTCCGAGGATGATCTCCGGCGCACGGTAGAATCGACTGACTAGGTACGGCGTGATTTCCGTGTGCGCTGTTGCGGCATCCGATCTGTCGATGGCCGTGCCCAAATCGCAAATCTTGAGGACATTGCGACTTTCGTTGACCTGTCATTTCAAGTGAGCAGTTCGTTTTCACTGGGGCGACCAGCGAGAGCTTACCAAGATGTTGTCGGGCTTCAGATCTGCGTGGATGATGCTGCATTTGCGCATATGGGCGAGGGCTACAAAGATCTGGTACGCGTACGTTCGGGTTGCCCCCAAGTTGATACCCACGTTGTTGCCAAACTTGCGCAATACCTCACGCAGGTTCAAGCTCAGGTTCTCAAACACCATGCAGAGATGACCGTTATAGTCAAACGCCCGCTCAAACTTGACAATGTGCTTCCGGTGCTCGGGATCCGCATCGTTGAGCTTCTCTAGGATGGCAATCTCCGTGTAGCCTCCCTTTCGGAGAGCGTCGTTGTTGCGCATCATCTTAATCGCGACGAGCTCCTTTGTCGTGATATCAACAGCGCGAGCCACGCCCGAAAACATGCCCTTCCCGAGAGCGGCCTGGATCTGATACCGTCCGTTGAGCACCTCACCAATTCGGATCTTGTAGTATCCGTCCTTGTCGTCGCCTTCGAGAATTCCACCTTTGGCGACGGCCTGGATATCGGGTGCCGAGCCGTTGGCATCGGTAGTTGCTGGAGCGGCTGTGGGCTTCGTCGCATACTTGTCCTCATCGAAATCCTCGGCGAACATGTCAAAGTCGTCATCGTCATCATCGCCAGAAGACTTCTCAGGTTTTTGCTCCTGAGGTACTTGCGTTTCCTCCTGCGGTTGCTGCTCCGTAGTTGCGACAACATGCTCACCGTGGAGTACGACATGTCCATGCCGAAGCTCACCGCGTTTCTCGTCTTCCTGCATGTCAACAGTAGGATCGTAATCTGCAGCAGAGGGGCCATCTTCGTCATCAACCTTGATCTTCCCATGGGAGTTCATCAGCTGCGTGTCGTCCAGGAGGTTGATTCCGCCAGGGGAAGGCTCGTCATGAGATGCAGGCGAGCGAGGTGATGCTAGATCTGAGAATGGATTAGCTCTTGCTATCACGCAACGAGGAAGCAGCGTACCGGATCGAGGAGTTCTTGGGGTTTGAGGTGTTGCTACCTCAGAGTGCGACTTCACGGGGCTATCGACATAAGTGGATGCAGGCGATGTTGCGTGAGCCTTGGTAGCTGCGCCAACAGCGTGAAGGAGGAGCGGAGTCGCAGAGCTAGACTTGGCGAGGATTTCCTGACGCCGTTTGCGCCGGCGCTCGATCTCGGCCTCTTCATCGATAGGCTCAGGCTCTTCAAAGTCCTCCTCTGGTTCTGGTTCTGGTTCGGCGAACGACACCCTGTTATTCGGTTAGCTGACCTGGAAGAATATGACAATGGATCAACTTACTTCTGGGAAGTCTTGGAAGAGGCATGTCCATTGGCAATCCCTTTGTTCGGTTTAGCATCATCTTCTTTGGCGCGTGAAGCCTCTCCTACAGTGGTCCTTTTGGACACAAAACCAGCATCCCGAGAGTTATGGCCATCATCGTACTTTAGCCCTCTGGGGTCATCGCGCCGGTCATGGTGGCCTTCTTTGACGAATCGATCGAATCTGCCCCTTTCTGCGCGACCATATCGTTTAGGGGATCTGCTACGATTTCGGGGGCGTTTATTGGAATATGCTTCGCGGTTTCCACGGTACTCGTCTCTGTCGCGACTCCCCTCGCGGTCTCGGCCGCCGTAGTTGAGATTTGAGGTTCGGGACGCAGGATGGTCTAGGTCTTCGTAGGAGGGACGGGGCCTCCGAGGATCGTCACGCCGTGATTCATCGTACTGGGATCGGAAATGCCTTGGATCATTGTCGCGGGGCCTACCGGCGTAGTGATCCCCATCTCTTTCTCGTTCTCTATTTCTGTCTTTGTCGTCGCGTTGGCGTTTGTAGCCGCGCGGTGATGGGCTTCGTCGAGAGTTGTTGCTGTGCCTAGAGGCGGCATCGTGGTCCGGAGTCGAGAGTCTGCTTCGATGTCTGTCTTGACGGTCAACACCGCTTCCTCCAGGGTGCCGAAGTGAAGTTGCCTTCAAATCCTCAACGCCATTCTCGACGATTTCACCCTCGTCCGAACTGGACGCCATGCTCACTGAGTGCGGTGGGATGGAAATCCCAGGGGCTTTGGGGGGCCTTGAGGGAGAGAAGGAGGCAAGACGAGTCAGCAAAGCGAACTGGGGAGACAGAGCGCAATGGGAGAAGAGCCCAACCGGATGAGTGGTGACTCCTACTAGGCTCAAGGTCGAAGTTGAAGGAGGGGTTGACGGAAATTGAAGCGGATGGAAACGACAACGAGGTGGCGGAGAAGCAGACGGAGACAATAGAGGGAGGGAGGAGGAGCAAGGCAAACGGCAATGGTGGGTTCGTTATGACGGAAATATCCCAAGTGTTGAACGGCCTCGTGTATCTGTGCGTGGTTTCTCGAAAGCGTTGTGAGTATCGATAACGTTAAGAACTGATGTCGTTGCTGGTCTCCCGACTTTGACGTAACGATGGATGCAGTCGGTCGCGCAGCTGCGTCTCGGTGTGCCTAAGGTAGGAGTCGGTGGAGGAAAAAAACTTGATCCATGCCGCATTAGGTAAGCCCCGAAAGACCCTTATCGTGCCTGTCCTGTCAAAACCACCACTGTCCGACAGCGAGTTAACAGCGCCTTATTAGTGGACTTACCGCCCGTGGGTCCCCTGTGGTGGCTGCCTCCTGGGCGGTCTGTGGGGGCCCCGAGACGAAAGGTCCTGGCTTTCGTCTGACTGACTTTTGCTGCGACAACTCCTTTGCCACAGCACGTTCTTCATTCTCTGTTTATTTACCGCTCTCGCTCTCGCTACTTTTATCCTTTCACGCGCAAGCAACACCAGACACACAAGCATCATGGGCGGCAACAACCGAGAAGGCAAGTCCGCATTCTCCCACCGCATTCGCCCCGCCAGTAACTAACCCCTCCAACCTACAACAGGCGGCAAGGCCAAGCCCCTCAAGGCGGCCAAGAAGGCCAACAAGGAGCTCGACGAGGACGACAAGGCCTTCCTCGAGAAGAAGCGCGCTGGTACGATATCAACCCCCCTCTCCTGTCCCCCGGAACGTTATACGAAAAACGAAACTGGAACATGTTCGGGCTGACACAAGAGTTGCTACGCTGCAGAGGAGAAGGCTCGCAAGGAGATGGCGTCCAAGGCCGGCGGCAAGGGCCCCCTAAACACCGGTGCGCAGGGCATCAAGAAGAGCGGCAAGAAGTAAACGCGCCGCGAGCCCCTTTGGATAACTGCGGCGCGCACTGCGACGAACGAGCGACGGTCAGGGTTTGCCATGGTGTGAGTCGAGGCCAGGCTTTGGCGGCTGGTGTGGTGTTCTGGAAGCCGGGACATGCGCTCTCTGATGGTTGACGAGAATATGAAATCCATGCCGTGACAAAAGGCTGACCTATGTAGCCGCTGCTTTTTCTCCGTGACGTATATGCTCTGGGCGTTTTCTGCCGTTGACGTCGCTGCCATGATCTGACCACACATACCTGTCTGTATTTATATCCCGCTTCCGAGGCCTTCAGCGGTGACGCGAATCCCCCAACCGCCAGCCCGGCATCGACACAGCAACAACAAAAAGCCGTCGCAAAAGCTCATGACACTCCTAAACCGTCCTTGACGCCGAACTTCCTTCGACGGAGGGTCCTCCATTTACGTAGTTTTTAGTGGGCCGACTATCCCAGAGGCGTGCTCTAGCCTCGGGAGCGTTGCTTCTGCGGCGCCCTGCGCTGCGTGTCTTTTCCATGTGCTCGTCCCAACAAAAGCATCCTGGCCAACAACGTCCACACGCGGCTCCGGCTTCTCAACTCATTGAATCGGAGGACCCATCTGGCGGAGTCTTCGACGGCTATATAAAGTGAGAACTGCAATTCCTTGCAAATTATTTGGGTTTCTAGGCGGGCAACGGTTGACCGTAGCTTTTATCAAGTACCAAAGTGCTGGAGACTGAAACTCGCAATCAACTCACACCTATCATCATGACATTCCAACAACACGCCGATGGCGTCCGCCAGCGCCGTCCCTCCACCACTGAAACCATTCTCAAGACCGCCAAGTCCGTCGAGCAAAAGCTGGAACAATCGCTCCTCATCTTCTGGGACGACCTGCCCGACTGGCGCCGCGACAACCACTACATCCTCACCGGCTACCGCCAGTCACAATCCTCATATGCCCACTCCCTGCGCTCGCTCTTCTACCTGCACAACGAGTCCGTCAACATCTGGTCGCATCTCCTGGGCGCCATCGTCTTCCTGGCTACCGGCACGTACATATACTACGTCGTCTACTGGCGCTACGAGTCGGCGTCGCCCGCGGATGTCTTCGTCTTCGCCTGCTTCTTCGGCGGCGCCGTGGCGTGTCTGGGCATGAGCGCGACGTTCCATGCGCTGTCCAACCACAGCGAGATGGTCGCCAAGTGGGGGAACAAGCTGGACTACACGGGCATCGTGGCCCTGATCGTCGGGAGTTATTTCCCTGCTCTGTACTATGGTTTCTTCTGTAAGCCGTACTTGATGGAGGTGTATTTGTGGTCGGTAAGTTCCCCGGATTCCTCAGAAAAGGGAAATACTCACTAACACGGTTCAGATTTGTCTCCTCGGTCTCGGCTGTGGACTTGTCTCATGGATTGAACGCTTTCGCACGCCTGCTTGGAGACCCTACCGCACCTTGATGTTTGTCGCCCTTGGTCTTTCTGGCGTGGTTCCTGTCATCCACGGCTGCATGATCTACGGCGTCCAGGGGCTTGACGAACGGATGAGCGTCAAACTAGTTGTCCTCCATGGTGCCATGTACATCTTTGGTGCCTTTCTCTACGCCGTACGTCTCGTTGCTCCGTTGATGTCTCCCGCATCTTGCTAACAATGAACAGTTTCGCTGGCCCGAGAGGAGCTTCCCCCAAACTTTTGACATCTGGGGCAGCTCTCACCAGATCTTCCACATGTGCGTCATCATGGCGGCCGTAACGCACTTCTATGGCATGTCCAAAGCCTTTGACTACCATCACACCGTCATGGGATCCCACTGTCTCCAGGGTTAACTGTCCGCGGAGCCTTGGTTCATAAATCAATTCGTCATATCGCCCTTGTGGTATCATCCCCTACTTGTCCAGCCCGAGATCCATGACCTTTACCAGCCCTGATCCCATTGCCGCTGCCGCCCAACACCCGTATTCTTCGTTCGGATTCCATTCCACCGCCGTGATCCTCGTCAGCGGCTCATACACCACTGCTCGTGTGGGATCCGACGGACCAGCTCCATCCTCCTCTTCATCTCCGACCACTTCCTCAGCGTCCTTCTTCTTCACCTTCTTTCCCTTTTTGACCGGAGGCTTAAAATCCGTCTTGGGATTGACGTTCCGTTCCAATATAAAGCCCTGCAGCACCCGTGACACTCCGCGCACCCCGGCTAGTGTATCCTCCGAGAAGAACTTTGCCGGCCGGTGCTCGTGCTGGAAGACCCTGATACGATCAGAGGGTTCGCGCTTGGTGGTGAAGAGCTCAACTTGTGGGTTTAGCGCCCACAGCGAGCCATCCATGGTGCCGATGAGCAAATACGGATGTGTACGCCCGACAGAGAGACAGGAGGGGAAGCTTTGGCCGGTAAAGACTCGGCGAGCAATGGGGTATTGAGCGTGGTGCATGAAGCCAATTTGGGTGTTGAGCACGCCGGCGGAAGGATACGTGGAGAAGAAGCCCAGGAGGTGATCGCTGTATCCGAGAAGGTTGGGTTGTGATGCGACGGTTAGGGCCTGGACCTCGGTTGTCTCGGTGCTGGGAGCTCGCAGGTCGAAGAGCCTCACGGTTCCACCGACGGGGTAAGAGGCGATGATGTAAGGCATGGATGGGTAGCCTGAGACGAGGTCGAGGATGATGTTGTGATGGACAGGGTGTCTCGAGAGGAGACGATTAGGACGGATGGACCAGAGGGCGATACTGCCGTCCGTGTAGCCTACGACGAGGCGGTTGAAGTTGATCCACGTGAGGGTCGTTGCCTGTATGTCCTCTTTATCTGTGAACTCAAGTGTGGCCACAGGTTGCTGTGCTTTATCTGAAAAACAGTTAGAAATAGAGTAGCAAGGATAGAAATGCCAAGCAACGAGCGGAATATCTCACCATAACTTCCGTCTCCATCATCACCACCCGCCTCAACGACATACACATTCCCATCCCCGCAAAGCACCGCCAGGTGCCCAAACGCAGGACTCCATTTCACCCTCCGCGCGCGGCCGTGCTCCAGACATATCGCCCTCCGAAACCTGGGCCGCTTGGACGACGGCCGCACCAACCCATCGTCCGCCCGCTCCCCGACAAACTCCCACAGCTGGACGACGCCGTGCCTCTGGAAGTCGGGCTTCACAGACTCCTGCTCGAAGTCGTAGTGCTCTTGGTCGGAGTGTGGCACGATGCATAGCGCCAGGAGTTGGGTTGCGTCGGGCTTGTGTTGCGGCGCCCAGTCCATGCTGGTGACGATGCCACCGGCATCAAGCATCCATCCCGCGACGATTTTGGCATCGCAGTCGTCTTGGTCAAACGGGAGGCCGGATTGCGAGAGTGAGTAGGCATCGCCAGGCGCAAAGCTGATTTCCCGCTGGGCGTCGTGCGGTCCCATCAACACCGGCATCGCTCCGTGTTGGAAACAGTAAGGCTGAGCTTCGTCGTCCGACAACCGAAGCAGAGAATCGCCCTGCGGCATGCTGGCCTTCACGCGCTCGAACCAGTGCTCAGCATTTGAAGCCTCCCTCTTGAAGAAGTTCGGCGACCAGACGCCCCTGTCCGGCTGCCCGTGCTCCTCCGCCTTCTCCCGCGGCGGCAACACGCTCCAGTCCATCCAGCGATCCAGCATGCCGTGCGCCGTTTTGACGCCGCCCTCGAGCCGCCCGTACCACATGTTCACGAGGGACTTGCCCCGGAGCCCGCGTTCGTACGGCCCGCAGTACGCCCGGACGATGCGCCCGTCCGCCGCCACGGGCTCGACGTCCAGGTAGCCCGTGATGCCGATCGCGCGGAGGTTGAACGGGCGGATGAGCTTGATGCGCTGGCGGGAAAAGCGGTCGGGGACGCCCTCGGGGTCGCTCACGGAGACGTCCGACTCGACGGCCTCGCGCTCGAAGGCGAGGTCATCTTCCTCGATGCTCTCCTCGGCTGCGGCCGCTGCGGCAGCTTCAAAATTGTCGTCGTCGGCGTCGGTTTTCTCGTTGCGCTTGCGGACGATGTCTTCTTCCGAGCTTCCCTCGAAGTCATATTTTTCGACCGCGTAACTCTTCGTGCGGTTTGCTCTGCGCGTCCTCATGGCTGGGCGGGTTGTGAGTTTTGCGGGTGAGAAGTTGGTTCAGAAAGTCAAGATGAGCCAGCGAGTTTCTGGGTGGGGCGCGTGCGAGCAACTTCACATAAAAGCTCAAGATGCTTCGACCAGGTGATCGTTTTACAACCCGCCAGCCCCCTAACGTCTAACTGTAGACGAGCTGAACTCAATTTCTTCGTGACTAATTGATTCAACCTACATGTTCGTGCGGTGATTTGCTTTGAAGATAGTTGGCATCGCATGGACTGGTCTCTTAGACCGAGTGGAAGCAAAGGCTTGCAATACAATAGGGGAGAGAGGGAGAAAGGCGCAAAGCATGTGGTGGGTTGAATTCTGATAGGCAAGCTAGAAACTATAGCCTCCTGCTTCCGAGTTGTCGGGCCCTTGAACATTCCACCACCAAGTGAAGAAGCTTAGCCCTGCTTGCAATCACATCCAATTACACCTTGCTCAAAGCAAGGCAAACAAAGGCCCTGGATACCTTTCTCAAACATATCAAGTCTTTTGTTTAGCTCCTCCTCAATATCCTTTTGTCCTCTTCGGCCTCTCAGGTTTGTGTCGCCAAACGTGGGTCGGAAGGCGCGAATACAGCTCAAGGTCTCATGGAGTGACAAACATTTGGTGCCAAGCCTGGTGTTGAGGAGAACATCGTTCCCGCAGTAGTTGTACAACTGCACCATGTAGCTTCTGGAATACTCTAATCCGTTCTCAACTTTATACATAATCCAGGCGGGAAGAGAGCGGTAGAAACAAAAAGAAAGCCCAAGAAGAAGATCAGCTTGTTTATCTGTGAGCGCGCCTGGTGGATAATGGTTAGAATGTATGTGGATGCGAGAAGAGATAAGATCTTTGATCCAGCCTGAAGACTTACATGCGAGCTTGTATAGTGTACTATTACCAGCCAATCTGGAAGTCTTAGCCCCCATTTCCGCAGCCAGAGTCGTGAACGAGCCAGCGTGCTCCTGGATGATGCGTTGACTGATGGTTTCAAAATGATCCTTGACCCTAAACTCGTAGCATACGAACAGTAGGCGGAAAAGCCAAGGTGTAGCCAGCTCATTGCTGTTATCCTTATCCACCTCTCTTTCTTGGTTGACGACATTGGTTGGTGTATGGGGTAGGGCATGAACCATACGCTGTATAGTAGATACGTACTTGGTGATCCATGCCTCGACGCAAAACTGGATGGCAGGAATGAGATCGTACTTTTCTGCTATATGGTAGATGCAAAGCAGGTCCTCCAATGTTGGGTCCTGCTCTCTCAACCCACGTTGATGGTGGAGGATGCGACAGATATGGGCGAAGCCCTTTGGATCATCATCTGGTAATGCGATTTCAATGGGGTTGTCTCTGGAGGTGGCTAGCGCTTGCCCTTCCTTGAAGTTTGGGCTAAGCATAGCCGCGAAGATTGGAGACGCAATCCTCATGATGCACGAACTGACTTGAACTTCGGCTGCTCCCTTTCCGAGGATGAAAATGATATCTCCATCGGGGGCGATTTTCTCGACTGTCGTATGCTCTGGATCCATCGACATATCTGAGGAGATGGCGTCGTGTGTTCGCTTTGCCATGGCGGGTGGACTGCTGATGCTGTCGCACAAGAAGTGTGGATGAACCCTAGAAGGAGATGCTGGGATGAGAAGGGAAGTAGAAAAGAGGAGGAGCTGTGTTGTGATGAAGAAGTGAGAGGAGCTCCGATAGAACTCGGCTGCCTAAGGTATGGGGAGATATGATCAGTGAATCATCGGAAGAAAATTTTCTTCTCCCGAGTGATAGAACGATGTTGGACTGTTTGTTCAAACAGTGTTGGGCGAACAGAAGAGCTGCTACGTTGACAGCTGTCCACGGCTGTCCAGAACTGCATTTGTGCCTGCTCATAATCGCCACGAGGATATTTGTTAGTCCATTTGCTTAGGAGGTTTTTAGCCTAACCGTGGGAAACAAGACCACCACCAAGTAACGCGAAGCCTGATAGAGGATCGTTTGTTAAGTTTGGAGTTCATCCAGTGGTTTGCACGCCCTGTCTTATTACTCAGTGTCAAGACGCAGTTTGGCATAAGTTTTACAACTTGGCCTTATGATTGTTCTTATTCACATTTATTTAGGCATATGGGATTCGCTAAGTGTTGGGATCTATGTGGTGAATCTGCGAGATTGGGACAGGGCTGGATAACTTCTCAAGGTTACGGGCACGCTTCTCGGAAGGAAAATGGCTAGCTTTATGTATCTTAGGTACCTTGCTAGACACTAAGGCAGTAAGTAGACAATAGGTAAGAGTCGATATCTTAGTACCTAAGTAAGTAAAAAGCTTATGTTGAGTACTTACTTACCTTACCTATAACCTTAGGGATGAGTCAACATCTCGGTGGCTGGTGGCATCTTCTTAACCTCTGACCTACCCCTACCTAATTTGTCTTATTTCTTTAATTTGTTACCCGACACTAGACATGGGCACCTTCAAGCAAAGCGGCAACATGAGCCTCGCCAAACCCATCCGCAAAACCATGAAGCGCGGAGGGGACAAATCTCTCGCTATTTCTATGGATGATGCATATGACTACAACATCCTTGGCGATGTGGACCCCGATGACCTCTACGAAGACCTCAAGTCGTCCCATGAAGGCTTCATACAGTCTTTGAAGAGTTCGTCTGTCGATGAGAAGGCCTTGGAGGACCAAATAAGCGATGCAATGGCCCGCATGGTCCATGGGTCTAACATGATTGAGAGCGCAGGAGGAGAACTTGACACCACCCTAAAGCTATGTCGAGCCATCTTCCAGGGAGAGCGACAGAACATTCCCGAGATCCAGGAAGAAGACGCAGACTATGAGGGCTTAGGACGTGACTTGGCGCAGAGACGTGTACCACACGGCATCGACGCCATCCTCCGAAGCCACCACGAAATCGTCCAGCACGCCAAAGCCACCAGATACATCATCAATGAGGTCTACATCAAGGGAAAAGACATCTCAGAAGATACAATTCTACAGACACATCGTATCTTGACCCGCAAACTCGACACCGAAGACGGCATGTCCTGGAAAGAATACAGCGGCGTCTACCGCGACTGCGATGTGAGTGCTGGTCTTCACCAGTACATAGATCCCCGCCTAGTCCCCGGCGTAATGCGGGCAATGATCCGATCTCTCAATGGGAATCTTCAGGATGCTATCAAGTGTGGAGAGATCGATCCTATTGCTCTCGCAGCGAAATACAGCCACACGTTTGTGAACATCCACCCCTTCGTCGACGGCAACGGACGCGTCTGTCGCCTTATTCTGAACGCCCTATTACTCAAATATACTGGAATTATCATTTGCATTGGTGAGGAGGAACTCGATAGGGAGAAATATATGGAGGTTGCGATAGCTGGATCGATGGCAGAGGCATCAGCTCATGAGGAGGACATGGACGGTCTAGACGAACACTACAAGCCGAAGCACTACAAGGGCCTTGCATCTTTCACCTTGCAACATTCGTGCGATAGTATGCGGAAGCTTACTGATTTACTCAAGAAAAGCCAAGCTTGGAGTCTGTTAATGTGAATTAAGTTATGTTTTACAAAAACAAAAACAAAAACAAAAAGGAACCCGCTTCTGATGTCATGCGCTTTATGCTACTTCTCCGGTGATGAGATGAATTTTGACAGACCATTGGTTTCATACTAATCTATGTCGCAATCCTTGTTTATCGACACACTTTCTCCACATCCCAGGTTAGCTTGAATAATTCATTCTGAGACATAAGCGTAGGACTTCTTCACGAGTCAGGTTCGAACACAAGTCAAATGGGACACGTCAGTATTTAACGTGGTTCAAGTATTATTCAGTATCTAATTCGGAGTGTAGAGAACCCATGCTGAGCTCGGAACTCAGGTAGCTAGCTGGCAGCCCCGACCATAACCTGCCCCCCTGGGTATGGAGAGAGACCAGTTCCCAAGTGTCAAACATAGGAAATTTCGAAACCCTTGTCTGCGACTTGCGCCCTATCGTCCTTGTAGTCCTCTCAGGTTTCGTATTCCAAACGGCCGAGCAGGGGTAGGAGGTAGATTGCAACTCCTCGGAATCAGTGGAACCACAAAGCCATGCAGTGTTCTCCACGAGCCAAGAAAGAGATTTTCGCGGTCTTGAAGCAATTTAGGCAGAGACCTTTGGTTCCCCATGAACTCTTGACCTCCCGAATTTCGTTGATGGTCACTGTTTCAATATCAACTCTGTTCAGCTAGAGATAATCGGATAGCGTGATTACTTACGAGCTAACCGCAGGCCGAAAGAAACGTCCGGTGTTTCGCTTGCCCACCTCAGAAGCGACAGGCCAGACATTCCGCCTAATGACATACTGAGTTCGTGAAACTGCTGTGAATGGCGAAACCAATTAGCTGCAGTCAGGAGAAGCCAGTAGTCTTCCGGATCGTCAAAGGGATAGTCGTTGAGCCAGCAAGAACCCGCGAAACCCAGAAGAGGGGTCATGGCGTATTTATGTGCCAGCATGGCAATATTCTGGATCTCAGGTGCTGGTAAATCCTCCAAAGCAGGGTTTGCCCCATAGATGACACTAAGAATGTTCTTCATGGTCGGAACATCATGGTCGGGAATTTCCTCCACCATGCCAGGGTTTGCTTGGTGGATGACACCAAGACGGTAATTCGTGGTGAGAACATCATGGCCGGACGAGCCCTTAGACTTATCACCGACGTTCTCGGATACGGAAAAGCCATCCTCAGATTTAACCTCCAAGTGAGGACAAATTTCACGAAGAAAAGACGAAGATATTTGGATCTTTGCGGGTCGGTGTTGATGATGAGATCAAAATTGGTATGTAGTTTCTCAACCGAGGATTCCTTAGCATCTGCAGTCGCTGTTAGCAATAAAATATATCAAAAGAACAACACCTGCTATACCTGAGCCGGAAAGCTTGACGCGCTTGACATCATGCTTTGGTGATGCCATCTTGTTTCGAAGTGCTCCAGTAAAATAAAGGAACGCGAGGTGAAAGGACGAAGGACAATCAGGGTGATGGAATACGAGGAAGCGAATGGTGAGAGAAGAGGAAGGCGGTTTGAAATGGCGTTGCCACTGACAGCTGTCAAACTTGCATTTCAGCTGCAAACAGGTGTGAGGCCATGAGAGGCAAGCACCCTGCCTCCAGGTTGTTTCCGCCTCGCGACTTTCCATTAGACCAAGAAATAGAAGCAAGATGGCATCTGAAAGGGCTTGTCAAGAATACGGAAAAGCACGTGTGAACAATTGACCACTTCGTTCTATTCCCATTAATTATAGTAACGTTGTTGAATGAAGCCATTGAGCCTGTTCTTCCTTAGGCGCCGGGACCAGCAGGCTTGGGTACCTATGTATAGCCTGTGAGTGTCCCAGATACAGTATGGCCCCAGTTTTCCATTAACTAACAGTTATCGTTGTAGACGTATTGAAAATGCCTTTACCGACACGGAGATGTCGTCAGTTTGCAAGAGCCGCGTGTAGACGAGGTTGTCGCCAGTGAGTGAAGTTAACCGACAATTACCCGCCAGGTGCAACACCAAGCCCGCTCAGCTCACCAGCGCAAGTGCGACAACGAAAGCATCAACCAACCACAAAAACGGGAATCATGAGTGACCCGCCAAGGTCGCCGAGCCAAGGCCATTCTAGGAACAAGTCGGTCACAAAGGGTATGTCCAAAGTCCAGCGGGGAACACGGCGTTGCTGTTGAGTAGCCCAGCTCGGCTTGCCCCTCTGCAACGTCATCTGAAGCCGCCTACCAGATGTCATCAGGGACATGACGGTCATCAAACCCTGAGATGCCACTCGGATTGTCTGACATTCTCTTAGCTAGACCAAGGTCTTCTACTAAGGGACCTCTCGATGCCGTCGAGTGCGTACACTCTCGCTACTGTCTGCTCCCTCACCTCACCTCCAACTAACCCATTACAGTGACCCACTAACAATTCGCCAAGCCGTCGCGCAATCCTCTCAGCAAGCACCACCACCGCGATCAAGGATCTCATCCCCTCCTATTCGGTCCTCCGCAGACTCACCCGTCTCTCAGCTCGGCGAGGCCCGCGCCAAGGACTTCTCATTTCTGCTCCGGCCAGAGATCTACCATCCGCTCACTCCTCTCAACGTTCCCGTGGCGTTCCGCAACTCGTCAAAGCAACCAAGCCCCGAGGCGCCCCTGGAGGAGCTGTTGGCTCATGGCCATTTCCGAGCTGCTGCCGTAGCTGCCGTTCAGGAGTTGACGGGTTCAGGCGAGAGCGGGAGTATTGATCCAACCGACTCCAACAAGATCTTTGGGCTGTTGTATACCCGGTTGGCATGTCTGACGTTGATCGACTCTACGCCCTTGGCTGCCCAGGAGGTGAAGGCTCTGCAGGACCTTAACGATATTCGGACGTATGTCGACGACACGACCGGTGAGCACCTAGTTCCCTGGGAACTCCGAGTCCTCAATGTCCGCCTCCAAGCCCTTGGCTTTGGCGACCCTCGACGCGCAGTCATGAGCTATCATGACCTCGCGCGGGAAGCCCGAGACAACATCGCCAAGGCCTCAGCAAAACACGACAACTCAGCAAGAGAACTCTGGAAGGCTCGTCTTCACGACCTCGGCATCCAAGTCGCCGGCGCCCTCATCGAGATGGACGACCTCACCGGCGCAGCGCACCACCTCAGTACCCTGCGGGACCGGGGCGACGGGAAGATGGCACTGATAAAGGCCCTGTTATGGCTACACCTGGGCAACGCAGACAGCGCTAGGGAGTGCGCGCAACAAGGCACCAGTAATAACCAGGACGCGGACAAGATCATCCTGGCGCTGTGCGATATGGCAGACGCAAACTACGACTCTGCGCTGGAGCAGTGGAAGGATCTGAAGGAGACGACGGACGACGAGATGGTGGGCGTCAACATGGGCGTGTGCCTGCTCTACCTGGGAAGGATACAGGAGGTATGTGCAAGCTTCTGTCCGCCTGAGCGACCGCTAATAAATGCAGGGACGGGAAATACTAGAAGGTCTGGTGAACTCAGGTCTGTCGTCTCACACACTCTTGTTCAACCTGTCGACCATGTACGAGCTGTGTACGGAGAAGAACCGCACTTTGAAGCTACGGTTGACGGAGCGGGCTGCTGCGATGGAGACTTCAGCAGTGGGATGGGAGAAGACGAACGGGGACTTTAAGCTTTAGATTACAAGTTGACGTACTAATGTCTGTTTTACCATGCCAGCTTGCTGTGGTCGTTGGTGGTGTATTTCCAGCGTAGTAATAAAGATATTGTAATGTGAAACTGTCTTTTAGCTTATCCTATTTTAAAGCATTAGACACAGCTCAAATCTAGGCTTATAGCAAGAACTTGGGTTTAATTGTTTATTTTATTAGGGGAAATATCCCGTTAGTTTCGGATATCTCTCCAACTCACGGCCGGTGCTGGCTCAGTTCCCCCGGATCTACCCCACACAGCCCGAGGCCAAGCCGCGGGGAACCTCGGCAGGCGGGAGGACCTCGTCTCCAACGCGGCGCTCATATATCTCGGTATAAATCTACGTCGACGGAGTTTTCTAACGGCTCCAGACTCTTAGATCTTTTCAAATATTCACAGCCGGCCCATCATGTCGTCAGATCGCGTTGGCCAGATTACTGGCCATCTCAACTTCCCCCGGGGCTTGTTGGCCGGCCAGGTCGCCATCATCACCGGCAGCGGACAGGGCATTGGCGCCGAGGCTGCGCGGCTGTTTGCGAATGAAGGCGCCAAGGTTGTCGTTGCAGACATTGACGAGCGTACGTGACGATCCTCATGTGAATGGCACCCCGACTTACGCGAACCTCGTAGAAAAATCCGCCGACGTGGCCCAGAGCATCAAAAACAACGGCGGCCAAGCCATCGCCGTGGCCGGCGACGTCACCGACGGCGAGTACATCAAGGCGCTGGTCGCGAAAGCGGCCGACTTCGGCGACGGCAAGATCAACATCATCGTCAACAACGCGGGCTACACGTGGGACGGCGTCATCCACAAGATGACGGACAAGCAGTGGGACACCATCATCGCGCTGCACTGCACGGCGCCCTTCGCGCTGATCCGCGCCGCCGCGCCCTACTTCCGCGTCAAGGACGGCGCCCCGCGCTGCATCGTCAACATCTCGTCCACCTCGGGCGTCCACGGCAACGCCGGCCAGCTCAACTACGCGCTGGCCAAGGCCGGCGTCACGGGCTTCACCAAGACCATCGCCAAGGAGTGGGGGCCGGCGTTTGGCGTGCGCGCCAACACTGTTGCCTTTGGACATATCCTCACCCGGCTGACGGCGGCGAAGGAGGACGGCGCGTTCGTGGCTGGGCCCGATGGCGAGAAGATCAGCTTGGGTATCCCGTTGAAGCAGTCGCAGGCGGCGGGGGATGCGATGCATGCGGATATCGCGCTGCGGAGGCCCGGCACGGCAACAGAGGCGGCGAGTAGTATCCTGGCTGTGGCGAGCCCGTTATTCTCGTATGTGACGGGCCAGACCATCATGGTGACGGGTGGACGGAACATGTGAGACCCAGGCGGACAACAACGCTAGATGGTGTAAGATCAAAATTCAAGACAAGCCATGATAATGGAGAGACCAATATCAGGCAGGGTATGGGAGTCAGAAAGGGGGCCGAAGAAACGTGGTATTATATTAAACGGTGCTATGCTTCCCGCCGGAACGCCCCCAATCCAACAAGATATGTCCTTTTGTTCATACATCTCCTTCACTTCTCGTTCTGAGCGTCTATACCTTGAGCCACAGCGAGAAGACACCCTTGGCGTACTCCACAATCTCATCACCGCCAAGCTTGCTCTCGCCGTAGACTCGGTCGACGAAAGAGATGGGCACCTCGGCGACGCTGGCACCCATGGCTTTGGCGCGGACCATCAGCTCCATCTGGAAGCTGTAGCCCTTGCTCTCGGTGGTGGCGATGGCCTTCTGGAGGACGGCCTTGCGGTAGAGGCGGAAGCTGCCCGTCAGGTCGCTGACGCCGGGGCGCAGGACGGTATCGGCGAAGAGGTTGGCGCCGCGGCTGACGAACTTGCGCTTGAGGTCCCAGCCGTAGACGCCGCCATTGCCGGCGTAGCGGGTGCCGGTGACGATGTCGTAGTTGCCCTTCGCCTGCAGGGCGACCATCTCGGGGATGAACTTGGGGTGGTGGCTGAAGTCGGCGTCCATGATGATGACGAAGTTGCCCGTGACGAACTGCAGGCCGTGGACGTAGGCCGTGCCGAGACCCAGCTTGCCGGAGCGGGGCTTGAGGACTACGTGCGGTGCGTAGGCCTTGATGAGCTGGTTGGCGACCTCCTGGGTGCCGTCGGGGGAGCCATCGTCGACGATGATCAGTTCCCAGTCGAGGTTGCTGTGGTTAAGAGGTTAGAGAAACGGATGGGAAGTTTACGGCGGTCTCTCTGAGATCCAGCAGCGGGCAACTTACTGCTCAGTGAAGGTGCGGTTGAGCAGCCACGCCACGATGGGGAGGTTCTTGCGCTCATTGTACGTCGGCAGGATGACCGAGTACTTGTTCTGGGCAGACTTGGACATTGTGGATCGAAGAAGAAGAGCGGTGGGTATTAATCGAGGAAAGCGAAGCGGATTTCGGAAGGCGGCGAGGTCGGACGGGAGACAAGAATGGCGGGCGACTAAAAAGAACGTGGCAGAGTCGGTCGATCGCGAATTCAGAGGTTAACCGCGTCGGACAGATTGCAGGTAGGAACCCCTGAAATTGGAGTTGTGGCTGGTGGTGCACGTGGGGCGTGTGGCTGAAATGTGGCGGGTGCAATGCTTGAATGCTTCTACCGGGTGGGCGGGCCGACACATCACTAACATCCCTAACGACAACGACAGTCGACAGTCGATGGCCAACTTTTTGCCGTTTTGGAGACGACCTGATTCTATTTAGTCAGCAGTTGGGATTGCTAGAACCAAACGATCCAGCTCCATTAATTCCTTTTGACCGATAGTGCTCCTTTCCCAGTTGAACGGTGGTTTGCCCCGTCTCCATCTGTAATGGGCCGTCCATGTTTCCCCTCTGAGTCTAAGTCCCAGTGTAAGGTACCTCATCCATGCCCGCGCGGAAACGGTCCAATGGGCCATGAATATCTGCAATTGGCCAAGCAAAACAAACAAAAAGAGCCCCAGGAGAAGCGTTGCAGCACACCATCATCATCATCGACTGCCGGGTCCCGTCGACTCTCTCCCGTCCAACCATTCCACCTGCTGCCTCTGACTGGTTTTGGGCGCCTTGCCCCTCCCAGATCGGTGGCTCCACCAACTGACCAAGCACCAAGCTTCCCCGCAACTGCGACTCCCATCGTCGAGCTTCTGCTTTTCTTCTCCGTCCCGATCGTCAGAGTTCACACCGTCCTCGCTCGCCACAGACCCCCGCGCCAGTTCTCGCAGTTCCACGCCGGGGCCGCTACACCTCGACACTGTGCTCCAGCTTTCGTCTAGTGACGGGATTCTAGCCCCGACTCTGGCTGCGGCAATGGGGATAGCCCACTCCTCGCCCCCCGCGAAGGACGGAGAGCTACATGCTGACCTCGGCCTCTCGCAAGTTGCGCTTGTGGCTCTTCCCGCGCGCGCAAATCCCCCCCAAAGGTTCCGACGAGGTTACTCCGCGCGGCCGTCTCGCCCGTGAGCGACTTGTGTGTCTCCTGCGGCCATGGGGGCAAACCCTTGTGCCACCCGCGAGCCAGCTTCGGAGCTGAGGTGCTCTCGACTGTAGTAGGTATCAAGTAGTTTGCCCGGTGGGACCGTCGTGACCTCGTGCTGTGCCGGCCAACCTCACTCCATCGTCCGGCTTCCATCCCCCAACCTCACTTCCTCCCTCCATCTTCACAATTCGCCTCATCTCGACGCTGCGATCCCGAGATTGTGTCGCAACCCTTCTCCGCTATCCCAGGAATCGCGTAGACGCCTCCAACCCGATAGCTAAGACTGCGCCCAGCAGCATCACCATCTGCGACAGCTCCTCTTACGTCATCATCATGTCTGACGGAATCACCCCAGCCATCGACAAAGGTATGCGCCATCGCCGTCCATCAACACAATCCGTCTTCCCCCCGAATCCAGCCGAATTGGCATGTTTTTGATGGACGCAGGCCTCTCCATCAAGAACCGTCATATTCGAGCCCAGCTTGTAAGACGAGTCACTGACATGTTCCTCTCATTCTAGTCGGTGAGCCTGCGCCCACGGCTCCCGAGGCTGAGGTTGCGGCGCCGACCATTGCCACGGCGGCACCCACCTCTGAATCCAGACCCGATGAGACGATGGCCGAGGATGCCGCAAAGGCTCCGTCGAAAACACCCAAGCCCGTTGAGATGATGTCAGTGCCGCAGACCCCCATCAATAACGCCACTCCGGCCGGCGGTACACCGCGGCCTGAGTTGAAGCTCGACGAAGAGCCCAAGGAGAAGCCCAAGGAAGAGGAGGCCACGGTCATCCTCGGTTTCCAGGAACCAGAATCGACCCCAGTGGACTCGGAGCCCAAGGACGAACCCATGGATAGCGAGCCCGTCGCCGAGAAGCTTACCGAGGTCGCGACCAACGGTTCCGGCAAGGACGTCGAGATGACGGGTGCTCTCCAGTCGTCGGGTTCCAGCGAGTCCGCCTCGGGAGAGAAGCGCAAGCTCGACGACGAGCCGTCCACGACCAACGGTGAAGCCTCCGACGACGACAAGTCGAGTTCGGAAGGTCGCTCCGATAAGAAGGCCAGGGTCGACGACGTCCCAGCCCAGCCAGCGGCCAACGGCAAGAGCAAGTCGAAGCGGGAGAAGAAGGCGGCCGGCCAAGTCGCTGGTAGGACGGCGCGAAAGACACGGAGCCAGGGACCGGTGGAGGTCTAGATATCTACAAAGTATCCAGCGACAAAAGTCGACAGTCTAACAACTAGCTACACGTAAGTGATGATGAGATTCGAAATGAACTAGGACAGGATGTGCGGGGTGTAGGCGAAAATGGCAGGTTTGGTCATGGAAAGGAGCAATTCTGGCTTTCCTAAGCTCTGTCTGGTTTAGGTTGTATATTCAGGTTTTTTTTCTGGAGGTAGCAAAATCGATAATTTCATCTATTCTCCTGTTGCAACGAATGCGTAGTTGAACCGTAGTGTAACGCATACCATCCAGATACGGTATGGTGTCACGAACGAACTCGAATCTGACATCTTGTAGGATCTTATTAATCAGATGTTAATAATAAAGCTACGAAGAAGACCTATAGCAGAGCAAATAAAGTCTGCGGGCGCTGAAGACTCTTTGCTAGTTTCCTCCTCGTATCTGAGCCAAGATGCGAACGAGCAGGGTAAGCTAGGTAGGACGAACAGTGCTAATGCTGATTTGTTCTCCCTCTGATGGTTAAAACGGCACTCTGCCAATTTACGAAAGCGAAAATATCTCGCGCCAAAATAACCTATCATGGAAATGGATGCTCGAACAGGCCTGGTCCAGCTGGTCAATCTAGCTGGAACGTTTCGCGACGGCCACGATCAAAAGCTGGCCCACGCATCGGCCAGAACCACCAGCCTGGGCCAAGTAATGGAGTGGAGGAGGTGTCGTCATCACAAGGCGTGCGACCCCTCGGCACGCAACGCGTTCAAAAAGAATTGAAATCCAGGCACAGCGTACGTGGACACAGCCACGCAGTTGGTTCATTGCTGCGGAGCCCTTGACGTCAACGAGCGACCCTGTCGATTTACGGGTCTCCGGATGGATTTTGCGCCCTAGAGGTGTGCCTGGCATGATCGGACCTGTGTTCCAGCGATACGCCCAGGCTTTCATCTTTTCACTCGGTGGTGTGAGAGTTCTCGGTCTGGTGCATTTGCGGCCAAAGCGCTGATCCACTCGGCGCATTGCAATGCAGTGCAGGAAACCGGGTGCCTGAAACTGATGATGCTGGGTGGAAAGTTTACCGGCTGTTCCCCTGCCCTGGAGGGGTTGGACGAGAATGTTCGTACACGCGTCGCTTGGTGGTTCGTCCGTTGATAGTTGCAAGCAAACCGTTGCTAAAGTTGACTGGCGATAGAGAGACTAACTTATCGTACAGCATGTTACCCCAACACAGCTTGATCCTAGATAAGATTGTGCATGTTAAGTTTCGGTGTGCAGTTCTTCCCTTGGCCTGTTGTCCTATCCTAGATTCTGTGACATGAGATGCCCTCACGAACAGCCGTTAACACTGACCTCGTTCTTAGCGATAGATTATTTAGTGCTCAAGTACCCCAGGTCCCTCCGTCTAAGGATAATCGAATTTCGGAGCTCGTACTGTCAGGTGGAAGGAATCGAACTCTGAGTGAGGCGAAAAAGAAAGAAAAAGAAAAAGAAGAGAAAAAAAAATCGCATCGATGTCGTGTCCCGTTTTGCTAGTCGTGATCGATTGCGCGTGCCTCCACCTCAGATTCTGATTAGCTTTCAGGTACCTGAACCTTGGGTGGGTTTGAGGTGGGCGGTGGCGAAGAGGAACCAACCAGTCGGAAGTTAGTGGACTGGATTGACTTCTCGTCGTTGTTTGAAGGAATCATCAATGAAGAGAACCGGTAACGTGAGATGTGAGCCAGCTGCTGACTTGTCGTTTTATTTTATTTTATCTTATTTTATTTTAGGGATTTCTAGCATTGCTTTCATGAGCGGCCGTGGGATTGGATTGTCATGCGGCTTGGATGTTCCATCAGCCACTGGCATCCTTCGGTAGACAACCCCGGTGGTCGGTTACAGGAATGCTACGACTGAACGCTGCTACGTAGTACTAAATAGTAATATTGTAAAAGTCTTCTTTTTTGGGTGGCAACTGGCAAGGGAACACACACACCCCTGGCGTCTCGACTACGATGAAAGCAACGACGAAGAATAACCCCGTACCTTGGAACATGTCGTGGCCGTCGTGGAGCCGAAAAGGGAGACAAAGAACACGAGAGATCCACGCACCCACATCCCACATTCTGTACGACATGCCTTGATAAGAACGCCAACGACACAACAAGCAACTGAGTAAATCCTTTCTGGATCGAGAAACCACCTGGTTCTCAAACAGGAATGACAAAGAGTTGGCGAGAAGAGAAATCAAAATAAATAAAAAGATCCGTCGGCTTCATCCGGGCAGGCCGTGACTCCTGCCCATGCCCATGTTTTGCATTGGCTCTAGGCGAAAAAGTGCTTCGTATTCCTTCAACATCCCACCCCAGCTTTGGGCCCGCAGAGCCCGCCACATTTTCCCAACGCCGCGCATCTTACTGGGTATCGAGGCTGCCAGCAGATATGTATAGGGGACGAATGGACAAGCTGACTGGCGCCAACCTGCTGGACCGAGGGCCCACCCCCCTGTGTAAAGGGCCGTCAAAAATAGCACTGCCCTGGTGGAGAACTTGCGTGTTCACTGGTTGATGCCGGGGAACAGCTCTGTCCGGCCCAGCGCCGAGCCCAGGGGTGCAGCTGGCTGCCGGGGACCAATCGACGGCGGCTGTGGCGAGTGTTCGGGGGGTTCTGCGGCCTTCTGGCGCCTTGGAGGAGTTCACCAAGGTACCGCTGACCAGGTCGCTTGCACGGAAGAGGGAAAAGGGTGTCATCGGACGCAGATGAGTGGTGGTGGGCAGCTGAGCGGGAGTCACTGCTTAGGTACAGCGCTGTGAGCCTCTCTGTTGCTGCCCGCCGATGGTGGCTTCAGCGGGTGACCGTCAAGGCCTGCGGCTAGTGGCAGCACCCAGAGAGAGCCCTTCTGCTTCAGAGGTAAGAGTCCATGGCACGGAATATTGGGTACGTACCGCTCGCTTGGCGCCCGCCGTCCATCCTGGCGTTTTGCTGGCGTGGCGGCGGCCTCTGCCAATTGCACACATTCCGCACTGTCTCTACCCGTGGCCGGCATATGCGGCTGCACAGTGCCCACCGCGTCCACAGTGTCTACGCCGTGCCAGTTCCATGAATGGATCTCCCTTTTGCACCCCGATCCCTATGAGGATGGATGGATGGATCCCGTCCTAACCCATCCCCATCCCCATCCCCATCTCCATCCCATGTCATGGCGCCCTGAATTCACCAGCCCTACACCATCGAACCTGTTCCTTCGTTCTTTGTTTCTCTTTCTCTCTTTCCTCCTCCCTCCTCCTTCCATCCGCCCTCTCTCCGCGTATCGCGATAGCTTCCTCGCCCCTTTTGACGCATAGACCTCTCGGCACATCAACATCGACCCTCGTTTTTTTCTTCCAGTCCTTTGTCTGTGTTCGCCCTTCACGCGGTCACCTGGCCGGTTGTGCGGCAGCCTCTTCCCTATGAGCTTGGCTCCTGGAGCAACGGCTCTCTCACTCGTTTCAGCGAATTCTTTGCCCGACGACACCTAATTTACATCTTCACCACAGCGATCGCATAGAAGACGGCGTCCTCGTACGGCACGATCGCCACCCTCGTTTATCGTTCTGTCACTTTCGCCCTCCGATTCGTTACCACCTCATCGTTTCCGTTTGACGCCTGCCAGGCTTTCACTCGCTCGAGACGAGCCCATCATCCCGACCTGCTGCTATTGAACCTAGACCACGCTCCTTGTCCCTGGCGGAGCAATCGCCGCCATGTCTCTCAGCACTATGGCCGGCTTCCTGGCTGGCCGCGAAGATACAGGCTCCAAGTTGCTGGACCTTCTCCAAGACCCCTGGAGCGGACAGGTATGTCCTTGCGGCCGTCACACACGAAGCCTCTTTGAAGCTTGGAAGCTCCGCTGCGACAACTGCTAACCTCAGCCAACATAGCTACAAGCCGCCTCCATGTATTCTGCCCTGGGCATCTCGGTGGGCTTTACCATCTTTACCGCCGTCGTCTTTTCCCTCCTCCGACCCTATAATCAGGCCATCTACGCGCCTAAGCTCAAACACGCCGACGAAAAGCATGCTCCTCCTCCGCTTGGAAAGGCACCCTGGTCGTGGATCACAACCGTCTGGTCAGCTAAGGAAGAGACGCTGATACACTCCATCGGCATGGATGCTACCGTTTTCCTCCGCTTCATTCGAATGTGTCGCAACATGTTCTTGACCCTGTCCGTCACTGGCATTGGAATCCTCCTTCCGGTCCACATCTCCAACTTCAGGCTCGACAGTAAATCCGAAAAAACCACCAATTGGGTAATCAAGATCACACCTCTAAATGTCAAGGAGTCGTCTGTTTGGGCCCAGGTTATCATTGCTTGGGTGTTCAACATCATCGTTGCTTTTTATCTCTGGTGGAACTATAGGAAGATCCTCGTGTTACGTAGGAAGTATTTTGAGACCGAGGAGTATCAGAGCAGTCTCCACTCCCGAACTCTCATGGTAGGCTAAGCCCAACAGTTCCCCATTGATATTTCAAACGTTGGCTCACTTTAGTCTCTTCTAGTTGTTCGATATTCCCAAAAAGGGCCGCAGCGACGAAGGAATCGCCAGAATCATCGACGAGGTTGCCCCCAATGCTTCCTTTGCCCGAACTGCTGTTGCGCGCAACGTCAAGGACCTGCCGCAGCTCATTGCACAACATGATCACGCCGTCCGTAAACTTGAGTCGGTCCTTTCCAAGTATCTCAAGAACCCAAACAACCTCCCACCTGCCCGGCCCATGTGCAGACCGTCCAAGAAAGATCGATCCTACGGCACGTACCCCAAAGGCCAGAAGGTCGATGCGATCGAGTACCACACCCAACGGATCCGCGATCTGGAAGTTGAAGTCAAGGAGGTTCGGGCTGGCGTTGACAGGCGAGGCACTATGCCCTATGGCTTCGCCAGTTACTCCGACATTGTCGAGACTCATAACATCGCCTTTGCTTGCCGCAAGAAGAAGCCCGTTGGCACCACTATTGGGTTGGCCCCTCGGCCCAACGATATCATCTGGGACAACATGCCTCTCTCTAGTGCAACCCGGAGTCGCAAGCGATGGTTCAACAACCTGTGGATCACTATTTTGACTTTCTTCTGGATTGCCCCAAACGCCATGATCGCCGTCTTTCTGGTCAATTTGTCCAACCTGGGAATTGTGTGGAAAGACTTCCAGGTATCCCTGTCAGCCAATCCTACCTTCTGGGGTGTCGTGCAGGGCATTCTCTCACCAGCTCTCATGTCCCTCGTTTACCTGGTCCTTCCTATGATTTTCCGTCGCCTCTCGAACAAGTCTGGCGACCAAACCAAGACGGGACGAGAGAGACACGTCTTGGCTAAGCTCTACGCCTTTTTTGTCTTCAACAACCTATTCGTCTTTTCAATCTACAGCCCCTGCTGGGCCTACATCGTTAGCGTCATTCGCAGGGTCCAGGAAGGAGGTGATGCATGGCAAGCCGTGATTGACGAGAATTTTGCTGAGGTGCTGTTAATCTCGCTGTGCAACAACAGCCCCTTCTGGGTGACATATCTGCTTCAGCGTCAGCTAGGTGCCGCCATCGATCTTGCCCAGCTGTGGCCCATGGTTCAGGGTTTCTTCCTCAAGAAATTCGCGAGCCCGACCCCCAGAGAACTGATCGAACTGACGGCGCCGCCCCCCTTTCAATACGCCGAGTATTACAACTACTTTCTGTACTACGCCACCGTCACCATGTGCTTCGCAGGAATCCAGCCCCTGGTTCTCGTCGCAACGGCTCTGTACTTCACGATTGATTCTTACCTGAAGAAGTACCTGATCCTGTACCGCTTTGTCACCAAGACGGAGTCCGGTGGCATGTTTTGGCGTGTCGTTTTCAACCGATTTATCTTTGGCACGATGCTCGCTAACCTCGTGATTTTACTCACTTGCTGGACCAGAGGAGACAACCGACGCGTTATGTTCTTCTCGGTGGTGCCATTGCCGTTCCTTATGCTGGCATTCAAGATCTATTGCTCTCGGGCTTTTGATGAGAAGATGCGGTATTACAGCTCGCGCGACGTTACTCGGAGCGCCGAGGGCGGTCTGCCACAGAAGGAGGGACGGGTGCGCAGCGAGAGGCTGGCCAGTCGATTCGGCCACCCGGCCTTGTACAAGCCTCTAATCACACCCATGGTGCATTCCAAGGCGCAGAACCTCCTCCCCGCCATCTACAAGGGACGATTGACCGACGGCCGAGAAGTCAACGCGGGCGACATGATGAGTGTCAGCGGTTACTCGGACATGTACGCACTCGACCCGATGCAGGGCGGACGACCTGGAAAGGCTGCCAATGGCAACATGCCTGGGTTCGAAATCGTCGCCGAGAATCAGATGGACTTTGGATATTACAAAAACCGGGCGGAGTTCGGAGAGGACCACGGCGGAGGCGAGATCTACGGACGCCAGGGCGAGATAATGCGGCCCGACACTCCTGGTTCCTTAGGCGAGGGAAGTGACCGCGGGTCGAGACCCGGCACTCCTCTTTCCGGTCGGACGACTCCTTTCGCAGCGGGCAACAAGAGCATGACCTCCAACAGCGACACGGCGTACCAGGCATTCCGCGGAGCTCCGGCTCCCTACAGCGGGTTCACACAGCAGCCGATCATCGGCTCCGAAGGGCCCAGCCGGTCACGCACGCCGATGTACTCTCATGACAATGGAAGTTCTTCCGGACTGGGGCTCATCAACAACGCTGCATCCGTCCCAATGAGCCACCCCCCGTCTGGGCGCATGACACCGGTCCAGCGACCTCCTAACAGTCCCGGGCCGTCGATGGGTGCTTTGGGTGGCGGGCCACGGGGGTACAGCAACCTCAACCAGGCCGAGACCGACAACGACCCAGCACAATACGACTATTTCCGTAGTAGCACTAGGGCAAGAAGAAATCCTGGTGAGGGCTGGTAGCCCCTCTCCCGAAATACCAAGGGGTGACGACCTTGAGAGGAGAAGGGCTTTTTTATTGCGTTGAATTTGCGAGGCGTTTGGATAGAATGGGATTCTACTATGACCAGAGACGGATGCATGGGAGCAACCCCGCAAGCTGCGCGGTGGACGACATTGGTGACGATGGGGGATGACATTGTCAATACATGGTTTTTAATCCGTACATACGACCTCTTCGTTTCTCGAATGTGTCACAGGACGTCCACACCAGGCGAGAAAATGCTTAGTTCTAGCCACGGAGACTGAAGCGAAATATATTGCTTCTACACACATATAATTCATGAAAAGCACTGGTGCAGTACCAATCTCGTAATTAATCTTAGAGTGAGGCTGCTGGATTCTCTTCTCCTCGCTGCCTCATTGGAGCCCTTGCCTTGCGATGTCCGGATACCCCAAATACACAGCCAATAGCATCATGTTTTTTCTCGATGGGATAGACTGACTTGAGACTGTCGGCTTGACGATCTCCAGTGACGTGCAGGAAACCTGCCCAGCCGGGAGATCGCCGTCTAGTGGGACGCTGCGCCAGGTTTGGCATATCCTGGGGATGTCAAGTCGTGGGAGTGTAAGGCGACTTGTACGGGGCTTTGGCGTTGACGGAAGCAGGAGGGCTGGTATGGCTGTTATAATGACGAGGCTCTGTATATGGCTGTTTAAGTCAACTTTGAGGATCTTGGGTGACGGCTTCGTCTCTCTGTAGGTTACGTATCTGATGTCCTGGTGCGATCTCGTTTGTTTGTCTTGTCTATATTTATTGACTTTCAGATCAGTCCTTTATACCATGACGCCTCTTTCTCTTTGGATATAGGTGTAATAGCCCTTCATATTGTCGCATTAGCTTCACCAAACCGTCCTTTATATTTTCACGTGTTGAGTCGTAAATGCAATGAATCTGTAACCAAGCTTCTAGGGCGTAAAGCTGCCCGTCTCATGCAGCCGCGTCGTGTAAGCAAGCAAGTCCTCCGCCAGTCCCTCCATCACCTCATCAGACACCACGCCGACGTTCCATGAGATACCCGCTGTCAATGCACCGCTCGGAGCGCTTGCCACACTGACGCTAAAAGGCTGGCCTGTGACCATGATGCTGTTGGTAAAGAGAACTCGCGAGATGCGGTGCCGGCCTGGGCTGTCGTTGCGCATGGCACCCAGGCTGCTAATCTCCCATGAGCCATCTCGCGGCTGGCCGTTCTTCTTGCTCCAGTGCGACGACCAGTCTGAGATAAACCTCAGCAGGTTGATGGGGTCGTCGGCGGGGAGCGTGCCGGCGCGCGTGCGCAGCTCGTCCTTGACCTGCTTGGCGTGGTGCCAGATGAGGGCATCCAGGTCGGCGTCCGGCCTGCGGAGGGCGTCCACGGCAGCGGCAGGGTACTCGTGCGCCGTTTCGGAAATACACACGCGGAACGAGTCCCTGACCGCCGGGTTGGCCGTGGCGGACATGTACGGGCGCATGTTGAAGGGCGTGCTGGCCGTGAAGGCGGGCGCGTCCTCGGCGGGGATGCGGCGCGCCATGGACGCGAGGCACAGCGCCTGAATGAGCGACGTGACCGACGCCGAGTGGCTGCGCGACTGCGCGACCATGCTGGCGACGGCGGCAGCGGAGATGTCGACGGCGCGCACGCGGGCGCAGTGAGGCAGGGCGAAGTCGATGGGCGCGCCGCTCCAGATGGCTGGCTTGGCGGCCTTGAGGAACGCGGGCGCGTACTCGTTCCAGACCAGTCGGCCCATGAAGAGCGTGCTGTTGGTGTAGGGGATGACGTCCTCCTGCGCCTCGGGGAGGACGGGCGGGTCGGGGAACTGGAGGACGGGGCTCGGGTCCGAGTCGGAGGAAACGTCGTTGAGGGCCGCGACGAACTGCTCTTGGAACCTCTTGGCGCTGGTGCCGTCCATGAGGGAGTGATGGAACGCAAAGACGACGTCCTCGAAGGGCTCCTCTCCGGGGGTGTTCGTCTCCGGCTTCGCGACGATGACCTTCCACGGCGGCCGAGTTGCGATGTCCGGCCAGAGCTGATCGTGGCACCAAGCATGAACGCCCGAGATGCCGGCGTCGTAGCCCGCGCCGGCCGGGATGGTCCACGTCTCGAGGTGCTTCCACAAATCCACCTCAAGCACGTGCGAGAAGTGCGCCGAGTCCGTGTCCTCGCCGAGGATGCCCACGCGGAGCATCGGCTGCGCGGCGACCAAGCGGCCCAGCGCGGCGAGGATGGCGCCGGGCGGTGCCGGGTGCAGGTAACGCGCGGAGAAGACGACGCAGCGGTACAGGCCCCGCGAGTGGCGGGTGGATGAGTAGAGCTCGCTGGATGAGGTTGTTGGCGATAGTTTCTTGGGAGGAGGAGGGTTTTGCTTACATGCCGCTGAGGGGGCGGAGGGCCCGGGGGGAAGAGGGCTCTGCCATTGTGAATGGAGGGAAAGAGAGAAGAGGACCTGAGTTGATCTTGGCTGTATAATGCTTTTGGAAACTCAATGGTATTTCTCTCCTTGAGTGCGTGCTGCCTTTGAGAGTGTCAGAAATGTCCTGTTTCTTCAGCGATCTCAGCAGAGGGGTGTTAGACAACGCAGAGGTTTTACAGAGTACTTGAGAATACGTCCTTTAACTCCAGAAAGCTCAATTGAATGGTTGTAGTGAACTCAACTGAATGGGAAATTATAGACTACAGCACCACGTTATGGTGCCGCACTCGGAGTTGCAAGTCTTCGACTGAGTCACCGTTCGGCCTGTCGTTACAAGGCGCTGTTGACAGGATGTGGAGAACTAGGCAGTAGAGGATGCCCCTGGTAGTTCGTCCTCTCGCTGACTCAGCATGAGGCCCGGACAAGTAGGGTAGGAGTTTGGACCTGCTTCTTAACTGTAGTTGGGTATCCGGATACTTGCGAGTGAGATTCACGTCTTGAATTGAAGCGGTGGCATTTTGTAGAGTTGCTGTGGACGAAGATGATCAGGTGGGGGAATTGGAACATGCTCTGGGGTTACAGTTTTGTAGGAACACGCTCGTGTTGGAGTTGAGTGACAAATGTCAGGATATTAATTAGTATCTAAAAATTGGGTTAAATGGAAACAGACCGGAATGCATTAAGATGAAAGCCGACCGAGAGACCACTATCCCAGTCGCTCTCTTTAAAAAGTCGCTCTCTTTAAAAAATCGAAACGAGCCACCCATTCTCTCCGTTTTGCGTACCAACAGGATACGCGAACAAAGAGACTAGATCAATCAGTTCTGGAGGGTAAGAGTGTTTACACCAGTTCTGCCCTAAACAGTATCTAATTATTAGCTGTTCATAGCTGCCGTACCCCTAACCTCTGCCCCCAAGTCTTGCTTGACATGTGATGATGTTAGGTACGTAAACGCAGAGCGAAATGAACGGCGGGTCGTTTTTGTAAGACTCTCCTGAAACGAAGGCTCCGGTTGTTTCCACCACTAATACGCAATCCTCTGCTTCTTTCACCTGCACTTTTGAACACGAGAAACCCGACACTGAAGGACGGTATAGAAAGATGTGCCTCGATTATTAATACCGGTTGATTGAAGGCTGCAGCCTAATCGGACCTGAGTGAAATGAAGAGTGTTAACAGCACCCAAAAAGTAATTGAAGTTGCTATTTGTCCAGGCTTAGGCCCGGATAAAAGGTGCTCCCGACTCCCGACTAGGTGAGCCCCCAAAGTGACAAAGGGGAGGAGTGGGGAGGACAACAGTCAACATTGGAAGTCGCGGACGCTAAGACGTCCCCCTGCTCGGCGGCCTTTGACGCGCTGAAGCAACTCTCCCCAAAACTTTTGTCCACCTTGCGATATTCTGTTCTTGCTGCATTTTCCAAACGTCTGAAGCTCGCACTTGCACTACACATTGTACTTATTTTTCCTTGAACTTTCGATACCCAAATATTCTTCCGTCTTGGCGCGCAATTCCACCTGCTATGCTACAAACGCGCCGCCGCCCGACCCGAACTTGAACTTGACCACAACAATGCCTTCGCCCACCTCCTGATCCACCGTCACCGCCTCGAATATTGTCGCCGACCCCGGCAATGGATCGCCAGAAAGAGCCTCTGGCTGCTCGGCCAAATGGGAGGCCTACGAGCATGCTCGTTGTGAAGGAACAAGGAAGGAAGCCGCTCTTCTCAAGCACCGGTTCACGGGGAGACGACGGCCCAAACAACAAACCGAAGGACAAAGAGAACGATCGCGCGCAACTCAGCACGAGCAGGTATCGGACGAGTGCATACGGTGAGGGAATACTACGGCGAATGAGCTCGGAACCGCACATGAAGGCCGCTGAGAGGAGAGGGAGCTCCAGCAGCCAGGCATCCTCAGGAGGCACGCGCATTCCAAGACCAACCGGTATCACCTTTTCAAACCGCAAACAACTATCTCTGAGTGAGGCTTTCAGCCGGGCTGCCATGGACTCTGGGGAGGAGAGCGACCAGAGCCATGTCATGGATGCCTCGCCCAGCCCGGCTCCACGAGTCGCTCGTGCGCGGCGTGAGGAGGAGGACCGGCGCATGAGGAAGATGTTGTCAATGGATCACTTGGACAGCAAGGCGCCTGCTAGACCCTTCTCGCGTGCCTCGTTGGGAACCTCGACACTTGCGGAGACACGCCCCTCGCCAGACAAGCACGAGTCGCCCAGGCGGAGGACTCTATACGGGAAATCGAGAATAGGACTCGGACCAAGAGAGCCTGGTCGGGAATCAGTCAGTCCGAAACCTAATGGGATCAAACCTGCAGACCGGCCAGGGGAGCATCCGAGCGATCCGATCAGTAGGCTTCGACCGGCGCCCGGGCTGAAGCACATGCCATCGAAGGACGACCTCACGAACCAAGGTCGCATTCCTCCTCTGGTCCCAGGGATAGAAGATCTGCCGTGGCCATCGATTGAGAATGGAGGGAGCCAGCAAGAGCCAGCTCCGCCGATGGCATCCATCGCTGAGAAGGCATCACCTGAAAAGAGCTTCGCGTGGCAAGTCGAAGAGGACTTTACTGCTGGAGACCTGCAGGTCTCGGATAGCCCTAGGATTGCAATGGGAACCCGGCCATTTGCAAACCGAATCAAGTTTGATGAGGGGAGCGAGATCGACATCAATTCGCGGACCAGAGTGGCCAACCCTGGTTCACGCAACACCAAATTGGACGAGATCCGATCAAGGGAGGTCAAGGCTGGGAACAACATCCCACTTGAGTCACCCCGGCGACGGCAGCCTAACACGAAACTGGATGAAATCCGACAGCGCGAGACGCAGGCTGAGCACGAGATACCCATCCCGGACCGGAGCTTACCGAGACCAAGAAACACCAAGCTAGATGAGATACGACAACGCGAGATTAATGGCATCCCGAACCGAGCACTGGCGAAGATGAGGTTGGAGGAGATTCGAGAGCTTAACTCCAACTCGAATTCCCGCTCACTGTCTCCAGAAGAATCTCGACCGCTATCGGCCCGGACGGCTCGAGAGATGGCTCCTCCCGAGGACCTAGAGACGAAGGAACCCGTTCGACCTAAGTCTGCCTTTGAGATCGGCGGACAACGCATACCTGATACGCCTGTCACCATCTTCAAGGCGCGCGAGGCTAAGTACCATGCACCGGTGGAGGAACGAGGTGAATCAAGTAAAGACAGAGATGGGACCGATGCTGCACGGCCGGGGCTGCAGTCGCATAAACGTGGTGACTCGAGGGACTTGCTGCGACGGCTGGCACGGGCTGCGAGCACCAGTCCTGCGCCGGAGACGGAGGCTCGACGGCCGGCAAGCCCACTGCAAACTGAGAAACCAGTCACTCAAGACTCAGATTTCAAGCCCGCCTTTCAACGTCGCACCGCCGAAAATCCGCTGCGACAAACACAACTCCAGAAAAAAGACAACGAAACCTCCAAACCCACTGTCGGATTCGTTGATCTCCCACGTAGGCGCTCCACGGACTCTGCTAAGAGTAAGAGATCCAGCATGCAGTCCGAAATGGATCCTACGGATCGGATAGAGGGGGAGAAGAATCTCTTTGCGCCGGGCGACAACTACTCGGAGAAGGGCTCGGTTCGGGCGCCCTCGCCACCTGCGGACTCTAAATCGGAAGACGAGGAGGGTGACGTCGACGCAACACCACGCGCCCCGAAAATAGATCCTCTGTCGATGCCGACGCCGAAAGTCTCGGGGGCATACGTTGAGACGCCGGCGACGGTAAAGGTGGAGAGGATCGAAGTGAAGGACGAGAAGCCGTACGAGGAGGCGAAGCTCGAGCGACGAGAATCCTCAGCATCGACGCGAGATGAGAAGACACTCGAAGACATACCGCTAGCGAAACCCCCTGTGTCGTCACGAGAGGAGAAGCAACCTGAGGATGTACCACTACCGAAATCCTCAATTTCAACGCGAGATGCCAAGACAGTTGAGGATATGCCTCGCTCAAGAACTTCTTCTGCATCGATACGGGTTGAGGAAGTGCCCGAGGAAGCCAAGTTGCCCCGACCGAGATCGTCTACATGGAACCGTGATAGAACGACGGACCCTGCACGGCGGAGTCAAGGCCAAGACACAGCCTCAGACCTCGGAGCCGACGAGCAATCGGCCACCACGGCAACGTCAACTGGATTGAGAAGGCGGCGCTCCCACTCACTCCCACGGCGCAGAGGACCAGTGAAGAATTCGGCCAAGCCTCCAACCGCCAAAGAAGACCTAAGGCAACTTCAACGCACACATAATATAGACGACTCAACCCAGGACGACATAGATGAAATCATGGCCGGCCGCAGACCCCAAACACCAAAGTTCGCGGCACTTCTTGAGAACATCCCAAGCAATCTTTCACAGGATAACGACGACGACGACGACTTTGACCTTGACATCGATACCAAACTCAATACCGAAAGAAACGAGGTCACTCCCAATCCCAAAAAGAACGAAGCGAAACCCCAAGATCCAAACCACTCCGACGGCGACCAGGCCACCCTGTCCAGAATGTCCAAGTCTCTAGAGACGGGCCTCATGGGCATCCGCACTGCCAAGAAGGGCATCGAGCGCCTCGAAGGTCAGGTCCTTCACAAGACGAAGTCGGCGGAGAAGTTGGACGGGCACACTCACGATCACATGCACTGCGCCGCCTGCCCTACACACTCCAGCCCATCGGCCATGTCGTTCATCCGTCTTCCCCTGCCACCTCTTTACCAGCGCAAGCCATTCCGCCTTACCCTCTTGGGTATCGCCCTCCTCCTCCTCTCGCTCTGGTATGCTGCCGAGTCGGCCACGTGTGCCGTTTACTGCCGTCCAACTACGTGCGGCGACAATCTTTGTGTGTATTCTTTTGACGATCCTACCTTTGGCACCGCGCTGCCCGTCAAGCTGGACCAGTGGACTACGGGTGGTCACGGTCGCGCCCTCATGGATAAGCTCTCGGAGGACGTGAACGACTGGACGGCCGATTTTCTGGACATGTACCACGGGCGCAAAATCACCGAGATCAATGTCGACGCTCTCTCGTTCGAGCAGAAGCGCCAGCACCGCCGACGACTGCACAAGAAAGGCTTGGTGAAGCCGCGCACCGAGCCGCCAGAGCAGCAAGCTAAGTGGGACGCTTGGCGACAAGCGCGTTTGGCTAAGGAACGGGTACAGGAGGCCCGAGAGATGGGATACGATGTCCCCGAGGAGGGAGAGGGGCCCGTTGGAGGGGATGAGCGAGTTTGGTAATGCTGTACTGTTTATCGTTAGGGAGATGGATACACTCGCCTTGAAGGCTGATAACGCCAAGAGCGGTTGGTAATGGGGAGTAAACTACGATACGCAGTGCAAATAGGCTGAACACCAAGTCGGGGAATAAACAGCCTACCTCTATGGGAAAACAGGTGCCCATTCTACCTTTGCATGATGCCGCGGGCTAAGATCCAAGTCCCGCGTTGCCTGTCGCCAACCACCAGACCTCCTACGCCCCCCATTCAATTACACGACCCCATTCCAACTACACGAAGCGCCGGGAGAGGTTGCAAAGAATGAATGACCGACCCAAACCCTTTATATTATTATCAAAATGGCCAATTAACTGACTGACTGACGGCGTGTCCACAATCTGACTGACAACGCTACCGCAGGCGTGGATTTCCCTCATAAATGAACCATTGCGCCCTGCAGACCTCCATTGCAGTAGGCCTAATCGGCTGGCGCCTCTACCGTATCTATGTAACTCCTTATTTTTTTTCTAACCAGATATGCGTGCGTTTCAAATGCCATGGTCGGAGGTTGCAGCAATCCGCGTGTCGGAAAAGCTGCCATCCTCCTCTTCACAGTTCCGCCGTAGCGTGCGGGTAAGACTTGGGTCCCTCCTCTTGAATCTTCTCTTCCATCAGAGCATCAGAGGCGGGACATGTCCCCTTGGCGTGGTCAGACCAATGTCTTGGAAAGGAGCGATGAGCATTTGTGCAGCCGAGGCCCGACGTTCGGGATCCTCTGCTGCCATGCGCTTGAGGAATGGTATGCCGGCGACACAGGTCTGGACAGCCTCGAAGACTTCATGGTAGGCTCTTGCGTGGAAAGGCGGAAAAGGGAAACTGTGGTGAGTCGCCAGTATTGTGGCGGCGAGGGACCAGACATCCATCTTGGGAGTCTGGGGGGCCTTGCCGTAATTCTGGTAGAGCTCTGGCGCCTGGTACCAGTTGGTACCGCAGCTGGTAACCGCCATCTGACTTAAACTGGCCATGCCGAAGTCGGCAAGTTGGAAAAGGAACTCCTTTTGGCCGAGGTTCGTGTATAGTATATTGTCGGGTTTAACGCCACGGTGGCACATGCCGTAGAAGGCCAGGTAGTCAAGGGCCTTCAATATTTGCTCTGCAACAAGACCGCAAAGCTCATCGTGTTCCCCTGGCCCAACCAAATCTGCAAGGGAGACCAGGTTCCCATCACGCAAGGGCATGGAGATGAGCGGGGTGTTGGTGTGAAAATCCTCGTGCCCAAGATACTCGATGATGTTTTTCTACTGCCGGTTAGCGTTCTGGTCCATGGGGGATGAAGGCGAAGGGAACTGCACACGTACATGTTGAGCTCTTGTGAGGATATATCCACCTCCCTCTGAAGAGACGCCCGAACGTATGCTTCGTTGGCGTGGGATCGGAGATCTATTTCTTTGACGACAAAAAGGTTGGCTGACTTGCGATCGACCGTTCGGTAGACCTTCGCATACGTCCCCTGTCCAATCAATTCACGAAGTTGTCGGGTTGATCACACGGTCGGAGTTGGCGCGCCCGCTCCAGAGACTGGTGATAAGTCGCGTATCGCAAGGTCCCTCAGGGATTGCATGGTGAGGTCCTCTCGCCAAACCAACAAAACGGTGTAAGACGCAAGTTGTATCTTGCAATTTTGCCCGTAGAGCATGACCGAATCTCCGGCAGTTGGCTCAAGTGGGTTTCCATATCTGATGTTCTTGTCAGAAGATTCTGGGAACTCTGAGGCGACGTTGCCTGGTGACTTATAACTGGTGGCATGAAGCGGCCTAGGACAAGCTCAGGGACAGTGAGCTGTAAGGAGAGGAGCACCCATGCCACCAAAACGCAGCACTAAGCCCTGAACCCCTGACTCAAATACATTGATACCAGTCAGCCACTGAGCCCTGTGTGTTTTGAGGTAGAAGATTCTGGACCAGCCAACTTGCCAACGAGACCTGGCACTCAATACCACTTGGGGCCCTTGATACGGGGTTTGGTCATTTCAGGGGTCTCAGGCTGAACTACCAGCCGCGTGACTAGCCGCTTTACTAGCCGCGCAGTAAAAGCGAAAACGCCCCAATAGCGCCACCTACTGACTACAATAGCAATGAGCTTGCGCCTGCCTGGCAACCCCGGTTAGGTCCCCCGGATAGGACGAACCTGGAAATGGCCCGGGCGCGCGCGCTATCCGCCTCAGCACCTCAGGCAACCCGGGAGACAAAGACGGCCCTCAGTCCCTCAACACAACACGAAACAGCCCAACGCCGCCCCTTTGCAACGGGAAAAGGAAAAGAAAAAGGAAAAGAAAAAGGAAAAACAAGACCGTCGACGACATCCTCATCATTCACATCGCCCTGCCCAGAAATGCCGTCGTAACCGTATTCCACGATGCCGCCATTCTTTGACATCCTGCAGATCGAAGATGCCATACAACGCGAAGCATTGCCAGCCCTTGAGCGTTTCGCTGCCAATCCCATCCTTCGTCGGTTCGACCGTGAAGAACCGCCGCCCTACGTTTCCTCTGAGTCCGAGGACGACCTCCCCTTCTACCCAGGACATCCTTCGATACCACATCATCGTCCGACGCAACATCAGGAAGCGTTAGCAGAAGCTCGGCGTCTGGAACCCTGAATGGGGCATTCCTGGCAGAGTGAATAAACAGCCAAACGACGACGCTTCCACATGGAAGTGGAAATGGCAGCATGGCAGCTTTGCTGCTGAGTGGCATCCCAGACCCGACCAAGATGATCATCACCCAGTAACGCGTGCCGTTCGGTTGCGCAAGGGCATTCGTTGCGGCGAACACGTCCCGCCCCGTCCTGCTGTTCATCTTGGTGAAGATGCCACCGCTAGCCAGGCCGAGTCCTTCATCATGTCTAGGCCATGGTTCATGTACTCGGTTGAGGTTGGCGAGCGCGCCGCGAAGCTCAGAGGCATCGATTTTTTTGATAAGCGGCGTCACCATGGTCCCAGAGCAAAACAAGTCAGTGAATGGTGGGAGGAAAGAGGGGACTGGCGAAAGGACTGGTGCGAGATCGGAACCAAGAGACCCGGCCTTGGGTGGAAGTGGCGGCACGAAAGCCCATCGCCCGAGCCTGAAGACCTGACGCGTCTTAACATCCTCGACAACATGGAGGGCATGGACGTCACTCCCTCCGAAGTAGACGCGTTGGAGGCTATTCGGCCTCCCACTCCGCCGGCGTGGTTAACAGATCCTGATGGTCCGTTGTCTAACAAGGGCCGCCCCGTTAACCTGTTTGGTACTGCTGATACAATTTATGGAGACGGCTCCATCACACTATTTGGTGGTCCAGGCCGGGTGGTGTTCGACGACGTGTCAGAGGCGAGCCATGGCGAACCGCCACAACTGAGGCGCAGTTCCAGAATTCGTGCATCGATAGCAAACAAAAAACCGTCCATGCTGCCATCGCAGTCAGGTCCGAAAAGACCAGCACCAAGGGCGAGCGCGGCAGTGAGGCAATCTCGGGCCTTGGCCAGTTCCGCTCCTCCCGCTCCTGGCCCCGCTCCCGGCCCGGCCCCGGCGCGACCAGCCAAAAGGCGGTCAACTGCGGGTCAGGCGCCGCCGGCGAAACGAAGGAGGGCACGGAGGGGTCGTCGGAAGAAATCTGAGGGCCGGGGTTAGCTGCCGGTAGAGCCCGGACGGGAGCGGAGACGCGCTGGAATGCTCCATCCCTACTGCAAACGATGGATCTCGATTTATTTGAAAGCCTGGAAAGCCCTTTGTCGTTACTAGCACTTACGTTCTACAATCAGTTCACAGCAGGCTGCCTAGACTACCCTACAGCTACAAGTGACTGATCTCGGTCTTGATGTAACAGCGCCACGACTCACAGAGCCCGTCGGCGTTGCACGGAGATGGCGAAAAGCGGCGATCACTGACATGGGGAGACAGGGGAGACGGAGATTCAGGTCGCACGCATGGAGCTTGGGCCTCTGTAACGAGATGGTGATGGCACAGAGCCGAGAGTAAGGGGAGGGAGCCGAATGTTAAAAAAGCAAGGGGGAATAACCCAGTTCTTGCAAGGGGAGGGGGAGGTTCTGAAGCCGGAGCCGGAGGGGAAGGGACGATGCTTTCGGCTACAAAACTACAGGAGTCGTTGGCGAGTGGATTGGGGTGTTGTGTGAGTGCGATAGGCGGTAGGGGTTGACATCGGAGATAGATCTTGATGTTTGAAGCAAGGGTGTGCGTGGTTGAGATGAAGAGATCGGGTCATGTGATACGAGGCACTTCAACGTCGCATCTTATCAATCTGCCTGCGTCTTTTTCATTTTCTCGTTCAATGATTAAAAGGACCAAATTACTTCGTAGGCGGCATTGACTAGCTCATGTATCCAACCATAAGTGCTCTGTATGGAACAGCCTCCCTGCCTTGAGAGAGGGCGGAAGCGGAAGATAAACAAGAGAGAAAAAAAAAGAAAACAACCGTTCACGCTTATTCGTAGTTGTCTGAGTCGGTGTCCGAGTCGGTGTCTCACTCTCCCTCCCGCGACGCTCCCGCATACCTCCATCTGGATCAGTGGAACTCCGCTGCGACCCACCGTTCGTCATTCAGCCGAGCAGGGAATCGTCCATGGCATGCGGAACCTCGTCGTCGGAGCATCAAAAAACCGATGCAAGGACCCTTTCGGTGATGCCTTTTTCGGCCTGCAATGGTGATACCGCCGGCTGGTCCCTTCTCATCACCACGAACCCCTCGTTTTGACGCCTCACCACACGATGGGCCGCTCTCCACGACTGGTCGCCGTTTAGTGCGGCAGCTTCGTCCAGTCGCTGCCAAACGATCTCCCATAAGCCGCACGGTCGGGGACGGGAAGAAACACCCCGGCCCAGTGCCAAGGAAGCGCAAGAAATTCGCCTCGCGCGGCGTTGGGCTGACGGCCCAGGCTGAACTACAGCGACACCATGGGCCAATAGCCCCGGGAAAAAGCTTGTTGGTTGTCCCCGTGGGCGAGATAACGCGCTTGCGACGCGCTCTGGTGCGTGTCCGTGTGCATGTGTTTATATTGAAGTCAAACAAACAAAAGACAAAACCCCCCCCGCCATAGCGACGGGCGATGACGATAGTCGATTAGGATGGGTGTTTGGCCATGTCATTCTGGACCGGAGCATCGGAGTCAGCCAATAATTCGAGGCGGCTCCGCTGCTGAGATTGGCTGCCCCAGAGCAAAGAAGCCGTGGTGGAGGCTTTTGGACAGTCCGCGATGATGGTCTGTCTCGTGTGGAATGCAGCCTCCGCATCTTGATTCAGATGATGTCTCGTGGTGTTTATCAATAGACGATGGACGACAGGCTAACAAACGTGGCACATTCGACCTTAGTTTGGTAGTTTGTTTTGTTGATGTCACGGGCGAACTTGCAAGTCCCAACCGCAGGCCGCGTCTACATTACTGCACGCAAGCCAGCATTTCATCTGCTTCCTCCAAGTTCCCCATCCTCGGCGGGCCTCCTACCCAGCGCCCTGGGACAGGAGCGCATGGGCCCCCTCTCTCTACGACAACGAGGCCGAATTCCAGAAGGCAATGTTTGCTTGCTTGTTTGCCTCGCGAAATTTGATGCCGGCATCCGCCCAATATGAGTGGTTTCGCCCCAGACCTGGGACAGGGACGTGCTGCGCGTGCTCCAGCGACTGGGGCTGCGATGCGGGATGGATCTCCTGACGGGAGGAAGTCTTGGACGTTCTGGGTCTGGGCTAGAAATTCGGCTGGAATTCAACGATGGACTTCGGGGCTTGGGATGCGGTTTGTTCAGCTTACGTGCTGCATCGGGGGCTCTCATTTTCGTTTGCACCTCGAATGGCTTCCTTTGCCGCCGATGATCGAGTCTCTGCTGGACTCCAGGTGGAGAGCGGCTGCTGGGAACTCAGAGACGAAAGAAACTCTCGCGGCCGCCGGTTTTTTCTTTTTCCTTTTTCATTGACAGCCATGATCCCTGTCCCAAAGACCAGACGGAAGAACAAAAGGAAGAAGGCTGACAGGCCAGGGAGCAGGCCGGGTTGGGAATCCTTTTCGCTGATCAATCCTCCACCAAAAAAATAAATAAAAATAAAAATAAAATAAAA